>OZ024833.1:68532228-69092228 GCA_964016985.1 Anodontia alba | reverse complement strand
GTGCATAGGTAATTACGACAAATAGTTTTGCATTAAATTTGCTAGGTTTGCAAATTTTCTTCTTCTGTGTATAGTGCCAGGCACAAAACAACTTTCCGAAAATTGTCGAAAGGAGAGTAGGTACATTATCCGCCATTTCCATCAAGAGGGACAGCTTTTGTGACTTTCTGTTTACTTTACTGCACAACAGGCCCCTTCTGACAAGGAGGCTTCTAAAAAGGAAAGAATCTACTCCCTTTATGAGTAAATTCTTACCTTCTAGAGTAAAAGGATCTTCTCTAAAAGGTAAGAATTTGCTCCCGAAGGGAGCAAATTCCTACCTTTTAGAGCAGATCTTATTTCAGAAGGAAAACAAAACAATTTAGACTAAGTTGACACCCCCATCCACCACCTCCTCCACCCCCCAACCCACCCCCACCCCCACCCCCTGCCTCTAAAAGTGGTTCAGTTTGACTTAAGTGCAGAATGGTGTGAATCCTTGAAAGGAATTACTCCTGGGTGGTAAATTTGCCGCACACTTATGTAGTATTGTTCCTTTGTTCTAGCCAAAGCTTGTTGATAGAAACATCATGACTGAAGGAACACGCATATTCAGTCATATCAAAACTAAAGTAGTGACTGTTCTGTTTCAGCAGACGTTGCCCAAGGGTCGAATACAATTGGAAGAATATTCCAGGAAACATGGAAAGTCAATAAATGAAAGTGATTCCAGTCATCAGATATCTATCAGGTGTGTTGTCCCATAATCAAGTTTAGCTTTAGCGCTCTGTAGGCTAAATTAGAAGAGAAAAATTGTTTCAAAACGGTTCCTCTGTTGCAATTTGTCTTCCTTTGTGCGTCTGTGGTTTAATATGTGGCGTTAGTTTTTTTTTTATTATTGTTCTTCATTTCTCCTTCTTATGGTGGCTCGAAAAGGCTGTGTTTTGTGATGGTGGCATTTCCTGCCATGGGTGTCTTCACTTATATTTTTGTATCAGGATTAAGGACGAGTGTTGGATATCTATAAAAAGAAGCACTCACAGCACTGGTGGGTCGATTGTCTCTGAATGTAGGCTGGGAAAATGGTCCTAAACGGGCCTTAAGATGTTCTGCGGCGTCTGATCTGGGTTTGTACTATTTGCCAATGTCCCTAATGTCACAGTCCAGGTTTTATAGATAACCCTCTATCAACAGCACTTTGACGTCACAGCGACAAGCATAGTGCGGTCAATGATAATCATGTAAACAATCGACCCAACTTCCAGTAATGGATACTGCTGTCTATTCCAAGACAAAATTTCTTATTTAATGCTATTTTTCTGTAAATCTAGCATTGTGGTCACCTTCTGTGAGACTGGTCGCTTTGCTTACTGTTGTGTTTTCTTTTGCCTTTTAATGTAGATCTACTGAAACTAGCATTGTGGTCACCGTTTACAATCGCTGTCCACTTTGCTTTCTTTTACATTTTAATATCATTCTCTTTTCTGTTTGTGTTTGATGCTGTTTTAGGCGATAAGGGTCATGCTTGGATATTCGTCAAACAATGTTTATCGGTATGTACAATCTTCAGCCTCTGCAACAAAATGGTTTAAACTGTTGACCGTTCGAAGTCGGTATTTTTATTTCAATTTCTCTTTGTACTTTCGTTCCCTATTCGTTCTATTTCCGACAAAATGTTGTTTTATCCCAGCTAGCAGTCTTTGTAAATCTATAGCGGGCCGTTATCAGCCCGTCAGCTACCCTGATGGGCCGATAACGGCCCGCTATATATTTATAAAGAATGCTTACTGGGTTGTTGTCATTTCGGGCAATTTAGCCCTTCCCGGTGCCTTGGAAAGACTGTTTTGTGTGTGTGGCCTTTCTATCACCATATCTTCAACAATTAGCATTTGGAGACGGCTGTCCGTGCTATGTGCTATATTGATCATTGTCTCCATATAAAATAATCCATTAGTTATTTGTTTACCTAGTTTCAAAGAGAATAAAATATTGAATTATCAGAGCATGCAAATATTTAATTGAAAAATAAATACGGGCTGATGCATTAGCAAATACATTTTTACAATATTGTCTGTTTTTTCTCTTTCTTCGAACAGCACATTTCGTTTCAAGTGGTGATAAATGTTGATTTCGATCTTTCCGCATATTTCATGGTCTGAACCGTGCGTCCTAGCAGAAAGCATATGCATATCCGCCCAGCACAGACTGATCAGAGTTTCGCTGTCCGCTGAAAACGATTTGAATTATTGGCTGCGCGTGGAAGGACCTGTGAAGACTCTGATCAGACTGCGCGGATGCGCAGGCTGATCTGAGTCTTCGCTGGGCGCACATACGGTCTTGTAGGAAATGCTGTGTCCCGGCTCATTTTTGTTTCATAATTAAGAATAATATCTGAGCCGCGTCATGAGAAAAGGTATCTTTTGGGTTGATACAACTAATTAAGATCCAGATCAGCCAACAGAGAAAAATAGTCTGATCGGGAGCTTTGCTAAACTTCGGTATGTTTTACAGTACGCAATGATTCTATAGACGGACAGTGAAGGTCCTGATCAGACTGCGCGGATAGGCAGGCTGGTCTGGGCCTTTGCCGTCCACATATGCCCGAAGATACTTTTCGCATGGCGAGAACCACATGGTAATATAATGTTGAAATAAACCTTAGCCACTCTCCCCATTCCCAACACACACACACACACACACACACACACACACACACACACACACACACACACACACACACCCACACACACACAATAAATGTTCATGTCCGCGGGAAGAAAGGGTTACTATTATTTAAGTAAAGCAAGGCAACATCACGAAAACATACCTATATAATTTTGACCCCCTTAAACCCCACTTTTATATAGTAAAACTGGGGTTTACAGGGGTATACATTATTTTTCTTATTTCTGCTCAAAACATAGATTGTGGGTACTCGTTAGAACCGCCTCGCCCAGGCGGTTCTAACCGAGGCGGTTCTAACGAGTACCCACAATCTCTGTTTTGAGCAGAAACATAACAAATATCGGAATTTTTTATCTGAAAATTTTCAGTTTTTGGAAATAAAATTTTCTATGTATTTGAATAGGCGTGTTTTTGTAATGCACTCAATTATTAAGTAAACTCATTTATGTCCAGCGTCCCATAAATGGGATATTGGCAAACAGTGTAGACCCAGATCAGACCTCAGGTCAGGGTCAGCACTGTTTGCATGAAGTACAGGAGTTTCTATAATAAATGATAATACTACGAAACAAACCAGACAAACCAGACATCCCTAAACCTGCAAATAAACCTATCCAAAGAATGTGTAGAAGAGTCCACTACGAATAATGGAGTCCGACAACATTTGATCAAGGAATATTTTCTGGGGTCATTCTCGGTCATTCGTTATCAGTTTCTGGCGAAAGAATGTGCACAAGTACTGAAAACCGCTTAGAGGACTAGGCTAGTGTAATTAGGTAAACTGACCGGCTCGATATGACCTTAACAGTGTTGACTGGGCCGTTAAACTCCAACCCAACAAACCAAACAAACCCAACAATACGGTTTCTTGTTTCATGCTGCATCTTAAATTTCTGTGAATACTTTTTGTAATTGAAAGCAACGATAAATTTGTCCTAAATTTGTTAACAGCTCCGACTTGTGGGATAAGAATGCCCCTGAGATAGCTAAAACATATGATGAAACGCCCACATTTCTTGATGTTAAACTTTACAACTCTATGGACAATTGCAGCAGACGACAAATTGACGATTTTTTTTCTTATTTTTCCCGAAAAGTAATCTTTTTCTTTTACATTTCAGCAAATTGTCTCCTTAGGAAATAATTTGCATTAAATGTCAGTCTATTTTCTGGAAAAAAGAAAAATATATATATATATTTCAAAATCTCGTCTGCTGAACAGTTTACCCAGAGTGCTAAGCGTTAATTTGTCAATTACATCCGGCAGTTCCAGATTTTGCGGAAGTTGATATTTTACTCATGATTCTGATATCAACCAACACGCATGTTAACGGAAAGACGCAGTGAAAGACGCAGTGAAATATGTCCAAAAAGCGGATATAAAATGCATTGAGCCGGTGCACAGCAATTTCTACAAGACAGAACCTGCGCCCAGCGAAGACTTAGAACAGCGTGCGCATCCACACAAACTGATCAGTCTTCACTGTCCGCAAGAAAACACTTTCGATCCTTGATCACCCACACTTTCGATCCTTCGACACTCTCATGCAAAGACTGATCAGCGCAGGCTGATCTGAATCTTCGCTGGACGCACATGCAATCTTGGAAGTAATGCTATGTCCCGGCTCAAAAGTATTCCTGTTTCTCTTTGTCGCTTCCTCTTGTCAGTGAGCTGCAATCATAACTAGGCCATGCCATGCGAAAACGTGTCTTCGGGAATATGCGGACAGCGAAGGCCCAGATAAGCCTGCGCATCCGCAGGGCAATCACTATCCGCTAATAGAATCATTGGATACTATAGAATGAATGAATGGAAAGCAAAGGCCCGGATGATACTTTGCGCATACGCAAGATGATCGGAATCTTTGCAATTTGCACATGTTCGATGGCGCTTTTTCGCTTGACGCGGCCCAATTGAGTGTTGCACGGAACATCAACCATATCTCTACAAACGCTTCACATACAAAAATATAAGTGGAGATCCACAGGTAATGCCACAATCATGGAACATAGCCCTTTAAGTTTATAGCATCATAGCTCCGGTTTTCCTTATTTCTCCATGAAAACAT
The DNA here is from genome assembly GCA_964016985.1 of Anodontia alba. Lineage (NCBI taxonomy): Eukaryota > Metazoa > Mollusca > Bivalvia > Lucinida > Lucinidae > Anodontia > Anodontia alba. Next base: position 69,087,495 of record OZ024833.1, on the reverse strand, counting down.
GTTTTTTGGTACTCATTAGAAGCGCCTCGACGAGGCGCTTCTAATGAGTATCACAAAATATGTTTAAGACGTATCAGATAAGTACCCATAAAGTATGTGTTCATGGAGAAATAAGAAAATCATCAATACATTTTGGTTTAGTACGAGATATGTAGCGTTCTGTAAAGGCAAAGCTTATACAACTATAAATGCCTCAATCACGAAGCACAACCCTCCCTAGACACTAAAAGATAGAGAGATGAGGAACAAATAATGACAAAACACATGCCACATATGATACCACAGACGCACAAAGAAGAATTGCGACAAAGGAACCGCCCTAAGTAGGAAACATTCAGTAGTGCAACATTCAGTGGATAACGTCGTGTCATAAAATCGTATGATCACACGTTACATAACACTTTGGCGGGAACAAGTAACGTCATGACGACGTTCATGTAAACCATGAATTTTCTGTTCAAATAATGTCAAATTTAAAAGCGATAAAATTTAATTTAAAATGGTCATACGGTAAACAGAATATCACACTCGTGGTTATTTCATATGAAATTTATGAAACTCGTCGAAGGCTCGTTTCATAAATTTCATATGTAATGACCACTTGTGTAAGGTCCTCTATTTATCATACCACAGGCGCTTGAAGTTTGGTCCATCGAACGTACTTAAAATGTCCATATATATACATATATATAAATTCTGAAGCAATTTCAAAGAAAATGCTTACGAAATTTCTTACGAAATTGCTTACCGTCACTTTTGATTATGGACATTATTAATTATTTATGGACAGAACTTCAAGCTCCTGCGATCATACGACGTCGCTGTTATTCAGTGGATAAAGTCGTGTCATAAAATCGTATGATCACACGTTACATAAATTTAGGCGGGAACAAGTAACGTCATGGCGACGTCCATATCAACCATGCATTTTCTGTTAAAAATGTCTAAAGGCGATAGAATCCACTTGAAAATGGTCATATGATAAACAGAATCTTACACTCGTGGTCATTTCATATGAAATTTATGAAACTCGAAGATTGTTTGATAAATTTCATATGAAATGACCACTTGTGTAAGATCCTCTATTTGTACAATTTCTATATTTTGCTCGCCGAAGCTCGAAAACCGCTGAAATTGTCCACTTTTTTTATCAATTTTAAATGAAACGGCTACTTGTGTAAAGCCTTCTTATATGCTCTATAGGTATTTTCTTTTAAAATAATTGTCATTGGTCTGTTTCACATGAAATGCTAACTCTTATATTCTCGGAAAGGTAATAAAAAGAAACAGAATATCGTCTGCTACATTTTTTCTTAGCGCTTTAAGGGTTACACTACAACCTGTAATTGTCATTAGATAGCAAAGATTAAATAAAACTGAGACGAAATGATGTCACTAATACAACCTTCGTAATACAATGACAGCATTTGTTCCAAAAAAAAATGATCATGACTGCTGTTGTAAAGACTCCTCAGTGAGTAGTATGATACGTAAGAAGGCCTTGTCATCACGAAAACATACCTATATAATTTTGACCCCCTTAAACCCCACTTTTATATAGTAAAACTGGGGTTTACAGGGTATATATTATTTTTCTTATTTTTGCTCAAAATATAGATTGCGGGTACTCGTTAGAACCGCCTCACCGAGGCGGTTCTAACGAGTACCCACAATCTATGTTTTTGAGCAGAAATATGAAAAATATCAGAGTTTTCATCTGAAAATTTTCAGTTTTAGGAGGTGAAATTTTCTATATATTTGAATAGGCGTGTTTTCGTAATGTTTTATTCTCTTTCCTGACAGAACATATGTTTTTGGATATTTGTTAGAATCGCTTCAGTGAGGCCATTCTAACAAAACTCCAAACCAACTTTTCTTGAAGCATCAAATACAATGTTCTTGCATAATTTCTGATTAACTGTCACCTCTTGGACGAAGACTTAGTGTCAGTCAAATTATCATTTTAACGAATTTTGTCGTGTCGGTATAAAAAGGGTTGAATATATTTTAATCGAAAAAAGAAATCGAGGGGTGATCACAAGACTGTAGTAACTCAAACATATTTTTGACACCCTTGTTTAGGGGCAACTTTGACCCCTTTGTAAACAATGCAAATTTAGGTGCCATTGCTCATACGAGCAATGGCACCTAAATTTCCATTGTTTACAGAAAGAAATGTTGTAAGTTTCATAACGCCTTCATGGTGAGGAGATTAAGTATTGGGAAAAACAACCATCTGACTTGCTACAGGCTTGCGATCAACCCTCGATACGTTTAGGAAAAAACTATTGCTTACCATTAAAACTACGAATCCAGTGACCACATTCTTTTAGCACTCTGAAACAGACAGATGAAATATGAACATCCTTGGAGACTTCGATACCACTTACTCGTGCGAGAAAGATCGAAACAATGTTTTACAGCTTCGCCTATTAACCATCACAACTACAGCAGACGACACTTTAAAGTTTTTCTTTTTTCAGAGAAAATATGGCTTGAAATTTCTTTTTGAATCATCTGTCCGATAGACGATTCACATGACATGAAATGTCAGGCCTTATTTTCTCTGAAAAATAATAGAAAAATAGAATGCCAACGTTAATATCGTCTGCTACAAGATTTTGCTATGTGCGCTTTTAGGGTTAAATCCTATGGTCGCATTGTCGTATTGATGATTTTGTTATGCTGTATCCAGTATCGTTTATTTGTTTAATATTTAATTAGCATTTCTATTGCTTTTTCGCATATTTGATTTTGCTCACTTGCATGCTCAATAATTCATTTATACTTATTCATGATAGTTATAAAGGAAAATCTTGATTATGGGCTGAAAACAAGCGGCATAGTGTGGGGCTATTTACAGTCAACTGTAAATAGCCAAACAAAAATGTTAAATTGGCTATTTTCAGTCAACTGCCATTGGCCAAAAAACGTAAATTAGCTATTTACAGTCAACTGTCATTAGCCAATAAAAAAAAAGTTAAATTGGCTATTTACATTCAATTGTCATTATTATTTAGTGATGTTTCTCCGTTTGTTTGATTTGGAGTTCGAGTTTAACGGCCCAGTCAGCACTGTTAAGATCATGTCGAGCAGGTGTTGTTTCTCCCATATCCCAGGGTCTACACCGTTTGCCACTCATTCAGCATTTTAGACACACCGACAGTAGTCAAATTGACTTGTTCAAATTTTGGGGGTTAAAATGTCCTACTACTTAGGGTAAAACAAATCTGTAAGGTTGGCTTTGGAAATAAATAACACACAAAAGAGATCGAAAATCGAAGACTAGAAGTCGAAATCTCCTCATAAAGATAAATGTAGTTTGCGATGCTGCGTGCACCCCCTATCACCGGCTTAACCCATTTATGCCCAACGTCCTATAAAGGGGACTTTGGCAAACAGTGTAGACCCAGATCAGACGCCGCAGAACGCGGCGTCTGATCAGGGTCCACACTGTTTGTATTCACGAAAGGAATTGCTATAAAACATGCTTACAATAAAAAAAAACTAACTAGACACTCCCCATATTGAAATGAACCGGTCCAAAGATTTGATGCAGAAGTGTCGACTCGGCATAAATGGGCTTAGCGGTATTCGATTTTCAAAGTGATTAGAATGGGCTCTGTGATCCTTATTCCTAAGACACCTATTGTACCTTTGTATACACATGTCGTAACTGTTCATGTAGATTCTACATATCCTTGTTTTCACTATATGATATTGGAGAACGTAGGGTTACATATACAATCGACTCTCGTTATCTCGAAGTCCAAAGGACTCTCTGAAATACTTCGAGATATTCGTACCTCGACATATCAGATTTGCAGAATTGAGAAAAAAAGATAAATCAAGCATCCACATTTTACAAATGAATATGTAATTTGACTCCTGAAGTTAGAGATATATTGAAAATATTGTGGAAAAGAGGAGAAATTGAACAATTTCTCTTTTTTCCACCATAGTTTGTTACCTGATGTTAGATTTTTATATCTAAACATGGACCGGATTTTCACTTCGAGGTAAGCGGTTTTTCGAGATAAGCGAAATCGAAATAACGAGAGTCGACTGTACATTATACTTGTTAACGAAATGTACTGCAGAATAATAAGAATAATAATAATAATAATGTCATTATTGAATGAGATAACATATTTAGCGAAGTCGCTAAATCTACGATATGGACCTTAACAACAATTCAATATTTACCCAGTCAGCATTCTACGTAAATCTATATAGGGCCGTCATCGGCCCGTCAGGGTAGCTGACGGGCCGATGACGGCCCGATGTAGAATTATGTAGAATGCTGGCTGGGTACATACATGTATTTACAAAACAACGTACAAAGCAATGTTAAACTTTAAAACTGTCTAGAAATCTAGGCAACTAATGGATTCTTAAAATTACTCAGAACCTGATCAGTCTGTCCGAATGCCTAAGTGATCTTGTTCATAGTTGCCCGCTTATAACAATAAGGGCCATTTTACCATGCTACGCATCATATTGTTTCACATTCGCGCCAAGAGATGAGCAATTTCTGGTAAATGTCACCTAGACATTCGTGAAAACTGAATTGGACAGTTGCCATGAATACTAATTAAGCCGTGACATGAGAAAACATATCTTGGGGGACTATGCGAACGATAAGTACGAGCTAAAAGACTAACATCATTAGTTAGTCCAGTTAAGTCGATTAGTTAGTTCAGTTAAGTCGATTAGTTAAATCATGGCCATCACGAACCTCAAACAACTGAATGTGAGGTCCGGGTTGTGTTCCGAAGCGCAAGTTACTTGCAATTGTTTTGTACTGGACCTCTGCTCCTGTTGGCGCCCGTCATTAGGCACGGGGATCCAGAACAAAATATTTACCATCAATTTGCACTTCTGAACGCAGCCCAGGTGTCCCAGCAAAAACAAGCGTACTTGCCTTACATGTTACTCCATATGCGGACAGCGAAGGTCTAGATCAGACTGCGCATCCGCGCAGTCTGATCTAGGCCTTCGCTATCTGCTTACAGAATTATCATGTACTGTAGAATATAATAACATATGGTAAAGACTCTGATCAGACTGTATGGTTTCGCTGGCTAATTTGGATCGCTGTGTAACTAACGTCTAATTCACCATTTTTGTGGAAATGTATATCAGATTCTCATACAAGATATATACTTCTTCCACTTATAAAAAGCAAACCTATAGCATTTTGTACATATTTTTTCTTTATACTTTCCTGGCAACAGTCAGAAAATCGCTACAACAAATCAAATGGTATTTTTAGACGAGGTCTTATAAGATCATTTGTTTACACGAAGTCTTATAAGATCATTTTTGTTACCTAATTCTGTCAGCCTCTATATGGAAGAATGAATTCGCTTTGAAGCGATGATAAATCTCATAAATGGGTTATTTTTGTCAAATCCTGTGATTCTTTCATTGTGTGCATTGTAAAACATCTTTACACTTTGATCAAATCCACGCCAAAATCGTGTTTTAAAAATCAAAGAAAACCTTCTCTATTTAGAATAACAATTTGACAGAATAAATGATATACCTTGCGTGAAGGTGCTTTCGTAAGAAAAGAAAAATCATATACCTATTTGCCGGGAATGAGCGGAAAATCAAATGGGACAAAATTATGACGGACTGTTTTTTTTATTATTATTATTATTATTAAGAGTTCTCAACGTCAGAAGATAAAATGAAATTTTGTTTGCTTCGTTTTTAGCATATTTAGGCATGTTAGGACCCTAATTCAGACAAAAGGAAATTTCTGAAACTTGCAACAAATTTGCAGAGTGACAAGGTCTTTTTGTTGACACCAAGAAATATGTGATCCACCAACTCAAGCGATAGAGCATTCATAAAACGTTGAACCAGTGATACGTCAGAAGGTTCAGATGAACAGACATGGACCCTGAAAGAATCAGGCGTCCTAGGAAGAGTTGCGACAGGCATCCCACAGGTTTATATTATATATGTCTAAATGACAAAAAGAAGCTGCTACTCTGCGAAGAAATGCACGAACGGCGGTGAAATTAAATATCAACCACGTATTCAGCGTTACCGAGAGTGAGGTGTGACTTTGACCAGGAAACAATCAAAGTTTCAGTTGTGAAGTGGACTTCGTTATAAAAAAAACCCTATTATGATATTGGAATAATTGTCAAAATATCTGCTATTCACCGTCGCTTATCTTCTTTTTTGAAAATATCTACTTTTCATTGTCGCTTATATTCTTTTTGAAGACGCTCTTCTTGTTAACGTTGCGGGTTTTGTTGGACGCCATTTTGTTATTCTTATATGACGTTATATATGCTGACACTGATGACGCCATACGTTAAAATGACGTTATTTATTTACTTTAAATGAGCTGTTTAGCATAACAATACAGAACAGATATTGGAAACAGCAACTTGTACGTGTAGAAATAGCATTTAGTTTGTGTAAATCACTAGTCTTAACCCATTGTAGTCTGGAGACCCCTAAAAGGGTAATTTGCAAACAGTGCAGACCCAGATCAGACGCCGCAGTATGCGGCGTCTGATCAGGGTCTCCACTGTGTGCAAATGGTTTAGCTATTTTTTTCTGTAAGAATATCCAAATCTCATAGCCGGGCAAGCCTTAAATGAAATTGGACTCTTCCAATATATAGTATGGGAGAGTCCATTCAGTTAGAAATGGGTAAATCAGTCTATAGTAGCTTTCCAGATTTGGTTTTTTATAAGGATTGTGTCTATGGTAACATGATAGTCACAAAGACATCTTTTCCTAGTACACGGCTCAAATATATTAATTTCCAGACATAGATAATGCCAAACTCACCCATGAGAACTGGTTCAATAACCAAAGACTGCCTTTATTAACCCCTATCGCTTAGCACTCTGGATAAAATTTCAGCAGATCGCATTGTCAATTTTTTTTTTCTTATTTTTCCAAGAAAACAGTTTTGACCCAATCAGCATTCTACGTAAATCTATATTGGACCGTCATCGGCCCGTCAGGGTAGCTGACGGGCCGATGACGGCCCGATGTAGATTTACGTAGAATGCTAGCTGGGGAGATGTCATGCAAATTGTCTCAGTGGAGACAATTCGCATAAAAAGTCAAATCCTGTTTTCTGTGATAAATACAAAAATGTCATCAATTTGTCATCTGCTGAATTAGCCAGCGAGTGTTAAGATTAAAGTGCAGCAGCCGATATTTTCATTATTATTATTATTTGTAGTAGTATAATCATTATTTATTTATTTATTTATTTATTTATTTATTTATTTTGTTACGACCGAGCACTCCTACCTTCGATTATCTGCCTTGGCAGATTACGCATAGCTTCTAAGTATATATTCACTCTCTGACAACTGCGTCAAGGAGTGGACTCTTTGGCTCAGTGGTTAGAGCATTGGATTTTCAACCGGGAGGACCGGGTTCGATTCCCACGAAAGGCGGAATATTTTTTCAGCTATGCTTCATTCCTTTGTTACGACTTTCATGTCGTAAGATGGGGGCTCGTCCGGGATAGGACTTTATACGCCGAAAATGGCTTCACGTCATCCTAAATGATGACTTCCTTGAAGAGGGGGAGTGTTACGACCGAGCACTCCTACCTTCGATTATCTGCCTTGGCAGATTACGCATAGCTTCTAAGTATATATTCACTCTCTGACAACTGCGTCAGGGAGTCGACTCTTTGGCTCAGTGGTTAGAGCATTGAATTTTTAACCGGGAGGACCGGGTTCGATTCCCACGAAAGGCGGAATACTTTTTCAGCTATGCTTCATTCCTTTGTTACGACTTTCATGTCGTAAGAATTTATTTATTTTCAGAAAAAAATGTTGAATGACATCTCATGTGCATTGTCTGCTAGGCAGACTACTCACACAAAAAGTCAAATCTAATGAGAAAAAGCTCTCCCTTCGTTGTATTGAAAAATAATACTTCGCTGTCTTGGTTTTTAGTCTATCTGTGTGATAGATGTTCGCTGATATTTCACAAAAAGATTTGAAACAAAATACTAATTGATTCTGTAGTTTCTTTCAGGTACTATTTAACAGTAATCGAATAGAATTAATGCATGCTTCCAACAGAATTACGCCAATAAATTTGCATAAATGCTAACTATTTTTATGCTTATCTTTTCTTTTTTTTTTTTTTTTTTAGATTTTTGCCACTTCGTGCACCAGAATTATGATTGGTCGTGGTCCTATTTGTGCTTTCCTTGTGTTCTGGCTTCATATTTTCTTCAAAGAACCATTGAGCCATTGAGCTCTTTGATTTCTTTCATCACAGTTTTTTTTATTATATGTGTTTCACTGTGATGTTTAATAGATGAGATAGAGGACCGAACACATATTTGTAATTTAGAGCTGCATCAGAATTAAGGGTGAGGTTTCATGCGAATAAAACTGATTTGAGTGCCCCAACCCCACCCCCACCCAGCCAACTCGTTGAATCACCTATCACCCCAAGTTTTCCTACTGACCGTCCCAAAGCGGTTCCTTTGTTGTAGTTCTTCTTTATTTTTGGTGCCTCGGGAGGGCTGTGATTCGTAATTGTGGTACAGTCGAATCTCAATAGCTCGAACACCGATGGCTCGTTTACCATGGCTAATTCGAACTCGTTTTTTAAGTCCCTACGAAATTCTTCCGATAGCTCAAGAAAACAAATACTTAAGGAAAAATTCTTATTTAATCATGAAATTTTATGTTGTGTTTACTCATTAGAATCGCCTCATCGAGGCGATTCTAATGAGTATACTCAACATACCATTATTGTGTAAAAGCTCGAAAAGATCGAAAATATTTCCCTAAATTATCGCCATTTGCTTCCTGACCTGGCGCCATGATTAATCCCCAGTAGCTCAAACAATCCATATCTTGAACGAATTTCCATGGTTCCAAAGATGTTCGCACCATTGAACGTCGACTTTATTTCCTACGTACCTACTTTTATGTTTTTAAAAGAGACCAGAATAAGCAATCCATTATGTATACTCACTGATCTTAACATAATTTAATCAGTAGAGAGCGATATACTTTCAAGAGAGGAAACTATGTCTTCTGAAATGGGATCGAATCTAACGGAAACAAAAATTAGCTATCTCATCACGGGAACATGCCTGTATAATTTGACCCCTTAAACCCATCTTTTATATAGTACGAGGGTGAGTCAATAAGTAACACGCCTTACTTATTTCCGGTTGAGATCCACCTCTTCTTTTTCGATGTAATTGCCCTCTAGTGTGATGCACTTAGACCAACGGTGTTCAAGTGCCATCAGCCCGGAACTGAAAACTGCCGTCACGACTTCTTCATCAGACCGGAAATGAAGTCCACGGATATCCTTTTTTTCAAGTTTGGGAATAGGAAGAAGTCACTAGGAGCTAGGTCAGGCGAATAGGCAGGATGTGGTATTAATTCATACCCGTTTCGCTCTACAGCATCCATCGCAACTTTGCAAGTGTGGACTCTCGCCTTGTCCTATTGCGGCAAAAACACCTTTAGAGAGTTTACCTCGGCGTTTTTCACGGATGGCGGTTCTCAGCTGGTCTAACAAGTTTACATAGTACACTCCAGTTATTGTACTTCTCTTGGGTCCCAAAATACTGTGGCCATCACCTTGCCAGCAGATGGTTGCGTCTTGAACTTCTTTGGCCTCGGGGACCCAGGCCCTACCCACTGACGACTCTGAGCTTTATTCTCTGGCTCATAATAATGAATCCAAGTCTCATCTACAGTCACCAGACGCAAAAGAAAATCATCTTTTGACCTAAAACGCTTCAACAAGGCGCTGCATACTGATGCTCTGGTTGCCATTTGCTCATCGCTAAGGGATTTGGGGACCCAACGGGCTGTTAGCTTGCGCATACCTAAACGATCATGTAAGATTGTTGAAACGCTACCATGTGAAATGCCTGATGCCTGCGCTATTTCTTCCATCTAAATTCGCCAGATCCCGAACTTTCTTACACATTTCTTCGTCGGTGGCATCCAATGGGCGTCCAGACCTGGCCTCATCTTCTAAAGACGTTCTACCGCGTTTGAATTCCCCTACCCAGAATTTAACCTGAGCATAAGATGGTGCAGAACACCCATAAACATCGGCTAACTCGCCGTGTATTTCCTTGCCTGTTTTAGCTTTTGATTACAAGCATGGTACTCACCTTTAGATGAAAAGCTTGCCTTTGCATCACTAGCCATGTTTGACATTCGATATCTTATTAAAGAATGACTCGATACGTACAGATGGGTCAGATATAAACTTGACATAAAGTGCACTTGATTTGCACAAGACCTGTGATAGGTGTGCGCATTACTTTGCCTAAATTCTGAGACACATGTGCACGATACTTTGAGAACCAAGTGTACTAGACTGTTTTGAGCTAGAGAAAGAAAAGAAATTTATCCTTTTTTTTGTATGGTTTTGGTTTTATGGCCCTTTCAAGATTATTTTACTTAGTTCGAGCCAATCATTAATCAGAGGTGGGCGAAACCCGAGGTAACGGAGAGAACCATCTGACCTTCCGTTGCAGAACTTGGCGTCTCACATGTTGCCCGAGCGAGACATATACCTACAGCTGTGAGAGACCTAATGATTAAATGTCAGCGTTCTTACCCATTAGACCACGGGAGTCCGAAAAGATATTATTTGACAGATAGAAATAATATGACAGATGCGTTTTAGGATTCTAGGTGCCAGTTTGGGATAAAAAAGAATAAGAACATTAAATTCCTTCCTTTTATTAAAGACGCCAAACAAATATACATTTTTTCGTTTCCCCGCCCAAAAATAGATTGTAGATGATCAATAAAAATAAAAAGAGAAAGAAGAACTTTTTTCCTATAAGACAATTATTATCAAGTTATAACTTTTCAAAAAAGAAAAAAAAGGAAAAAAAAATGGGGTAAAAATAAAATATAAATAAGAAAGAAAGAACATTAATAAGAAAGAAAAAAAAATACTATTGGCATTTGTCTTAAAGAAATATTGACTGTTGATAAGAAAGAAAAATATATATAGTCCGCAGAAAGAAAGTCTTATTTTCTTCAGTCAGTATTCTTTTCGAATGAATAAGACTACTTTCTAGGTACATGTGATAAGCTAAATCCACTATGAACATCAAGTGCACTAGAAATCAAGATTGAGCTTCAAGTGCACTAGGGTTTGAGCATGAGTTGCACTTCATTGCTCAAAGTTAGTGCTGTCGTTGTGCACTACAAGTGCAACCGGATTGCACGAGGGTGTCAAGTTTATCTCTGACCTATCTGTATGCAACCTTTGTACCCATGAATAAAACATATATTGAAACAAAGGATGAAATTCGTGACCGATTCGGTCCATCGGAAATGGGATAGGCTGGTTATTTATTGACACGCCCTCGTAAAACGGGGGTTTAACAGGGGTATACATTAATTTTCTTATTTCTGCCCAAAAACATAGATTGTTGGTACTCATCTAACGAGTACCCTCAAACTCTGTTTTGAGCAGAAATATGAAATATCAGAATGTTTTATCTGAATTTTTTTTTTTTTTTTTTTTTTTTTTTTTTTTTTTTCTTTGTGGTAAAATTTTCAGCATATTTGAATAGGCTGTTTTCGTAATGGAATGACAAAACCTCAGTCTCGTAAGACCTGTGTGACCAGCAAAGACTCTGATCAGCCTGTACATCCACCCAGTATGGCAAAGGTTCTCGATTATCCCTCTTTGGATAGGCTGGAGGCTGTAGAAGGCACATGCAATCAGCGAAGGCTCTGATCAGACTGCGCGGGCGCACAAGCTGATCTGATTATTCGCTGGTCACACAAATCATTGTAGGTTTTGTCTTGCACCGTCGCACTGGGAGCAAGGGAATTAATTATTTATACTAGACAGGAAGTAACAAAGTTGTCCCCTTTGTATAAAATGGAGCAAAACCTACAAAATGTATCCAGCTCCCTTGGTCCTATCATCCCTAACTTTCTGAAGTGAACCCTTCCATCCTTGAATTCGGACGTGTCCACTGTTGCAAATAGGGGTTTCAGTCTAAATTCAACAAAAGAATGGCAAACAGTGTAGATCCTGAGATGGCCCGTTACCAGCTGTCTCATCTGGCTTTAAGTTGTTTACGTAGGTATCTGTTTTGATCTAGTGGGCTGAAATAGTTCACGTGCTAGTCTCAGTGATGTCAGTAATATGACGTCAACCATGACAAATAGATTGAGCCGAAACGTAAGAAAACGTATTTTCTGACATGTGTGCAAAAAAAAAGACTCAAGTCAGCCTGCACTTTCGCGAAGTCTATCAGAAGTCTATCAGAGTCATCGTTTTCCACACCCTTTGCTATCTAAAATGCACCCAGTGAAGATTCTGATTTGAGTCGTTTCTGGGCGCACGTGTCCGAAGGTACGTTTTCTGACGTTGCGGTTCAGTTATAAGCGAGCAATTCTTATCGTGGTCCGTCAGTATAGAAATAACACTGCTATTGACATGTGACTGCTAATAGACAAATTACGTTAAAATCACAATTGACAGTTGATTGACTCTAGCCAAAACACACTGGAATATATAAATAAATAATTCCAGACAGAGTATAAATTATTGCCTTATTTTTCGTATGCTTCATTTCAACACATACGGCTGCCAAACCCAGGGTTATTCTTTTGAAAGAAGATTGCTGTGAGGGATTTTGCAGTTCTTCACTATGTAAAAGAACAAATTTAAGTGATGTCAAGAAAGGCCACAATCACGAAGCAGGCCCTCAGATAAGCCATCACGAAAACACGCCTATTCAAATATAAAGAAAATTTCACCTCCAAAAACGGAAAATTTTCAGGTAAAAAACTCTGATATTTTTCATATTTCTGCTCAAAACAGAGATTGTGGGTACTCGTTAGAACCGCCTCGGCGAGGCGGTTTTAACAAGTACCCACAATCTATGTTTTGAGCAGAAATAAGAAAAATAATGTATACCCCTGTAAACCACAGTTTTACTATATAAAAGTGGGGTTCAAGGGGATCAAACTTATACAGGCGTGTTTTCGTGATGAATAATAAATGCAATCTCTGAGTATGAAATAATAACAGCATTAACTCTTTCACCGCCATGGGCGAAAAAAAATAGTCTTTTGCAAACAGCGTAGACCCAGATGAGACGGCTCATAATGAGCCGTCTCATCTGGATCTACGCTGTTTGACATTCAGTCTTTCAACTTTACATATAAACTTCTTTCCAATTGATCGTTTGTTTTAAAAAAAAAACATAGCAGACGACTAATGTCGTATGAAATTTGGCGCCAAAAGAGTTAAATGAATATACAAGGAGACGTTTTACGGCCGACGTGCAACACAAACGAACTACTCTAAAGATTCAGTCAAATCGAGACTATTATTTTCTATCTTTTGTCTTGTAGTGTATTGCCAAGGATCCCACTTTAAGATTATTTTGAATGTCATGTAAATCATGTAAATCGTCTGCGTACTAGAACTGAACTGTCAAAGTAACTGATACAATCAGATCCACAGTCAAGCCGGCTTTCCATTACGAAAGCACGCCTATTCAAATATATAGAAAATTTTACCTCCAAAACAAAAAATTTTCAGATAAAAAAAAATCTGATAGTTTTCATATTTTTGCTCAAAACATAGATTATGGGTACTCGTTAGAACCGCCTCAACAGCGGGCGGTTCTAACGAGTACCCACAATCTATGTTTTTGAGCAGAAATAAGAAAAATAATGTATACCACTGTAAACCCCAGTTTTACTATATAAAAGTGGGGTTTAAGGGGGTCTAAATTATATAGGCATATTTTCGTAATGGCTGACAAATGAGCACCCTCATGACAAAACCAACAATGTGGCATCTGCGCCCAGCGAAGACTTAGATCAGCCTGGGCATCCGCCCAGTCTGATCAGTCTTCACTGACTGTCCTCATGAGAAAAGCTTCGGTCCTTCGCTACATATTGAGGGCACAGCTAAGACTCTGATCAGACTGCGCATGCGCGGTCTGATCAGTCTTTGCTGTCGGCATGAAGAAAGCTTGGGTCCTTCGCTACCTATAAAGCGCACAGTGAAGACTCTAGTCAGACTAAGCGGATGCCAAGGCTGATCTGAGTCTTCACCGGGCGCATATGCCATTAGTTGGTTTTGTCATTGGGTGGCTCAAATAAAACATGAAACTGTGATCTGCTGCAGATTTGACTGGCGCTTTAAGGGTCAAGTAACTTGTTATAATATGGTATGTGGGTCAAAAATTCATTTCATATATTCATCTGAAAAAATATAAAGTGAATAATCGACTTGTGAAAGATCGATTTTAAAAACCAAATTCTGAGACAAATCATCAATGAAAATGTAGTCTGAAGAAACAAATCCGATCGACTCGTTAGATAACAAGTAAGTTCGTTGACTTACACTCATGAACACAAGGTTCACCCAATACACTGAATAATACAAACAACCTGCACTAAGGCGAAAAAGCCTATCTTCAGATCATTCTAGGAGGAAGTTGCGCACACAATGTAAGCACCCAAAACACCAAGCAACATAAAAATCATTCAAAACAAAAAAAAAAAAAAAAAAGCGCGAAAAAGGTAACAAAACTGAAATCATTCGCCTTTCTTCAGAACCATGTCCAAAACATTCGCAAAAGGATCTGAAATTGATCCGTCAAACATTGTAGGAGGTTGCGCACACAAGATATGCACTCCATACGCTAAAACCTCAGCAGACACGACTAAGTCGAAAGACCCAAAAACGTGGAGAAAATAATCCGATAATGATTCCATAAACCACACGCACATCTTCAGACCATGCTTAACTCACCTGTAAAACTTCAATTCGATTGGCCAAAAGCTATAGGAGGAGTTGCGCACACAAGATATTGTCTCTGTGTGACTTGTTTGCTATTCTGTTCACTAAATCCTGTCATCTGAAAAAGGAATCTAACCCCTTTGGGAGCAAATTAGTTCCTTTCAGAGGAGACCCAGGCTGATTTGAGTCTTCTTTGGGCGCACATGTCAGAAGGTACGTTTTCTCACGTTACGTCTAATCATTACGAACACAAGCCTATTCAAATATACTGAAAATTTTACTACCAAAAAAAATGAAAATTTTCAGATAAAAATTCTGATGTTTTTCTTTTTTCTGCTCAAAAACACAGATTGTGGGTACTCGTTAGAACCGCCTCGCCGAGGCGGTTCTAACGAGTACCCACAATCTATGTTTTGAGCAGAAATAAGAAAAATAATATATACCCCTGTAAACCCCACTTTTACTATATAAAAGTGGGGTTTAGGTGGGGTCAACATTATATAGGCATGTTTTCGTGATGTGGGTCTTTTTGCGTATATGCATAATGCATAAACTCATATCAACCTGTACCTTTGCATAATCCTTTCACTACCATGTGCCGTATTTTTCTTCAGTACCTAATAACTCTACAAACGGTCAGCAAAGGTCCTGTTCAGTGCAATCGGATTTGAGTCTTTGCTATCCGCAAATTCCTGGAAGACATAATTTCACTGGGCACGGTCTAATTACAAGGTTGCATATTAATACAGTATTGTCGCCTGGAGCGACTTTTATGAATGGCATCTCTTTCCAAGATTAATTAACACGCAATTTTATTTCTTGCGGTTTTCATCTAACAGTTACCAGTCAAAGATTTAACAGATTAACGTATAAATAATTGATGTGTGTTCTCTATTTTCTTTTTTTTTTTTTTTTTTTTTTTACATCCGAGTTCGAAACAATAAGAACAGCTTACCATTCCTTGCAGCAACCAAAAAGGGGGAAAACGCCAACATTCTTAAAACGTAAGAATCCTGGTTTAAATTTGTGGATCCCTCACCTCAACCACACACGCACACCCAATACCACATTTTTAATACACAGTCAACCTTCTTTATACCGACACTCGATACAACGACAAAATTCGTTATAATGACAATTTAAATGTCATGAAATCTCCGCTCAAGAGTCGACAGTTAATGAGAAATTTTGCAAAATATTATATAAAAACTTCAAGCAACATATGTTTTGGATATTTGTTAGAATCGCCTCACTGAGGCGATTCTAACAAATATCAAAGCATAATGTTCTTTGAGCAAATAGGAATAAAACAAGGTATTTCATATATATCATTCTGTCCATTTAGGATTCTTTACAACAGCAAATTTATTTTAATGGCAACAACATCTTTGGGAACAAATGTTCTCGTTATAACGAGGATTCACTGTAATACATCACGAAAACATCCCTATATAATTTTTACCCCCTTTAACCCCACTTTTATATAGTAAAACTGGGGTTTACAGGGGTATACATTATTTTTCTTATTTCTGCTCAAAAACATAGATTGTGGGTACTCGTTAGAACCGCCTCGATGAGGCGGTTCTAACGAGTACCCAAAAACAATCTATGTTTTGAGCAGAAATATGAAAAATATCAGAGTTTTTTATCTGAAAATTTTCAGTTTTTGGTGGTGAAATTTTCAATATATTTGAATAGGCGTGTTTGCGTAATGAATTGTTTGATCAAGCGGATAACCATGTATTCTGAATAAATCTGTCGATTCTAATCATAGATGTGTTTAAAATCTCTGATATAATTGAATCACTTTAAAGAAGGATAACTCTGTCAAAATTGCTCTTGCCCCCTTCTGAAAGGGGGTCTATATTAAAAGGAAAGAATTAGCTCCCAGAAAAAGGGTCTACTCTAAAAGGAAAGAATTTCGCCTCAAAGGAAAGAATTTACTCCAAGAAAAAAGGGAACAAATTTCTTCTTTTTAGCGTGGACTCCTTTTCTAGAAGAACATTTGTGTTCAAAAAAAGCAAAAAGGAAAAGTTGTCTCCCTTGGTGGAAATTCTACCAGATTCATTTGTTTCCCTTAAAGCGCCCACCGAAAATGAGCGGAGCCTTAATTTCCGCTAGCAAATCACGTATCTAAAGTTAACACCAATATGGCCACCTATTAACCTTTAATCTGGAGATTGAAATAAAGCTAAATAACATCTTAAATTGTTTACTTGTTTGTTGTCGTTGTTGTTTTGTTGTGGTTGTTGTTTTGCTGTTGTTGTTTTTTTTTTTTTTGTTTTTTTTTTCAAAAATATAAGAATTAAGTAAAAAATATCATTCATAAATGTTCATTTTTCGTCTGCTGATATCGACTGGACTACTGGGTGATAAATATTAAGATGTCTATCAGACCGTTCACATAATGGCGCGGATTGTTGTCCTCGTCATTATTCGCGCATGCTCCTTTATGTATAACGGTGTTCACAACTGAAAGACAAAAAAAAACAAAAAAAAACTGAAGGTATAGTGCCAAACGAGAAAAAATGTTCAGCCACACATCCCAGTCAGCATTCTACGTAAATCTATATCGGGCCGTCATCGGCCCGTCAGGGTAGCTGACGGGCCGATGACGGCCCGATGTAGATTTATGTAGAATGCTAGCTGGGATGTCATATTTATTGTCGATTAAAAGTGTTTAGAGATGGTAAAATATGACTGCTAATAAACAACGTCTATACGGAGAGTGAATTTTGTATACAAAAGGAGGTACAGGAACTTTAACAAATAATTAAACCTAGTACTACTGATCCCGGATATGCCCTGCCTTGGCAAAAGATGTAGATCCAGATCAGCTGGCTTCTGAAGAAGCAAACTGATGTGGATATGCACTGTTTAGCATTTAGTATGTGAATTTGTATCATCAACCAGGATTGGCTGACAATTAGAAATGGTTGTGGCATCTTAATTCATTTAGCATGACAAGGGTTAAGGAAATTGGATACACTTGGTAGAATTTTGGCCATTTGTTACAAGGGAGCAATTTTTATGACTTCATGTTTCCTTACTTGTACATTGAGTCCATTAGAAAAAAAAAGGTATCTTTTTGCAAAAACAGTTTTCAGCAGGTAACAAAAACAGATCTGAGAAAATTGCTCCTTCAAAGCGTATACATTTGCCTAAAATAGTTTGCGTTTAACCAGAACCAACTACTAATAATAGAAAAGCTTTGTCATTTTTTTTTCACGGCGAGTGTCAAAGCGAGTTCGTTGCTCAGAGGTTCGTTGATATATAATCTATCGTAAATGTCCAGTTCATATTATTTTAGTAACAGTAAGACAAAGAAGTTGATGATTCTGTGACTTCAGTGCAGACACCTTTGAGAGTTCAGTCGTAGTGTAGATATAAAAAAGTCAATTAAATTGATACAATTCGTCTATATATATTTACATTTATTGATGGAGGTAAGCGATGCATTGCACGACCCGAAAGGCATCCTATGAAAATGAAAATCTTACATCTTAGCAGTTCTAAGGAATGAACCTTGAGTGCAATGAATACGCTCACAAAATTGAAAATAGCTTAAGGGTTAAGTTTTCAGGACCAGACTAACAAGTTTATGTCAATTAAGCTTCATCAGTAACCCTCCTATAAATTTCAAAAATTTTGGAATGTCCTCAATGATCACAATTGACCAGAACATATAAACTACACTTTAGCGAAACACGGGACACGCTTTACGGCCGCTACAAGACACAAACACCAGGGCTCAGTTGTTCAAAGCGTCGTTAGGTTAACGAGCTCGTTAGTGGTCAAAATGTTAACTGTTCTAGTAAATACAATATCTAATTCACAGGTATTTTTGCAAATGCAAAAGCTACTCACATTTTTAAGCAAAATTATTAGCATTTATACCATATTTAATGATCAAAGTTTTAACGATACGTTCACTAAAGACATCGTTAGTTTTGAAAAGCTGGGCCTAGCTGTATTGTAGATAAACAGAGTCTAAAAGAAATGATTCGCCCCAGTAAAGCATTCATTTGGAATAAGTGTTTCATTATCAGAATTATTTGAGCACAGTTTAATGAAATTTGTGTCTAATACTATCGATACTTAAAGACCGTAGTTGGTTTATGGAACTGGAGGTACTCGAATTTAATAATCTATATATTCCAAGAAAAGAATTTGAACTCTATCTTTAATGCACTCCATACATTAATTTTCAACATCGTATATTAGCATTAGTAAATATTTTTCGTCACTTTAAGTATCTACTAAGTGTATCGAATCAACTGACATAGAAATACAGAGAGTGTCGTTTTCATTTCAAACTATTTAGGGATATAATCATATGGAAACCAGCGTATTGTTTTTAAGGGCACAAAAGTGACTCGTGTTGGAAACGACGTATTCGTTAACTGGATTAATAATGACCATTTGTAGAAGTCGGTGACAGGTGTGCATTACGTTAACATGTGTCCATATCTTTACATTGGTGTTACCCCAGAGTGCGTCAGAAAACCGGGATATTTGGCAATAAACATTATAAGGTATTATTTCGCGAAACTATTTTGAGAAAAAAAATCAACCAAACAACAACATTTCACAACCGATTATATAATGTGACTCATTAAGTTAAGAGATAATATGAAAGTATTGTGGAAAAGAGGAGAAATTGCTTCTTGGGAGCAATTTCTCCTCTTTTCCACAATATTTTGTTACCTGTTGCTAGATTTTCATGTTCAAGTAGGGACCAGATTTTCACTTCAAGGTAAGCGGTTGTTCGAGATAAGCGAGGTCGAGATAACGAGACTCGACTGTATTTTACAAAATTACCAAAAAGTACATACATATCTTGGAGAATGCCCAACATAGGACCACCCGCTTCACTCTTGAATTACGTGGACTAGCATACCAAGAAGGTTTGACCGGATTGAATCTTCCTACCCTACACTATCGTAGAAATGGATTTGACATCATCCAAGTAATCAAGATAATTCATAAGACAAATGCTATTAACATGTATGAACTTTTCATCTTTAGTGAGAACAATCATTAAAGAGCAAACAGCCTAAAATTAATCAAGCCTCGTACAGATAAATCAATCAAATTTAAGAAAAAAAAAAAAAAAAAAAAAAAAAAAAAACATTTTCAATGACAAATATCCCAGTGTGGAACAGCTCACCCTAAGACATTGTAAATTCCAAGCCAGTAATGGAATTTAAGTTAAAACTGGACAAGTTATGGAGAGACAGAAGGTTCAATTTGCCACACATATATTAAGGAAAATTCTCAAGTAACAACAAGAGAAAGCCAGAACTGGGGAAATTATAAGCCATAAGGGTTTAAGAAGATTCCCCTGAAGACCAATGGTATACAAAAGGTATGAAAGACATCTGATGCACAGATGCGTTTTAATTTAAAGTAAACAGATTCTCTCCTTAAAGTGTTTCCCCTTTTGAGAAGGACGGCAGATACTTTAGATCAAAGTGATCTACATTGCAGCTATATTTTTTTTAATGTCATGGATTGGAGAAGTACACATTAACCCATTTTAAGCCTAGCGTCCCATAAAAGGGACATTGGCAAACAGTGCAGACCCAGATCAGACGCCGCAGAACGCGGCTTCTGATCAGGGTCTACACTGTTTGCATTAATTTCAGAAATTTCTACAAAACGTGATTATGATAAAAACTAACCAGACACCTCTTATACAGGAAGTGGACCTGTCCAAAGAGTTATGGTAGAAGAATCCACTCGGCACCAAATGGGTTAAGCTGGATGTCTTTGCCTTTTTTGTTCTAAAGAGAGACTACACCAGCAGAACATATTCTTCTCTGCTTTCCTGAAACGCTTCTGAAATGGGTCTTTCTTCGAGAAAAGTCTTTGCTTAAAGTGTTCCCAAATTGATAAAGAAGCAGGTACCTTTAGATCACAGAGATTTCACTTAGAGGCGTAGCCAGTTTCTTTGATCCATAAATTGGAGAAATATGCACTATCATCAATCTGTAAAAGTGCAAATGACATTTCTAAATTTGTTGCGTTTCTTTTCTCACTCAATACATAATTCTGATCGATTATATTGTCTAATATGGAGTCATGTCGGTGATACAAGCGGAATTAGTGATGTTTTGGTGTGGTGTTTTCCTTCCATTTGCTTATTATGTCTTTTATTATATCGAATTGTTTATTTGCATGTAAAAACCTATTTAACGAATACAGTGGTAAAAGCAATCATATAACTTGATCATCGGGATATGGGGCGTGACACGCAAAAATGGCAAAACTGGGCATTTACAGACAGCACATACGAATCTGAACCTAAGGACCCAAGTCTTACCGGCCCTCTGTAGTGCGCTTAAAGATTCATTGGGCACTGTAAGTATACCGTCGTACAGTCAAGGTCCTTGTCAGACTGCGCAGTTGAGCAGAGACTTGCACAAACTGATCGTATTTGCCTCGAAAAGTCCTTTTCAGCAGACGCGTCTCAACTGTTATCAAAAGCACTAAAATCCGAACGTTTAGTCATTGAGAGTTGCCCCAGCAGCTGTCCAACCGGGTCATTGCTGTTCGCACAGGTAATATTTAAGCCTTGAAGAATGTACGAAGAGAACAGAACATCTCTCAAACAGACCACGCAAATGTACAGGCTTGTCTACTTGTGAAATAATATGTATTTTTCTATGCCGCGTCTCGTGTTATACTGAATGAGCATTAATCACGCAATTGTATTTTTTTCTATTCCGATGCCAAAGCCTGCCTACCAAATTGAATGTTTAATGTTCAATCCAGTATTATGAAACACTGATGGCACAGTTTGAATAGTGTTAAGACCTAACCAGACAGTTTTCATTTAGTTGTTTTACACAAGCTTGCAATTTCAATTACAAGAAGATTTCAGTTAAAAGGAGAACGTGCTCAGAGCCTAACTTGCCCTGTTGTCATAATCTCTTCCATACACAACTCCCCAGTCAGCATTCTACGTAAATCTATATCGGGCCGTCATCGGCCCGTCAGGGTAGCTGACGGGCCGATGACGGTCCGATGTAGATTTACGTAGAATGCTAGCTGGGTCTGTAGGCTAAATCAGCTGAAGCCATGTTAGATAATCAGTGATTTTTTTTTCTGATTTTCACAGAAAACATAGCTTTATAATTTATTCAAATCGCCTTATCTGTTGATACCAAACCTTATTTTCTGTGGTAAATTAAGAAAATTATTTCTTAAAAACTGCCAATCTGTGTTGCAATCGCGTTATCGATCTCCTCCGAAACGATTCAACGGTTTTACTAGAAACTTTTGTAATAGATGTTCCTCTCGGAATCTAGTTCCCGGCGGCACATGGCGTTTATACAGCGTCGCCTCAACGTCAATGCAGTATCATATGCCAGCGCAACGTCATGACATTGTTTGTTTGTGTTGAGGTTTTATGGCCCAGTCAACCCAATGGGGTCATGTCGAGCGCGGTCAATTTACCTAACCACACGTTTGCTGGGCAGGCTAAGTCCTCTAAGCGGTTCACCAGTATTGTGCACAGTCTTTCGCCAGAAACTGACAACTGCCCTTCTTGAATCAGCGGAACGGAGTGAATGACCGTAGAAAATATTTCATGATCAATCTCCACGAAAGAATGTAGCCGACCTCGGCGAGGGTTGAACCCGCGACCTCCTGGTCTCCAGTCGGATGGCGCATCCAACTGAGCCACCGAGGCCGGCGAACATTTAATCGATGTTGAGTCGACGTTGTATAAACATCAGGTGCCCGCTAGGTTGTGTATATACGTAAAATGACTTAGCCCATCGACCAAAATGGCTACCAGTGACCATCAATGATTTTTCCTCAGTAACGCACCTCCAAAACTATGTTTTCTTTTCATGTTATAATTGTGTTATTCACCTTAAGGCAATGTTTACAATACCCCGAATCTAAATAAATCCTTCTTAGAGAACATGCGCCGTTTTCATTATCAATATTGGGACATTTTAGGAATACTTAATGGGAAGATTGATATGTAAGGAAGATCTTGTTTTGTTCTTATTTCCTCACAGAACATATGTTTTGGATATTTGTTAGAATCGCCTCACTGAGGCGATTCTAACAAATATCCAAAACATATGTTTCTTTAAAGTATTAAATACATCATTCTTTCATAATTTGTGACTAATTGCTACCTCTTAAGCGAAGGTTTCGTGAGAGTCAAATTGCCATATGGTTATAACGAATTTTGTCGTTGTATCGAGTGTCGGTATAAAGAGGATTTTCTGTATCATGTTTACTTTCCTTGGGATCATTGAGCCCATACTAGTGTCTTGGAAAATTGAGTAGCGCATAAGGCAGTGCTACGGAGAGTACATGTATGAAGCTCAGCGAAGTACAATGCTGTCATACTGCTGTCAATGCTGTCAGTTAATTTGAGACTCTGATTTGGTTCTTCTATATGTTCTTTGTTTTCAAGGGCGAACTTCATAGATTTTATTTGCAAAATGAAATGACTACGCCCGGAAAAGCATACTATACAGATGCCTCAGAACAGAACAGACTCAATTACCTTAGCCATTTGGCATTCGCGTATGTCTTAGATAAGGTTCAGCAAGACGTGGTGAACATTGGATTGTCCTTGTGGCGTTTGGTTAGTTATCAGATTCTTTGTGTATCCTTAGACAGTCATAACACCCAAGAATTAGAATCGGACCTCAGTAAAACTAGCAACAAACACGGAGTTCAAATCGGCACACCATGAGAATTTATAGAGTAACCAGCCACGAGAATTTATAGAGTGAATAGCCACGATAATTTATAGAGTAAACTGCGAAGATTCAGATCAGCCTGCCCATAAGCAGAGTGACACAAATAATCGGCATATCACGAGAATTTATAGAGCCAACAACAAAGACTCAGATCAGACTGGCCTTGGGTACAATCACACAAATAATCCGCATAACACGAAAATTTATAGAGTCAATATTGAACTCAGACCAGACTACACATGAGCACAGCAACACAAATACAGTCGAACTTCAATGGCTCGACCATCTTTGGGACCATGGAAATTCGTTCGAGACATGGGTAGTTCGATCCACTGAGGGTTAATCATGGCACCAGTTCAGGAAGCAAATAGCGATAATTTAGGGAAATCTTTTCGATTTTCTACACAATGATTGTATGTTGAGTGCACTCATTAGAATCGCCTCAATGAGGCGATTCTAATGAGTACACACAACATACAATTCCATGATAAGAAAAAATCCCTAAATATTTGTTTTCTTGACCTATTGGGAGGACTTTGTAGGGACTGAAAAAAAAAAGAGTTTGAATCATCCAGGGTAAACGAGCCATCCGTGTTCGAGCCATTGAGGTTATACTGTATTTGGTATACCATGATAATTTACAGAGTCAGATCAGACTGCGCAATAGCAAAGTCGCACAAATAATCGGCTTATCACGATTTATAGTAAACGGTGCACTCAAATCAAGCGCAGTCTGATCTGTCTTCTTTGTTCGCACGTAGCTTAGTGTTATCTTTACTTTGGTCCCTCTTATATTTCCTCACAGACCGGGTAAAGGGCGCTGATTTAATGATAGACATGTCTGTCATAATAATGTACTGCCTATTTGTGTCAAAATATCTCAGACAGAACAGAAAAGGCATTAAATTAAGTGCAACTCGCAGACAAAATTCGAACAAATATGCAGACAGATCTCAGAAATATCAAAAATCTTGAGTGACTGCAATACAATAATAACTGAGTACACGGTTACGATAAAAGAGGATGATGAGAATTGAATGAACCTGAATAATTCTGCAGGTCTACAAAATCTTGGCCAAGATTTTTTTAGCTCTCATTGTCCGATTGAAAATATAGGAGACGATGTTCTAAAATATATTTCGGAGCAAGTAAGGCTCGGCGTGAGTAAAACGGTTTAAAGCCTCCGCAGTAGCTTTTCTACTGAACGTTCCAAAGTGTTTCCTCTGTTGCAGTTCTTCTTTGTTCGTGCCTCGGCGGTTTCATATGTGGCATTTGTTTTGTCTGTTTTTGTTTTGTTTTGTTGTTTTTTTTGTTGTTGTTGTTTTTGTTGTTGTTGTTGTTGTTGTTGTTTTGTTGTTATTTTTTTTGTTTTGTTTTTGTTTGTTTGTTGTTTTTGGTGTTGTTGTTGTTGTTTTTTGTTTTATTTTTGTAGGTTTGTTTGCTTTTTTGGGGGTTTGTTGTTGTTGTTGTTGTTGGGGTTTTTTTGTGTGTTTCTTTGTTGTTGTTTTTTGTGTGTGTGTTTTTTGTGTGTGTTTTTTGTTTTGTTTGTTTGTTTGTTGTTGTTTTTCGTTTTTTGTTGTTGTTTTTTTTTTTGTGTGTGTGTGTGTTTTTGTTGTGTTTTTTGTTTGTTTGTTTTTGTTGTTTTTGTTTTTGTCTTTTTGTTGTTGTTTTTTGTTTTTTGTTTGTTGTAGTTGTTGTTGTTGATGTTGTTGTTTGTGTTTTTTGTGAGTGTGTTTTTTTTTTGTTGTTGTTGTTGTTTTTTGTTGTTGTTGTTGTTTTCGTTTTTTGTTCCTCATCCCTCCTTTTGTACCTATGGTAGGTTGTGCTTTGTGATGGCGATTGTTCCTGGGTAACATCACGAAAACATGCTTATATTATTTTTACCCCCGTAAACCCCACTTGTATATAGTAAAACTGGGGGTTTACAGGGGTATATGTTATTTTGCTTATTTCTGCTCAAAAACATAGATTGTGGGTACTCGTTAGAACCGCCTCCCCCGAGGCAGTTCTAACGAGTACCCCCAAACTATGTTTTGAGCAGAAATATGAAAAAATATCAGAATTTCTATCTGAAAAATTTCAGTTTTTCTGGTGGTGAAATTTTCAGTATACTATGTAATGCTTCACATATATTTTGACATTTCATGAGCCCTTTGGAAGTAACTCTTCTCTCTTGTTGTAGAGACTTTTTTTCAGAAGAGGCTTGGTCTAAAGCAGATATGGCGGTAGACACTTTATCAACTAAACCAAGTCTTCTTGATCTCTTTTAACTTCAAAGTTTTACGATTTGGTTTCAGATGGTTTCAATTGTTTTTAGAGTTTATCTTTTCTGTAAAACGTCACATGATAAAAGCAGGATATATAAATTAGGCGCTCGTTTACACATTAAGGTAGAAAAGTAAACGTAAGCCTCTCTTAATCCTCATTTTCAAAATGCAGCTTTCTGTGTACAAGGCGAATCAGACGATATATTAACAAACGACATTGCAAGCACTTTTTGTACAAAGGTTACCTCTTTCTTCCCTACATACCAATACAGATACATTTGCAAACAGAGCAGATCCAGAAGAGACCGTCATGAGCCGTCATCAGGATCTACAATGTTTGGCATTCTGTTATTGATTTTTGACTGAAACCCCTATTTGTAACAATAAATATGTCCAAAATCAGAGACGGAAGAATCCATGTCAGAAACTCGGTATAAAAGCGTAAATGCTGCAGTTGCAACAACAGAGCAAATAATTAAGCACTTTTAATTAATTTCTCCATTGGTATTTACAGTACTTCGTAAAACATATTTCAATACTTAGTCAACTCTCTTTGTACCGACACTCGATACAACGGTAAAACTGGTAATAATTATAATTTGAGTGGCATGAAACCTTTGCTCAAGAGGTGATAATTATTCAGCAGTTATGCAAGACCATTGCATTTAATATTTCAGGAAACATGTCTTTTGGGCATTTTGTTGGAATCGCATCAGTATCCAGAACATATGTTCTATGAGGAAATAAGAATAAACAAGGCCTTTCTAACCTATCGTTCTGCTCATTAAGGATTTTTACAACAGCAAATTCATTTTAATGATAACATCTATGTCGTTGTAACGTGGATTCACTGTACTTAAATTTTTTTAGTATTTAACCTACTTCAAGATTAAGGGCAATCTTCCTCTATCCTGTCGTTGATTACCCGGGTGGTCCAGAGTATCAAAAGGACTGTTCAAGGGTTAAAGTGGACTGAAACCACGTCATAAAGTTTTTTACAAAAATAATTGTGATTTCGTGTTCGCTTTCCTGCACACCAAGTGTCAACAGACAACACCGGGGCTTAAGGCCACTGGATACACGTAGGAGCTTTTCTACCAGTTAACAAGGGAGATAACTTGTATAACCGTGTTACTTTCCTTGCAAACCAAATCCCTTCTGAAAGGGGTCTACTCTGAAAGGAAAGAATATACCTTAAGTGGATTTCCCTTTAGCGTAGACCGTTTTCACAAGGGAAGCAAAAGAAAAACATTGCAAAACAATGATAAAAGTTGCTTCCCCTGAAAGCATAGCTATTCACTTGATTGGCTGCTCGGTGTACCTGAGAACCTTCATATGACTGGAAAGTAGTTCGCAGGACTGCACACACCCTCGCCATCCCCTTGCATCGGCTTCATCACAAAAACATGCCTATGTAATTTTGACCCCCTTAAACCCCACTTTTATATAGTAAAACTGCGGTTTACAGGGGTAAAAATTATTTTCTTATTTCTGCTCAAAAATATAGATTGTGGGTACTCGTTAGAACCGCCTCGTCGAGGCGGTTCTAACGAGTACCCACAATCTATGTTTTGAGCAGAAATATGAAAAAATATCAGGATTTTTTTTATCTGAAAATTTTCATTTTTTGTGGTACAATTTTCAGTATGTTTGAATAGGCATGTTTTCATAATGTTAAGCGGACTTCGATTTCCCAAGATAATCCCAAGGAAAAGAAAAATAACACTATGCTGAAGCACAGGTATACTGTCCATGACCGCCACACGATACTGAACACCAGCAGCAGTGGAGTCAAATGAAATCTATTAAGAGTGTCCCTTGAATACACGTAAAAACACAAAAATCGAAGTCTCAGTTTAATTAAGACTCTCCATATGACAACAACATATGCAGCTAGCATTCTTTATAAATCTATAGCGGGCCGTTATCGGCCCGTCAGCTACCTTGACGGGCCGATAACGGCCCGCTATATATTTATAAAGAATGCTTACGGGGTAATTTGCAGGCTCTATACGCCCCACTAGAACCCGCTGAAGCGCCGCTTGATTTTTCTTTCCTTACAGAGAAGACTCCTTTTCAGACGAGGTCAGTGCACAGGACAGTAACAGGAAGTCACAAAAGCTGTCTCCCTTGTAAAAAAAAACAACAACAGTGCAACAAATTTACAAAGCGTATCCATTCCTTTTAAAATGTACAAGGTCAAAATATTGTAAGAGCGAACTTTGCATACTGTGTGCAGTCTGGTCAGAGCATGCACGGTTTGCCTATGCTCCAAAGACATGTTTTGTCAGAAAAACAGTTGAAATGAGACAAGGAAAACTTAATAAAGCGACAACTTAATTAAATCAATGGACATGCCAATATGCCGGCAATACAGCTACAAATGGAATTATTCTAATGAAATAATAGTCCCTCTTTTATTCCTAAATACAAACTGTCAGTTTGGAACTCGTTTGTGTTAATCAAATAAATTCTCCGTGTTTCATGTTAAGGTTTTCAAGCTTTATTTATTTAGGCTCGAACATATAAACATTGTTCGCCCATATACAATCGAAGTTCAATGGCTCGAACATCTTTGGGACCATGGAAATTTGTTATAGAAATGGGTCGTTCGAGCCACTAAGGGTAAACCTAGCGCCAGGTCAGAAGTCCAGTGGGAATAATTTAAGAATGTCTTTTCTATTTTCTATGAATTCTAATGAGTACACTCAACGAGGCGTCGGTGTTCGAGTCGGTGTTTGACGTTTTACGTTTTACTGTACGATTATAAACAGTGGAGGAAGAGTAATAACCAGTAAGCATTATTTATAAATCAATAGCGTACCTTACGGGCCAGTAATGGCCCGCTATAGATTTAAAAAGAATGCTAGCCATTCTTTATAAATCAATAGCGGGCCGTTATAGATTTATAAAGAATGCTAGTCATCTTTAATAAATCAAAAGTGGGCCGTTATTGGCCCTTCAGGGTAGCTGACGGGCCGATAACGGCCCGCTATAAATTTATAAAGAAAGGTAGCCATTCTTTATAAATCAATAGCGAGCCGTTATCAGCCATTCTCTATAAATCAAAAGCTGGCCGTTATCGGCCTGTCAGGGTCTGGGCAACAAAACTAAACGCGAGCAAATAATTTTCGAATGGGTCAAAAAGAATAATTACACTGTATGCCTACTTCAAGAAACACACTCAGGGGGAGGAACACATGATGCATGGCAAAAAAATGGTGCAAAGAGGCTTTTTTCAGTGGTACAAGCAATAATAGCGAGGGAGTTGGAATATTAATTAACTCAAAAATATCGTACAATATACTTAATTATACTGAGATAATATGTGGTAGATTGCAAGCTCTTGAAATAAAGATAAATGCAAACGAACTCATTGTAATTAACATATATATTGTCCAAATAATGACGATATAAATATATTCAGCAAATTAGAAAAGTTCATACAAGAAAATGATGAAAAAACAATTTTAATAGGTGGTGATGAAAACTTAGATAAGCATAATGGTAGGACTAATACACACAAACAATGCAGAAATAAGTTAAAACATATGATAGATACCCATAATTTAATAGATATATGGCGAGAAAAGTATCCAGACAGTAGAAAATACACTTGGCACTCATCACATAAACCCCCAATTTTTAGCAGGCTAGACTATTTCCTTGTCTCTGAAAATGTTAAAAAATTTGTAGTATCTTGTGACCATCTTTTAAGTTTTAAATCGGATCACTGGATCTTTCACAACATTCCCATAGACCAGGATATTTTAAGTTAAATAACAGTCTGTTGTTAGATATTGAATATCAAGAAATTATAAAAACTAGTATTAATGACATTACAAATATAAATGCTGACGCTAATCCAAAAACTCTGTGAGAATTAACAAAAGGAAGTGTAAGAAATGAAACTATAAAATATGCTGCTAGAAAGAAAAAAGAAAATAACGAATTAGAAAACAGGCTGTCTAACGATATAAATAAACTAAAAATTGATCTTACAAACTCTTTAAATAATGATAATTCACAAAACATTAAGAGTAATTTGGATAAAGAAATAAGTGAACTTGAATCATTGATAGAAAACAAAATAAATGGCTCGATTCTCAGATCAAAAGCAATTGTAGTAGAATATAGCGAAAGAAATAGTAAATATTTTGCCAATTTAGAAAAGAAAAATTCTGAAACAAAACTGATAAACAGACTTTTAGTCAACAACGAAATATTAACAGACCAAACAAAGATTCTAAAAGCCACTGAAGAGTTTTATAAAAAAAAATATATATATATATATGAAAAGAAAGAAATCAAAGACTCGGCTTTTGACTTCTTCGACAACACGATTAATAAACTAAGTGAAACTGAAGCAGATTCATGTGATGATCTATTAACAGAACTTGAATGCAAAACAGCACTTAAATATATGAAAAATCAAAAAAGCCTTGGCTTGGATGGCCACAATGTTGAATTTTATAAGATATTCTTGAATGATATAAAACATTTCTACATTAGATCAATAAACTATTCCTATAAAAATGGATCTTTAACAGAATTACAAAAACAAGGTGTTATAACACTTCTCCCTAAACCTAATAAAGACATAGAAAAACTTAAGAATTGGAGACCAATCAGTCTTCTTAATGTGGATTATAAAATTGCAACTGTAGCCATAGCTAACCGAATAAAACCAATAATAACAAGTATTGTCGATAACTCACAAACTGGATTCATAAAAGGAAGATTTATAGGAGAAAACATCAGTCTTCTTTTCGATATTATAGAAACAGCTGAAGAACAAAATAACCCTGGTTTGCTTTTCTTTTCTGACTTTGAAAAAGCATTTGACAGTCTAGACCATGCATATATGTTTAAATGTTTAAAACGCCTAAATTTTGGAAATAGTTTTACTAAGTGGATAAAATTATTCTACACAGATGTAAAAAGCTGTGTTGCAAATAATGGATATATGTCAAACTTCTTTTCTATCCATCGTGGAGTACGTCAAGATTGGCCTCTTTCCACCTATTTATTCATAATTTGTATTGAACTGCTGTCCTATAGAATAAGTACACATGAGGATCTCAAAGGTATACATTTTTTTAAAGAATTTAGAAGATCGCTTTTTGCAGATGATGCGTCATTTATATAGGACGGTTCCTACAAATCATTTGAAACACTTATTTATATACTAGATAATTTTGCGAATATCTCTGGACTAAAACTTAACGCCAAAAAATGTCAAGTCTTGCGCATTGGTGCACTGAGAAAAACTGAAGTAGTATACCTAAAACATCATAAATTTCAATGGAATTCATCACAAGCAACGGCACTTGGGATGACTTTTACAACAAATAAGGACTCTATCTTTGAAGTTAACTTAGAACCAAAAATAAACAATTTTGAAAACTGTTTAAAACAATGGCAGCATAGAAAACTTACACTGATGGGAAAAATAACAGTAATAAAATCTTTTGCACTACCAAAACTAATTTATGTTCTATCCTCATTGCAAAGTCAACCAGCAGACACAATTAAAAGAAAAGAGACCATAATGTATAAATTTATCTGGGACGGGAAACCGGATAAAATCAAACCAGAAATTCTGATACAAAACTATGGAAAGGGGGGTCTGAAAATGATAGATATAAAAACGTTTATAAAGGTACTAAAAATCAGTTGGATTAAAAGAATAACCCAAACATCCGAAACAAGCATGCTTAGCCAAATCTATTTGTCCAAACTTAAAAAATATGGCGGGAAATTGTTCTTTGAGTGTAACCTTTCCAAAAGTGACGCAGAAAATCTCAACATAACACATAATTTTTTCAAGGAAATTTTGATAGAATGGTGTATTGAAAACTCAAGGTCAACTATTTGTAACTGTGGAAACGAAGTCTTATGGAACAACACAAACATAAAAGCAGATAATAATACAATATTTTACAGTGATTGGCACAACAAAGGTATAGTATATATGAAAGACAGTGAACATCACAGACAAAATTGTTTTGGATTTTACTAGTTTAAAAGAAAAATACGATTTACCCAACAGCGATTTCCTAAAATACTTAACCCTGCTTCACAGTATACCTAATACGTGGAAAACCATCACGAAAACATGCCTATATAATTTTGACCCCCTTAAACCCCACTTTTATATAGTAAAACTGGGGTTTACGGGGGTATACTTTATTTTTCTTATTTCTGCTCAAAAACATAGATTATGGGTACTCGTTAGAACCGCCTCGGTGAGGCGGTTCTAACGAGTACCCACAATCTATGTTTTGAGCAGAAATTTGAAAAATATCAGAGATTTTTATCTGAAAATTTTCAGTTTTTGGAAGTGAAATTTTCTATATATTTGAATAGGCGTGTTTTCGTAATGCAATGATAAAACAAGAACCTTTAGATATGCCTATGAAGCCAACACTCATAAGTCAAATAGTAAAAACAGAACAAACGAATAGATATATCTATCAGTATATTTTGAACAAGCAGACCCCAAACAATAAAGCAGAACAAAAATGGAACACAAAATTTGACAATGAAAACCTAAATTGGAAGAGGATATACACAAATACACTGATGGCTACAAAAGATATAAGCTTATAAACTTCTAATACAAATACATTATGCGCATTATACCTACAAACAAATTCTTACTAAAATGTAATATAGCAGATTCAGCACTTTGCGAATTTTGTAACATGGTGATATAAACAACAGATCATCTATTTTGGCAGTGCATACATATACAAACATTCTGGGCGAAATTTTCCGACTTTCTAACAGAACATAATATTGAAGTAAATCTTACTTTATATACTGTAAGTTTTGGTTTAACTTTTTCAATCGGAAAACCAGAAATCAAATTAAAAAATTTTCTTATATTACTTGGAAAATATTTTATATACAGGGGAAAATGCACAAAAACAATACCAACTATAAATCAATTTAAGTCATACCTAAGAAACAGAATAAAACTTGAAAAGGAAATCTACTTTATAAAAGACAAGCTTGCCCAGTTTGAAGAAATATGGAGAAATTTTGAGAATTTTAAATTAAATAAATTTAAGAAACCTGCATTAGTTCGATAATCGGGAAGGTAGCACAAAAATTTCAATATTTTTTTTGTCATTATCATATATAGCTGGTACATTTTTTCCGTATGTGTGTATGTGTGTGTGTGTGTGTGTGTGTGTGTGTGCATGTGCGTGTGTCTGTGTGTGTGTGTAATAACCCTCTAAAATCTTAAATGTTTCCAAGTATCCATAATACATACATATATGTAAAAAATATATATGCTATGAATTATATAAGTGATATGATTGATTAACTATTGTGTTGTCAAAGAACAAGAAACATGTCTGTGTATGTGTACCATGTAAACTATGTATACATTTGCTTTGAAATACTATTTGTAAACAATGAAATATGTTGTGTATTGTGAATATTTGAAAATAAAAATTAAATAACAAAAAAAAACGCCCCGCTATAGATGTATGAAGAATGCTAGCCATTCTTTATGAAATCATTAGTGGGCCGCATTGGCCCGTCAGGGTAGCTGACGGGCCGAAAACGACCCGCTATAGATTTATTAAGAATGCTAGCCATTCTTTATAAATCAAAAGCGGGCCGTTATTGGCCCTTCAGGGTAGCTGACGGGCCGATAACGGCCCTCTAGAGATTTATAAATGCTAGCTGGGTAATTGCAACCAGTAAAAATACTAATATTTACAAAATATAGTCTAACCTGCCTTAAAGGCCACCTTTATAAATCAATCACTTGTCGTAAATCAGATCACATTAAAGGCAAAGAAGATTATACTTAACCTGCATTAAGCAAAACCCGTCTTAAGTATAATTTTATGACTTACCCATCTAGCAAAACTTGTTAAATACAGTAACTGTGGCATTGATAAATTGGTTTAAACAATAGTTTATTGAATATAGTATGTACAACACAAACATACAAAAATGACACAAAGAATCAGATAACAAGCTAATTATAGCTTATGTGAAATCTTCTCCTAATTTATGGCATTGATAAATTACATAATTTACGGCATTCAATAGTTCTCATACTATATTTACATACTATTTTCAGTAATTCACGTACTATATTCAGTAGTTCACAAACTATATTTACATACTATATTCGGTAGTTCGTATACTATATTTACACACTATATTCAGTTGTTCGCATACTAAATTTACTAATTATATTCAGTACTTCATATACTGTACAGTCGAACTTCAATGGCTCGAACATCTTTGGGACCATGGAAATTCGTTCGAGACATGGGTAGTTCGAGCCACTGAGGGTTAATCATGGCACCAGTTCAGGAACAAATAGCGATAATTTAGGAAAATCTTTTCGATTTTCTACACAATGATTGTATGGTGAGTGTACTCATTAGAATCGCCTCGATGAGACGATTCTAATGAGTACACACAACATACAATTCCATGATAAAATAAGAAAAAAAAATCCCTTAATATTTGTTTTCTTGAGCTATTGGGAGGACTTTATAGGGACTGAAAAAAGAGTTCGAATCATCCAGGGTAAACGAGCCATCCGTGTTCGAGCCACTGAGGTTATGCTGTATTTACATGCTTTATTCAGTAGTTCATTTACTATATCGAATTATCCAGCTTCTTTGGGCACCTGTACAGACAATAGGCTTTAAAATACCTTCTTAGAAACGGCCAGTTTCAACCTTACTGCTATGAATGAGCTTCCCGGACCCACGTAGCCTAGTGGACAGGAGAGTTGACTCTTAATACGTTAGGTTTCTCACCGAGTCTAACTCGGGTCACATGTGGGAAAGCCAAGTTCTGCTTACGGATGCTCAGGTGGTGTTTTCCCGGATTCTCCGGTTTTCCCCCAACTTTGATGAACGATCGGCTCGATATAAGCGAAATATTCTTGAAAGGGCCGTAAAACCCAAATCAAAAAAAAATGAATGAGCTTCCATTAACTATGTGAAATTTTGACATGTACTATATAATCACAGCTACACCTCATCTCGTACAATACAGTATGCATGGTAATTAGATCAGTGAACTAGAGGAAATATAAAACTAATAGACGCTCCGTAATAACCATATATATTGGGATTGAAAGTCTAGACGAACAGTGTCCACGCGGCGTCTGATCAGGGTCTGTTCTCTTTTCATCCGACACTTTTTAGATACATCAACAGGCAGTAAAATGGACGTATTCAAACTTTTGGAAAATTATGATTAGGAGTTAAGGTGCCCAAATTATTTAAAATATATATACGTATAAACGGTATTTCAACGAGTGATGACCAGAAGTCCTCATTCTATCAGTTTCCTTCCACCTGAACTCCTAGAGGTAGCCCCCAAATTATAAATAGATCCCTTGTACGCAGTGTCTGCTGCATGTACACTTGTAAAGGTGGGGTAGATCGGTCATACATTGCATTTACGTTATTTGTAATATCCTTTACGTACAAAAATGTCATACAAGAGCTTGCAATCATATTTCCAAATATTATATTAATATGTGTAAAAATAGTCGCGAACTGCCAGAAAAGATAAGAGAAGATTCCAGGGAGTGCCACAATCACAAGCCGCAGCCCTTCCCAGACAAAACCAAACGAGCGCAAATTGTACAAACGTACGAAAAGGACTAAGATTATCTTTCTCTTCTCCAAGCAAGGTAATTGCAATGCTAAAAGGATTGAAAAACACAAGAACAAAATAACACAAGACAAGACTTAAAACAAGTCGCTTCGTAGGATAAACCACAAAGCACCAAAGAGTAAGACTAACACCGGGACCACCGCCCTAGAACGGTCAGTAGAATAAACCACTGGGGGTTTAAAGCACTTTTACAGCCTACTAATTTTACCTTGGGTCCCGATGCCATTCTAATATGAAAGGTGATTGTAAAGTGCAAACTCTCGCATTTTAAATAACAACACCATCAAATGAATGTTCGGGGAGACTTTCTAGGGTCTCCACACGGCACAAACACAACAGGTGTGGTAAATATGTACCACAATCTGGCCAACTGATTCGTAAACGCGGCATTTATGTCAAACAGTGACATGGAAGCATGGGCGATCCCTCGAATCTTTTCTTGAACTTTTTTCATCCCTTTATAATTTTATTTTCATATATATATATATATATATATATATATATATATATATATATATATATATATATATATATATATATATATATATTAAGGGGCAATGAAACACTTTTCCTATTGCTTCCCTTCTGAAAAGGAATCTACTCTAAAATGAAAGAATGAAAGAAACCACCGGCGAACTAACAAAGAACCTACAACAGAGAAACCCCCTTATAGTTCGTCTTTGAATGTGTGTGTCGCTTACATCTTTTTTTTGGTTTGGATAGCCATTTGGCCACTTTGTGGGAAAGCAACTGTCCGTTTGGCTTTCTGCTAGTGATGTTTCCATTAGGGTCCAGTTATTTCGTGTTTGTGTTTCTTTCCCTTTGATGTCTCTGATGGGAGGTGTGGGATAATTGTATCGATTCCTAATCATTGCCTTCCTTTCTATTTTCTAACGGCTCTTTTGGTGCCAAATTTCAGACGGCAGTTGTCGTCTGCTTAACTCTTTCGGTGCCAAATTTCAGACGGCATCTGTCGTCTGCTTAATTTTCGGTGCCAAATTTCAGACGACATTTTTCGTCTGTATATTTTTTTTTAACAAACTATCGTTGGAAAGAAGTTTATATGTAAAGTTGAAAGACTGAATGTCAAACAGCGTAGATCCAGATGAGACGGTTCATTATGAGCCGTCTCATCTGGGTCTATGCTGTTTGCAAAAATCTGTTATTATCACATGTGGCAATGAAAGAGTTAAATCAGTTGAACTTGCGCGAAACTTTTATTACCAGTACAACGTAGGAAGTCTTTCTTGGTTGTTTTTAATTCTAACTACAAATATGGCAAAATAAAATGTTTGATATGTTTATCTGCAACAGATTTCCCAACAGCAGATTACTGCTGCCCAGTTCCTGTTCGAAGTATTATTACAATTAATAGAGCCGTGAAGCAACAACAACATGATTTAGGGTTTTTTTCTGCTTGGACCAAACAGACCTCATATGGAAATTACAGTCGAACCTCAATGGCTCGAACATCTTTGGAACCATGGAAATTTGTTCGAGACACGGGTAGTTCGAGCTACTGAGGGTTAATCATGGCACCAAGTCAGGAAGCAAATAGCGATAATTTAGGGAATTTTTTTCGATTTTCTACACAACGATTGTATGTTGAGTGTACTCATTAGAATCGCTTCAAAAAATGAGGCGATTCTAATGAGTACACTCAACATACAATTCCATGATAAAATAAGAAAAAATTCCTAAATATTTGTTTTCTTGAGCTATTGGAAAAATTCTGTAGGGACTGAATAAAGAGTTCGAATCATCCACGGTGAACGAGCCATCCGTGTTCGAGCCATTGAGGTTATACAGTAGTAAACAAGATGTCCAGGAAGACCCACAAGTCTTGGATTCTTTGCTACTGCTGGCGGAACGAAAATTTGAGTTCCTGTCGCAAAACAATTCGATTTTTATAATGGCATAAATACATGTACGTTTATCTACAATGTCAATGATGCTGAATTTCCAGTCATTTAAAGCAAAAGCTTCAACAAAAAAAAGGTAAGAGAAAAGTAGAGGGAGTGCCACAAAGCCGCAGCCCTTCCTTGACACCAAGAGGAAGAGGAAACAGACAAAACCAAACAAGCGCAGATCGAACAAATGTACGAAAAGCACTAAGATTAGCTCGTACTCACAATGCTAAAAGGACTGAAAAACACAAGAACAAAATAACACAAGGCAAGACTTAAAGACAGGATTTTCAAACCTGGGGGTCTGATTCCCAGTACAGGGAACATTTTACCTGTACAAGTAAAGGTGCGGATTTATTTTAGCCAATCAGTGGATTAGAAATACCACACATAGTAATTCTCTTGGTTGACTGGAGATGTTACCTCCTTTAGATCAAGAGACAGAATGACACTGTGGAACCTAATCCTCTTTTTATAGTGCACTCCTGTCTTTAAAACAAACGCCATTATACTAGAACGCCATTTGAGGCATGCTATTGCGATTGTGTAAAACTAGTTTGAGTCTACCAATAGTTGATTCTGCTGATCGTTCCAACAGCGCACAGCGAAGACTCTGATCAGACGCGCAGTCTGATCAGAGTCTGCGCTTGTCGCACAATGTCAAAGGCGGTTCATCTATTGCTGTTCTTTTTGTCTGCGTGTCGTTTATTTTAACAGTACAGTTATATCTTGTCAAGCTTTATTCCTCATATTTTTTTTTTAACAATGCCTTTGGATGGGAAGGCTTGCTACGGTATTCTTGCCTTTCCTGGTTAATTTCATTTACAATTTAGACTGTTCTTTTACATTGGTAGATCCTGGCCTTCGCTCTTCGCCAAGTACCCATTTCACATAATGCTGTCAATAAAACAGCACGATGGAAGAGAATTACTATTAATGTATGGATTTTTTGCAATAATTTACGCCAATATATTGTCATAACGGCCATCATAAATATCTTTAGATTAAGCATTGTTATTTCCCCATATATTATCGAAGAGTGTAATCAAGTGTAATACAACACGGAATTAAAGCACAATACATTATTTATACTGCTTCAGAGACAATCGCATTTTTTTCTAAATAAACTGTTTTGTCATTTTATCATGTCTCCAGGAAACCGTTTGTTTCAATACCCCCTTCAGTGTGTTATAGTTTGTAAAATAAAAGTCTAAAAGATTGCTTTTAGAAACAAAGAGCACATTACAGTTAGAAAATGGGAGTTTCGGTTTTAGTGAGACTCTTCATAAGCAGTAATGCAGTTAGCAACACTGCTACGCCCTCTAGCGTATACATGAGCAGAACTCCATTTTCAAAGATGTCACAATGGGCCCAAAGATCCAAAAGGAAATGAAAAAATATAATCTGCATTATGGTAAAATACGGGGAGACAATCTACGTGCTAATATCATTCAATGCTTTGAAAACTGAAGCCATCTTGTTCACTTTAAAACATTTTACT
The DNA here is from genome assembly GCA_964016985.1 of Anodontia alba. Lineage (NCBI taxonomy): Eukaryota > Metazoa > Mollusca > Bivalvia > Lucinida > Lucinidae > Anodontia > Anodontia alba. Next base: position 69,048,632 of record OZ024833.1, on the reverse strand, counting down.
AATTTGCCCCACATAATTCTTGATGGTATTCCAATTAAATTTGTCTCAGATTACAAACATTTAGGTTTAACGCTAAGTAGCAAGGGCCAGTGGCATAAACGTATAGAAAATATTGTTGTTAGCGCTTCTGAAGTCATTGGTATTATGCGTAAACTAAAATACACCTTCCATGCCAAATTTATATCTCGTATGTATTGCCAATACTAGAATACTCTACAGTAATTTGGGATAATGATACAATGCAAGACACTAGTACCTTTCCAGTCAGCATTCTACGTAAATCTATATCGGGCCATCATCGGCCCGTCAGGGTAGCTGACGGGCCGATGACGGCCCGATGTAGATTTACGTAGAATGCTAGCTGGGTTAGAAAAACTCCAAAATGAAGCTGCTAGGATTGTTACGGGTTTAACCAGTTCTGTTTCATTGGTTAACTTATATAGAGAATGTGGTTGGGTCCCATTACATACTAGATATAAAGAACAAAAACTAGCATTCATGTATAAAGCTGTAAATGACGTGACTCCAGAATATATATCCGATCTTATTCCTCATTTTGTAAGAGATGTAACAAATAAATATATGTATATAAACGGTACTCTCAAATGACTATTCAACAATTTTGCAAGAGAACTGTTTAATGGACATATACCTTTTTCCCTACTCTAAAAGTTCAGTGAATTATCACTATTATCGTATATATTTTATGCATTGTCTCAAGTTAGAAAATGAATATTGTATTGTTCATTGCTATTGCCACGTGAAATTACTTGTTATGTTTTCATTGTTGGGAGAGGGCCGAAACTAATGTTGTGAGAACTTGTGGCCCAACCCCTTGCATTGTATAGTTGCAATAAATATGATTAAACTAGACGTTCTACGGCCGCAACACGGCACTAACACCAGCTGCAGTGAAGAAAAATAAAACTAAAGGCTGTTTTAATAAATGTATTTGTTGTCGGTTGAGAAACATTTTCTTAGGGAGATTTGATACACCTGGTAAAAGTTTTCGCCATTTTTTAAGGCGAGGCAACTTTTGTGACTTCCTGTTAGCGTTCTGAAAGGGGGGTCTACTCTTAGTTGAATGAATTTCGTTTTAGAATAGACCTGTTTTCAGAAGGGAGACAGTAACAATTTGACAGCGTTACCTCTCCTGAAAGAGTATCTATTCCTCTTAATTGTCTATAAAAAGAAACGATCTGGACAGGTTTTGTCATTACATTTCGATAATATAATTATCTTTTAAAGGCTAGCTTTAGCGTTTTAGATGTAAACTACGGATTTAAACGGGCACAACTCGTTTGTTGCTTTGATCGATTACGAAGAAATAATTAACACGTGTTCTAAGGCTTTCATGTACAAAAAAAACGCAAGTTTTCTTTTACGCGAAAGTCTTAGAAAATTGGATTTATTTCTCCGTCACCGATCGAAGCAACCAAATAAACTCAATCTAGCACCCTGATATCCGGACAAGATTGCTATTAGAAACAAACAACTTCTGATAATTGTAATGCTTAAATGAACACAAACTTTCATCACCAGTTTATTGTTAAGCAATCAAGAGTCTTTCTCATCACGAAAACATACCTATATAATATTGACCTCCTTAAACCCCACTTTTATATAGTAAAACTGGGGTTTACAAGGGTATACATTATTTTTCTTATTTCTGCTCAAAAACATAGATTGTGGGTACCCGTTAGAACCGCCTCGGCGAGGCGGTTCTAACGGGTACCCACAATCTATGTTTTGAGTAGAAATATGAAAAATATCAGAATTTTTTTTATCTGAAAATTTTCTTTTTTTGGTTGTAAAATTTTCACTATATTTGAATATTCGTGTTTTCGTAATGTGTCGACTGCGAAAATTTTCTTTTTTTGGTTGTAAAATTTTCACTATATTTGAATATTCGTGTTTTCGTAATGTGTCGACTGCTCTCTGGCGCCGCTAAGCGTTAATTCTACGCCGAGTGGAAACCCGTAAACAATAAGTGTTGCTACTGTTCACCTTACTGTGGTACACTATGCGACGATCATGCCGATAAAATAACAGGATCAACTGTTGCTTTACAGTATTTATTGTGTAGACAATCGCTTTAGTTATACCGAAATGATTTGTTTTTCAGCTTTGATTTATGGCCTGTCGAAGGCTTTGTTGAACTATTAGTCCAACTATGATATATATCCGTTAATTAGTTTTCGGTCATGAGTCATGAAATAGACCTTATGCTGACCAATAAACCTTATGCTGACCAATAAACCTTATGCTTTGCAGACTATCCTATTCTAAAAATGAACTGTTATATATCTTCTGAACAGTCTTCAAGATATTAGACTAAATCACTGGACCATAAAAAACAGGTCGCTTTGACCTACAGGCTTTCGGTCTTCGACCTCTGTCTCCAGATAAATTGTTATTCCAAATATGATATACCCTTGCGGATACAAGGAAAAGTCAATCGACCGTGAACACTAACATCACTCCGACTAACATGTCCTTCATAGCCAACCTGATAGGTTGAGGAATGTCCATCAAATGATTTCTTTTTTTCTGATATAAGGCAAAGTCACTGGATCATTAAATGCAGATTTACTTTGACAGACAATGTTTATGGTGTCTATACGAGAAATAACACTAAAAACTGCCACAGCAAATTCATGTGTAACGGATATCAATTAGATAGTCTGCAAGGTCACTGTAGAATTACAAACGTATATGTTACTTGGTTACTTGGTCAGTCATAGTTTCAAAATGCACTGTCATCAAGTTGTTTTAGAAAAAAGTTTGTCTTAAACGGATAACGAATGATTGCAAGAGCTGACAAAGAAATTGATAAACTGACTCCGTTTTGCCAGAGTTAATTGGCTTTCGATCATGATTATTGAGACAGAAGTAACACACACTAAAACCGATTTTCCGATTAAAGGAAAAAGATACACTTTCATGATTGGTAACTCTTTCAAACTGTTTTGGCTCCCTTCTGAAAAGGGGTCTGCTCTATAAGGAAAGTATTTTCTCCCTTTTCGAAAAGGGATGGCTTTGCAGGAAAGCGAACAGGAAGAAACGAAAGTTATCTTTTTTGTGAAAATGTAGTGGCTAAATCTCCACGTGTATCCATTCACCTTAAGCTGAGTTATGAGCAAAAGCAGTCTACGAGGAATAGTCGGACAGAGAGGAAGGTTGTCCAGGGCTCAGATTCACAATCATAAGTTAAGGTCGACTTTACCTCTAAGCACATTCTGCGTACTAACATAAACGTTGCTTTTCAAACATTACACAAATATATTTCGATATCATCTACTGGACTGACTCAAACTCATCATTTTAGTTGAAAGCACAAGGCCTCAGGTCATATGTTTAAATTGTGAACCTGAACTTTAAGCTTTAAGGAATGATTGTGACATTGTGCCAAAAATGCCTCATTTCATATGTTAATGTTTCGAAAGTTTTTTTTTTCTCTCTCCCTCTCTCTCTCTCTCTAAATACGCGATACATGTATAAAAAAAACTGTTGGACAAGAGGCAATTAGTGTTGGCTCTGAACTCGACGTCCGATGCTGGGTCGGCACTATTTGCTCAGGCCTGTCACTCCGACTACTGATGGGAAACAGATATACGTTTGAAGGGAGGTAGCTCTGTGAAAACTATTTACCTCCAACATTCTTTCGTGGAGATTGATCATGAAATATTTTCTACGGTCATTCTCTCCTTTCCGCTGATTCAAGAAGGGCAGTTGTCAGTTTCTGGCGAAAGAATGTGCACAATACTGGTTAACCGCTTAGAGGATTAAGCCTGCCCAGTAAACGTGTGGTTAGGTAAACTGACCGCGCTCGACATGACCCCATTGGGTTGACTGGGCCGTAAAACCTCAACAAACTGTGAACCTCCCCTCCCTTCAGAAAAGAGGGTCACTCTAAAGGGAAACACTTTGCTATCTTCAAAGACCCCATTCCTTCAGAAGTGGCTTGGTATGCAAGACAGCCAAAAAAAAAAATACAGAAATTGACCTCTTTGTGAAAAATACAGCTATATGTCCAAATGTAGCCATTTACCTTAAGCTGTGTCGTCAGAAAAGTGGTCAACGAGAAATAGTGGGAGGATGGGTGTCCAGATCAGTGTACGTATAACGGTCTGATCACTGCTTCTTCACTGCCTGATTATAGAATCAAAAGATAACTATTTACTGTAAATACTCAGACACCTTAATAAATCCTTTGCATACGTATCCTAAAATTGGAATTCGTCTGCTTTACTATGTATCTCTAACTATGTTTTAAACTGCTGGATGAGTGGCAAACAGTGTAGACCCAGGTCAGACGCCGCAGGACGCGGCGTTTGATCTGGGTCTACATTGTTTGCTCAGTCCTCTCTATCCTTAGCTGACGGCAAATACATATCCTAAAGTTTGAATAAGTCAACTTTACTACGTAACTCTTTTTTTATGTCTAAAATTTGCTGGATGAGTTGCAAACAGTGTAGACCCAGGCCAGACGCCGCGTAACGCGGCGTCTAACCTGGATCTACAATGTTTGCTCAGCCCTCTCTATCCGAATGCTGAAGGCAAATGCGGAAATAGAAAGGACATATACGAACAAGAAAGGCTCTGATCCGACTAAGCGAATGTGCAGACTGATATGAGATTATGGCTCTCACATACGACCAAAGGACCTTTTCCTCTCATGCAAGGGCTCAATTACCGTTGTTGACCTAACTACCACACGTGTACTTATAACCGCGTAGACCGGCAATGCTTGAGTCTTCAGACTACCGATGTTGTATTTTATCCAGTTCCCTGTAAAAACAAGTGTTGTGGGGTCTCATTAGCATCAACTTGAACTCATCCTATTCGAGGCTGTTTTACTAAGTGTCTACAACATACCTTTTTTCATTAAGTCTATTAAGAAATCTGAGAAAATAGCGTATACCCAGCTAGCATTCTACGTAAATCTACATCGGGCCGTCATCGGCCCGTCAGCTACCCTGACGGGCCGATGACGGCCCGATATAGATTTACGTAGAATGCTGACTGGGTAGGTATCAATAAATAGTTTCCTCATCAAGTCGTCTGCCGCTCTTTCCTTTAAGGGGACTTGATATACGTCTTAGAGTTCCCGCCTTTTTTACAAGGGAGATAACTTCTGTGACTTGCTGTTGGCTTTACCACACACCAGGTCCCCTTTGTAAAGGATAGCTACTCTACAAGGAAAAATTCCCTTTTATGGTAGATCCGTTTACAGAAGAAAGCAAACTAATTAATCATAGTTGCTGCCCCTAAAAGTATATCAAATTCCCGCCAGCGTGCTTTTATTTGGCAGACATTTTCCACAAGTTTTTTTTGTTTGTTTTTTTTTCGAGTAATTCGCTGAGAGTGGTAATTTGATCGAAAACGTTATATTGCTTTTCCTTCTGTAAACCATTTAGTGGTAACGTTGTCGGTATTGTAGACTTAATAAAATCCATGTGTTCAATTAATTTACTATTGTTGGCCACAGCTCAGACTTTAATAAGATTTGGTGAGGAATTCTATATCTAATAAAAGAAAACATACTGAATTAGTGTAAAGCGTAAAGAAGTTCTATGCAGGCTAACAACAGACACACTTATATTTAACTCTTTCACTGCCATAGGCGATAAAATTGGCTTTGCAAGCAGCATAGATCCAGATGAGCCGGCTCATAATGAGCCGTCTCATCTGGATCTATGCTGTTTGACATTTAGTCTTTCAACTTTAAATATAAACACAAACTTCTTTCCAAGCGATAGTTTGTTTAAAAAAAAACAGACGACAAATGTCGCCTGAAATTTGGCACCGAAAGAGTTAAGGGAGCTGAGTACATTTGGTAGACCTTTCGCCATTTCCGCCAATGGAGACAATCATTGTGACTTCCTGTTTGCTGTATTTACGTACTTACATACCAAGCTTCTTCTAGAAAGGAAAGAATTTGCTTCCTCTTTATTTTAGACTAGACCCCTTTACAGAAGGGAGGTAAAAATAATTGACAGAGTTGTCCCCATGAAATTGTCTCCGTTCCCCTGAACAGTGAAAGTATAAGCATCGTTAGACGAAATGTTGCCCCGCGGTTATATATATTTTTTTTTTCGTGCTCAACTCAGCTGAGCATGAAAATTGTCCAGCTAATAAAATTCAAATGACACAATTGAAAATTCTGTCTTGTTAAACATAGCTGTGCATGAAAATTTCTGTGCTAATGAATATGAAAATGCCAACTATTGTTGGCATTTTCATATTTATTTGCATAGAAATTTTCATGCTCAGCTGAATTGAGCACGAAAATAGTTTTATAACCTCGAGGCCTGGTCTGTTACTGTTAGGAAAGAATTTGCAAGAAATGTTACAGACTATTTTTTAGTAAAAATGGGAAGAACGTATCACTATTTTGTCGTCTATTGAATTATTCCAGAGAATGGTTAAGGTTTTGTTTTTGTTTTTTTTTTTGTTTTTTTTTTTTTTTGTTTTTTTTTTGTGTGTGTGTGTGTTTGTGTTTAGGGGGGGGGGGGGGGGCGGTTGTTGTTTTTCTTTTTGTGTGTGGGGGGAGGGTTTTTTTTATTATTCTTTTCTCCACAAGTCCACTGAATTCGAATTGCACGTGGGAATACCTTTTCAAATTTGCAGAATATTTTTTTTAAACTGGCATTCAAGGTGGCTTCCACAACCATATAATCCATACATAATGCGAGTGTAAGACCTTAAAAAGACTTCTCTGAAACTTTAAGGCCGGTCAATCTCAAAATGCATATAAAAGTGTTCTTGGGACAAGCTCTTTAAATGTACTGTCATCAAAGATGGCCACCATGACCATATATGGTAAGAACCCTTATACTTCTTCGTCGAATGATTTCTGAGACACTGCAAGGATTTTGACAAACAAATTTTTTATTACCTAGGAACAACGAATGATGTTTAAGGGGTCTAAATACACTTGGTAGATCTTCGCCATTTGACCAATGGAGACACTTTTTGTGACTTCCGGTTTGCTTAACTGCACATTAAGTTTCTTCTCAAAAGGAGTCTGTTGTATAAGGAAAGAATTTACTCCCTCTAGGGGCATATTCTTTCTTAATAGAGAATATTGCTTTTCAGAAGGGACAAAACAATTTCGACAGAGCTATCTCCCTTCAAAGTACATCAAATCCCTTTTAATAATTAACTCCATGATCCGTATGAGCGAGTCGGCGCCCATTTATTTATTTACTTACTTACTTACAAGCAAACAAAAATGAAAATAACGAAAAATGGAAGTCTTTAAAATTTTGCTTATTAAACAAGTCCCAAGAAAATGTCTCGGTTATTCATAATTTATAAAGTACGGTCTCCTCAAGGGTGCAAATCAACTCTGTTTATGCACTTAAATAATGTTTAGGTTATTGCAATACAAAATGATCATTAATTGGTTCGATGAATGATAACTTTGTTCATTTCAGTACATTGTCATTGTTTTTTGTTATTTTGTATCGGCTCTCTGTCAGCGAACAGTAAAACTTTTGTTAACCCTAGAATCATCGCTATTAATGTTTCACAGCAAGGACAATACGTTTAATTATCTAAACAGCGCCACGACAACCCAATCTTCTGCCATATTTGAACTGCGCAGGCGCAGTTCGGACTGTGAGTATGCGCAATGTGGTCTGACGCGCGTGCAGTTCACTACATTATTCAAATATGATCTGTGCAGTGGCGCATGCTCAGACGAGATTGCGCGCATGCGCGCTGTCTCGTCTGAGCACGCGCTGTTTACAAACGCCCGAAGACAGATTTTATCATGATGCGACTCATCTTATAATCGACCTATTATTCTAACCTGTCTGTGGCATTGTGATGTCAATACTTCCCACGTTTGTAGCATTCGTGTCTGGAGATGAAGCAGTTTTATGGATCTTTAATGTGGCAGATAAAAAGTGGCGTTGTAAAACTTGTGCTTTAATTTTGTTTTATGTTGCGCGTGTAATTGTCTGTTGTGTTCTTGGAAACAAGGTTGGCTAGTGTCGAACTCATCCTCAAGGGTGTTGTTGCCAATAACAGACGACGAACACTTGTTTTTGTTGTTGTTGTTGTTGTTGTTGTTGTTGTTGTTTTGTCCTCAAACGTAGTTACATTTTTTCACTCAAATAGTCTTCACAAGATATTATGGTCTTGTCAGAAAGATCATGATGTTCTTTCTTTTTTTTTTTTTTTTTCTTTTTTTTCTTGTTCTTCTTGATGATATCTTTATTCTGTTTTGTAATAAATTATACAAACGAATGGTGGGTATACCAATGTGTACTACTTGTGCCTCTCTTGTTGCAGACTTGTTTCTGTTTTGTTATGAAAGAGGCTTTATGTGTTCCCTTTCCCGTGAATATTAAGCTTATGCTACTGAAGAATTCAATCCAACTTCTCGATATTTAGATGACTTGCTTAATATTTATCATTATAATAATCTTTTGACCAAGACTAGTGGTAGAAAAAATTATCCAAAAGAACTTCAGCTAAACAAAGCTAATGCCTCTGATACAAATGCCCCGTTTATCAACATCTAATGATACAATCTTTACTAAAATTGATGACAAACAGGATGACTTTGGATTTGTTATGTTTGTTTTCCGGTTGTGCGTTCGTCCGGTTGTGCGTTCAGATCGCCATTTTGAGCCCTCTACTTTGTTCTGTCACAATGTTGTTAATATTTGTGTTTTCCTGTTTCAATGATGAGGTAAAGGACTCTACTCATACCGAACACATATCTGTAACTCCCAGCTGCATCAGTATTAAGACAGAGTTTCGAGCGAGTAAAACTTGATTGTGTCTTCGTAGGTGCGGGGTGGGTGGGGGTCTTTTTGGCTACCGTCTGGAAAGAAGTTTATATGTAAAGTTGAAAGACTGATTGTCAAACAGCGTAGATCCTGATAAGACGGCTCATTATGAGCCGTCTCATCTGGATCTATGCTGTTTGCAAAGCCTATTTTATCACCTAGGGCAGTGAAAGAGTCAATATGAGCCGTCTCATCTGGATCTACGCTGTTTGTAAAAGCCTCTATTATTATCGCATGTGGCAGTGAAAGAGTTAAGGGAACTAGACATTCCCCCATTTTATGCAAGGAAGATAACTATTGTGACTTCCTGTTTGCTTCCCACAACACCAGGAATTTAACAGGAATTTCATTTCTGTAGCATCTGTTCTGTAGGGGTAAAATATTGTAGTTATTATTTCATTGTATAGATACAGGATGCAATAAGTTTGCAGATATTACTGGTTAAATAAATTAACCTTTACTACTATATGGGCAAATTCAACAGACGACCAACTGGTGATTATTTTTCTTATTTTTTCCAGGAAATCGGCTTTGACATTTCATGCAAACTGGGAGACAGTTTGCATGAAATGTCAAAGACTATTTCTGGGAAAAGCAAGTGAAATATTTCAAAATATCGTCTGCCGAGTTTTTTTATCCAGCATGCTAAGCGTTAAGGCAGCTTCTTGGCAGACAAGTCAACATCACTACGTCATTTCTCTAGCGTATTATTTTCTCCTGGGCCCATATTGTCAGGACAATTCGTAATCTCAAATGGAAATTACCCTGATAATTCATGGGTTTTAGACATAGTCTGCAAATATACCATAAAAGCTGTCATTTGGCACTTCAGATCTATTTTCATGAAAGGTTAGTCCGTCAGAGGCTAGAAAATAGCGGTGTCTAATCACATAGCAATTTCAGAACCAATTTATTTCCTATCAACTCAATAACTTTGAGGTCAAATCGCAAAAACTGACGGTAATAGTAACCCAGATAGCATTCTACTTAAATCTATATCGGCCCGACAGGACTCCTGTCGGGCCGATATAGACTTAAGTAGAATGCTATCTGAGAAATTCCTTGCATATATGGTAATAACTAAATGTAAGACTAAATGTTATTTTAGAAGAAAATTTATTTCCTATCAACTCTAGTCCTTGCATATATGGCAAAATATAAATGTAAGACTAAATGTGAAATTTTATATATATAAAAAAAGAAATACTTCCTATCAACTCAATAATATTGAGGTCAAATCGCAAAAACTGACGATAAGCAGTGGTCCTTGCATACATGGCAAAAAGTAGATGTGAGGCTACTCGTTAATTGCACTATTTTTTCTTTTTTTTTGTGTGTGTGTGTGTGTTGAGATTTTATGGCCCAGTCAACCCAATGGGGTCATGTCGAGCGCGGTCAGTTTACCTAACCACACGTTTACTGGGCAGGCTTAGTCCTCTAAGCGGTTAACTAGTATTGTGCACATCCTTTCGCCAGAAACTGACAACTGCCCTTCTTGAATCAGCGGAAGGGAGAGAATGACCGTAAAAAATATTCATGATCAATCTCCACGAAAGAATGTTGCCGAGCTCGGCGGGGGTCGAACCCGCGACCTCCTGGTCTCCAGTCGGACGACACATCCAACTGAGCCACCGAGGCCGGCCGTTAATTGCACAGGCGGTAAAATATAAATGTAAGGCTAAATGGTAAATTTATAAGAAAATTTATTTGCTATAAACTCAACAATTTTGAGTTCAGATCGCGAAAACTGACGATAAATAGTGGTCCTTGCATGAACGACAAAAAAAATAAATGTGAGGCTAAATCGTAAAGTATATTTTATAAAAAAAAAAAAAAAAAAAAAAAATAGAAACAACTTTATTTCCAGAAGCTCAATAACTTTAAGGTCAAATCGCAAAACTGGCGATATGTATTAAATTCTTTGTATATATGGCAAAATATAAATGTAAGACTAAAATGTTGAATTTTATTTAAAAAAAATATATATATATATATATTTCCTATCAACTCAATAATTGAGGTCAAATCGCAAAACTGACAATAAGTAGTGGCCTTTGCATAAATGGCAAAAAAATAAATGTGAGGCTAAATCGTAAATTGCACATACGGTAAAATATAAATGTAAGGCTAAATGGTAAATTTATAAGAAAATTTATTTTTTTAATTTTGAGTTCAAATCGCACAAACTGACGATAAATAGTGGTCCATGCATACACGGGCAAAAATAAGGCTAAATAAATTTAGTAAACTTTGAAATAAGATAAGCAGACGATATTCGCATCAATCTTTTTTTTTTTTTTTTTTTTTTTTTTCGCAGCTTACCGTATTTACTATAACTATTCGGATTACGACCCTGTCAACCCATTAGGGTCATGTCGAGCACGGTCTGTCTACCTGCTCACACTATTCCTGGGTAGGCTTAGTCCTCTAAGCGGTAACCAGGTCCCAGTTGTTCAAAGCGTCGTTAGCTTAACGAGCTCGTTAAGGGCCATTTCGTTAACTATTTTTTGCAGATTCAATATACAACTGTCTGAATTTTTTTGCTGAAAAAATGTGAAAAAACTGCAAAAGCTACTCACATTTTTTCAGCAAAAAATTTCAGCATTTTTGCGTATCACTCGTTGTAAATTTTAACGAATCGTTAACTAACGACGTCGTTAGCTTTGAACAACTGGGCCCAGTATTTGTACTTGTGCACATACTTTTGTCAATAACGTACAATTAGCGGAAGGTGGGGGGATAATAATCGCAGAAATTAATTCATGATCAATCTAAGTTATGTGGCCGAGCTAGGGCTCGAACTCGCGACCTAAGATCTGCAGCGAGACAAGATACCGATTGCGCAATGGAGCCCGGCTGAAAAACAACAAAAACGATACGTTCTATACCACATATTTGTCGCCTGTGTGATTTGTGTGTGTAGTACAGTACAGTCGAACCCCAATGGCTCGAGCATCTTTGGGACCATGGAAATTCGTTCGAGACATGGGTAGTTCGAGCCACTGAAGGCTAATCATGGCACCAGTTCAGGAAGCAAATGGCGATAATTTAGGGAAATCGTTTTGATTTTCTACACAGTTATAATATGTTGAGTGTATTCATTAGAATCGCCTCGATGAGGCGATTCTAATGAGTACACACAACATACAATGTCACGATAAAATAAGAAAATTTCCTTAAATATTTGTTTTCTTGAGCTATCGGAAGAATTTCGTAGGGACTCAAAAACGAGTTCGAATTAGCCATGGTAAACGAGCCATCGGTGTTCGAGCCATCGAGGTTCGACTGTATGTGTGTGGTACAGTTAAAGCCAAAGCTTTCTTTCTATATGCCCAGGTGCCTGAAGTTCTAGCTCAACAATTCCTGTTAAAGACATCTCACACCGGGAGGTTCAAAGCCAGTATCGTTGATATTACTTCTGCATACCTCCTATATCAAGTTGATTGGTAGAACTTCAAGCTCTTGTGCTAAATGTTACTGTCCACAGCTACTGATTACATTGCATGGTCGGTAAAAACAGAGCGATTTTGTTTTATTCGACGTTTGGTTTAAACATATTTTATTATAGCAAAAATATTACAACATGAAGCAAGTAATTATACAAATTGGGATAAGAACAAAAGCCCTTAGTTCTTCTCCCAAAAACAACCGACATGTATACATAATGGTGAATTTCGAACAAGATACATTGAAGCAATTAACATTATGTAGTAATAATTAACAATAAGTGTTGTTTTTACATGTTTGGGTAATAAAAATGAAGAAAATCCCATGTAAAGTTTGACACCAAATAGTATTCATTTCAATAAAGCATTTTTGAAGTTAGAAAATCATAAGAAAATGGAAATGGACAAAACAAAGGGCGGTGGGGTTGGAGGGGGGGGGGGGAGATGGGAAGGGGGTAGGTGGGAAAGACGTTTAAAACATGCATTGTGAGTGACAATCGATGACTGCCTGTAGGCCTGCAGACAGTCATCGGTTTTTACCCACAAGGCATGCATTTGCATAGGTTTAAAAGCTTTTTTTATGGTAAGCTTGTAAATTATTTGAACAGAAAGCTGTGATCAGTAAATAATAATTTTCTTAACTATTATCAAATGTGTGTATGTATTGTTACAACTAAATTGTATGTTAGAAGCAACTGAACCTGTTTTTTTTTTTTTTTTTTAGGGATAGGAAGGGTGTGTGTGTGTGTGCGCGCGCGCGCGCGCGCGCGCTGTTGTTTTATTTATTATTTCAATAATTTGAAAATAAAATATCGTTAATGCGGGTGCTTGGAGGTGTAAGCGGTGCTGTAAAAAACAACTCCTCATGAAAACAGATTCAATTAAAGTGAGTCTGCTATTTTCGCATTCTTTATTCTTTGTTCCCAATGGATCCGTTTTTCCCAGATTTTATCTATCGGTGACTTTCTATAACTTTGAAGTTCGACTGCCGAAAATACAATGTTAGAAGCTGCCATAAAACACATCAGAAAGATTACCTAATTAATGGGACAGATATGCCCGAGCAAGATGCCTAGACCCACATCAGATGCCACAGAACGCGGCATCAAACAGTTTTGCAATGTTTGCCACTAAGAGTCCTATTTAGCAGTTTTAACCTTTATCACTCTCTAGGCATTTTCAGCAGACGACAAATTGATGATATTTTTCTTATTTTTCCTAGAAAACAGGATATGACATTTCATGCAAATTGTCTCCTAAGGAGACAATTTGCATGAAATGTCATATCCTGTTTTCTGGGAAAAATAAGAAAAATATTTCAAAATATCGTCTGCTGAAATTTTCAGCAGACGACAAATTGATGATATTTTTCTTATTTTTCCTAGAAAACAGGATATGACATTTCATGCAAATTGTCTCCTAAGGAGACAATTTGCATGAAATGTCATATCCTGTTTTCTGGGAAAAATAAGAAAAATATTTCAAAATATCGTCTGCTGAAAATTTTACCCAGAGTGCTAAGCGTGAAGTCACATCAACAGATAGTAAAATAAAAGTCGAAAAGGATTGCCTTTGGAAACAAAGAACACACAAAATCACGAAAATCGGAGATTCGGTTTGATTGAGTCTCTTCATATGCAACACTGTAGTTTGCGAGACTGCATACGCCCCCTAGGGTCGGCTTAAGCGGTATTCGATTTTCAAAATAACCAAGATGGGCTCAATGATCCCAAAGGAAATAAAAATATAACCAGCACCATGATGATGTACGGGGAGACTTTTTATGGCCGCCACACGGCAAACACGGTCTTGATCAGATTTTAGGAGAAGTATAGAAATGAGCAGGATTGTTCCAATATTAAGGGTAAATACGGTAGAAATAAAATAACAGAAACTGTTCGAGCAAATAATCCTTGTATGCCTAGTGTCCTACAAAAGGGACACTGGCAAACAGTGTAGACTCAGATCAGACGCCTCAGAACGCGGCGTCTAATCAGGGCCGACACTGTTTGCATTAAATACAGGAATTTCTATAAAACATGATAACAATAAAAACTAACCAGACACTCATTATATTGGCAAAGAACTGTCCAAAGGGTTGAGGAAGCAGGGTCCACTCAGCATAAATGGGTTAATGATGAATGAACAGTATGTCTTTGGTAACCATTAGGATCTTTAAAGTGTCACAAACGATACATTCTTGTCATCTGAAATTGCCCATAATAGACTTATATTCCGTCATAATCATCGTATTTAGACTAAAATATGGGGGACCTTTACTGGGGTTATCTGCCCGCGGGCAATTCCCATCAATAAAATTATGAAATGTTTAAATGACTTCTTAAACTTATGGTCCAATTTTCTTCGAATTTTCATGTGGAACTAGTCGAAAATAGACACTGTCCATTAACTAAAACGGCATCCATGTCAATACAAACTAAAGAAATCTACCTACCGTGTATGAAAATCACGACATAACGTAAACTCGCCTATTCAAATATATAAAAAATTTCACCTCTAAAACTTGAAAATTTCAGATAAAAAACTCTGATATTTTTTATATTTCTGCTCAAAACATAGATTGTGGGTACTCGTTAGAACTGCCTCGGCGAGGCGGTTCTAACGAGTACCCACAATCTATGTTTTTGAGCAGAAATAAGAAAAATAATGTATACCCCTGTAAACCCCAGTTTTACTATATAAAAGTGGGGTTTAAGGGGGTCAAAATTATATAGGTATGTTTTCGAAATGAAACTAATTTGTATAAAAAGAATAATGAAGAAGGTCAGAAAGTGTCACTATCAAATCTCGCAGTCTGTCTCCGGCACCGAGAAGACTTCTCGCAGTATGTTTCCGGTACCGAACGGTTGGGAATATACATTGCCAGAATGTAAATAGTCGACTCTCGTTATCTCGACTTCGCTTATCTCGAATAACCGCTTATCTCGAAGTGAAAAATCTTGACTCTGTTTTTACAAGGATATCTAACAACAGGTAACACAATATTGTGGAAACAAGGAGAAATTGCTCCTATGGAGCAATTTCTCCTCTTGTCTACAATATTTTCAATACATCTCTGACTTCACGTATTCATTTGTTAAATGTGGTTGTCCGATTTATTTTTTTTTTTTTTTTTTTTTTTTTTCTCAATCAAACTCCTAGCTCCGTGTTCCCCAGGTAAGGTGATCACAAAGCTGGATATCTATCGACCGATAACTATGGTGTACCAAAGGGATCAAAAGAAACGGTACCGCTGCTTTTGACCTCTTTGGTACATCATAGATAATCCTATTGAAATTAGAGGATAAGGTCTTCAAAAGAGTATTTAAATATTTATATAACCATATAAATGACAACACTATTCTAACTTTGAAGTCTTCACAGTCTCAAGTTATACCTGACAAATAACCAATTAGCGTTTCTCTATAACAGTATCTGCGGCACGCTCGACGCCGGAAAAGAATTTAGAGCCGTCTTCTGCGACATAAGCAAGGCATTCGACCGTCTGTGGCAAGTTCGCATTTTTATATACAACATAACATATTTGACTTTATAGAGCATACCCACACTATATATGGGTTAATATTGACTATACTATTGGTAATGGCAGCAACCCAGTGCTCTGTAAATTTTAGCAGTCTGTAAACTTAACAACCCGGTGCTCTGTAAATATCAGCAGTTCGAGACCTTAACAATTCAGTGCTCCGTAAATTTTAGCAGTCCGTGACCTTAACAACTCGGTGCTCTGTAAGTTTTTGCAGTTCTTGGCCTTAACAACTCGGCCCTCTGTACATTTTAGCAGTTCGTGACTTTAACAATACGGTGCTCTACACATTTAGCAGTTCCTGACCTTAAAAATACGGTGCTCTGTAAATTTTAGCAATCCGTGACCTTAACAACCCGTGGCTGTGTAATTTCCAGCAGTCTGTGACCTTAAGAACGCGCTGCTCTGTAAATGTTGGCAGTCCGTGACCTTTACAACTCGATGCTCTGTAAATTTTAGCGGTCCGTGAACTTAACAACATGATGCTGTGTAAATTTAGCATTCCTGACCTTAAGAATGCAGTGCTCTGTAAATTTTAGCAGTCCGTGACCTTAACAGCCCGCTGCTTTGTAAATTTCAACGGTCTGTGACCTTTAGAACCCGGCCGATGCTCTGTAAATTTTAGCGGTTCGTGACCTTAACAACTCGATGCCCTGTAAATTTAGCAAGTCGTGACCTTAAGAATCCGATGCTCTGTAAATTTTAGCCGTCCGTGATCTTAACAAGCCGGTGCTCTGTATATTTCAGTAGTCTGTGACCTTAAGAACCCGATGCTCTGTAAATTTTAGCAGTCTGTGACCTTAACAATCCGGTGCTATGTACATTAAGCAGTTTGAGACCTTAACTGTTTTGTTTATCTGAAAGCCACCACGATATACATGTAATTTGTCTACCGGAAAATATGCGTTTGATCGGTGACAACAACTTTACTATAAATGAAAACAAGCGCAAGTACATCGACGCAATCTCTGTAATATTATCTGATTTCATCAATAATTTTGTTTCATGATCAGTTCATTGTCTAGGTTAAATGGTTTATCGCTTTGTTTTTCGTCAATAATTGATTCCACGAGCTCCCTAGAAACAATGTCTGTAAGGATAATCAATTGAACACATCTGTACATGGGCCACCTCATGACAAAACCAACAAAATGGCATGTGCGCCCAGCGAAGACTCAGATCAGCCTGGGCATCCGCCCAGTCTGACCTGAGTCTTCGCTATGCACGAAGGACACCGGTTATCTTCAAGCGGATAGTGAAGACTCTGATCAGACTGGGCAGTCTGCGCTGGATGCACGCACATTTTAAGGTTACATCATGTGGCTCACTTGTATTTTGTGCAGCTGTAGTCACGAGAAAAAGACATAAAGTGAATTTATATCGTTGTTTTATGTGGGTCGTAAAAACACTAAAAGAGACAGTAAAGCTGACGAGACGCCTCAGTATATTACCAATTTTGTAGTGAAGTAATCCAATTTGCAATTTAATCTTCTCCATTTGAAACAAAAATAAAAAATAAAGAATGCCATTGAAGTTTATGTTGCACTTGCGTACTGAAAGGACGCATAACACAAGCACCAGAAGAGTGAGAGTTGTCATTCTTGTTAAGCTCAGTGAGATACAACTATCAGTGAAGTGAAACTAACTGTAAAGTTTTACAGTTTGTTGACTTCATTTAGGGTGATCGCTAAGGAGGATGTTAAGTATACGGACGAGGACGTACGGACGGGCGAACGAACGAACGGAAATTTGCACGCCGAAGTCGACCATGCTAACACAAGTGCGACAAAAATGGTTTCTTTCTTGGTTTCTATAGTGTTTACCCTAAATATTAGGACAGATACGACTTAGCAAACAGTGTAATACCAGGTCAGATGCCACAGACCACGGCATCTGAACAGGGTCTATCATGTTGTCACTTATCCAGCAGTCTTTTAGACATATCAACTAATAGTAAAATGGACTTGTTTCAATTTTAGGACAAGTATGGTTCGGAGATAAGGTGTCCGAATACACAGGGCAAATATGGCACATTGAACGAATCTTGGGGTGTTTACGAGAAGATTCTCACATGCAAGTTTCAAATTTAGCCGAATCAGTTAAGATGATTATATACGCTTGGTAGATTTTTCGCCATTTTTCCAGGGAGACAACTTTTATGACTTCCTGTTTGCTTTCCTACGCACCAATCTCCGTCGAAAAACGGATCTACTCTAAAAGGAAAGAATTTGCTCCCCGAGGGAGCAAATTCTTCCAGTTTAGAATATATCCCTTTTCAGAAGTGAGGCCGTACCAACAGCACGGAGTTGACTCCCCTGAAAGTGTATCTATTTCCCCTTAAGATGAATGCAAACACCACAAAGAGAGGGCACGCTTAGTCGATGTTTTTACCTCCTTTTTCAAAAAGGATCACCACAGCAGCAAGGCATTCGTCTCTCTGGTTCAGATAGATAAATCCTTTCTTAAAGAAAGTTACCCTGATCTGTCCCCAGCCTGTCTGTCAATGTCCATTTTACCCCGTTGAAGACAGGAGACCCCTAAACGGGTAAGTGGTTAAAAATGCAGACGCAGATCAGACGACGCAAAACGCAGCGTCTGATCAAAGTCTCCACTGTTTGCAAAAGTTCAACCATTTTTCTTTAGGAATACCATTTTTTTCTTTAGGAATATCTACATCATATAGTCTGACTTACCTAAAATCAAAAATGGACCCCAGCAGGCACATGACGTTATTACAACGTCGCCTCAACGTCGATGCAACGTCATGACGTTGCATCGACGTTGAGCCGACGCTGTATAAACGTCATGTGCCTGCTGGGACTCTTCCAATATATAGTGTGGGAGAGTTTATTCATAGGATAATTATGTCGTGTTTTAATGACAGACACCTGTTGTTTACTTAACCTTTGTCCTACTGAACCCGGATATTCCCTGTCTTTGCAAACAGTGTAGATCCAGATCAGTTGGCTCTGAAGAAGCCAACTGATCTGGATCTGCACTATTTGACATTAAGTATGTGAATTTATAGCAATAATTTTGATCAAGTAATCTGATTGGTTGTAAATTGGAAGTGGGTGTGATATCTTAATTTATTCAGCAGAACAAGGGTTAAGTATTTCCCATGAAAGGCCACGATTGCGGAATACAGCTTTCCAAAGGTGCCGTGTAATGGTTCGTTCGATTAATATTTGAAATGACAGCACAAAATGACATTTTGTTCTTTAAACGGGTCTGTCCAAAGAGTTGAGGATGAACAGTCCGAACAGCATAAAGACATTAATAGGGATCTATATTTGTAATGGCAGTGACCCACACTGTTTGCCACGCGTATCAGGACCCAGTTGTTCAAAGCTAACGACATCGTTAGTTAACGATTCGTTAAAATTTACATTGAGTGATACGCAAATATTCTGAAATTTTTTTGCTGAAAAAATGTGAGTAGCTTTTGCACTGCAAAACCTACTCACATTTTTTCAGCAAAAAATATCAGAATATTGTATATTGAATCCGCTAAAACATTTAACGAAATGACCCTTAACGAGCTCGTTAAGCTCACGACGCTTTGAACAACTGGGCCCTGATTTTAGACTGAAACCCATATTTGCATCAGTAGACATGTCTAAATTCAAGGATTGAAGAGTCTAATTCAGAAACAACGGTGAAAGGGTTAAAGATTGACACAAAAAAGTGTGGAAAGCACATCTGAAAACAAGAAGACAGCGATTGAATGCCGTAACCACAATGATAGCTTAGGTACTAGAAAACATAGCATAAATACTTAACACTCTCTGAGCTAATTCAGCAGAGGACAAATTGATGATATTTTTCTGATTTTCCTCAGAAAATGATCTTTGCCTTTTGATGCAAATTGTATGAAAGCCAAAGCCGTTTTTTTTTTTTTTGTTTTTTTTTTTTTCTGGGAAAAATAAGAAAAACATTTCAAGATGTCGTATGCTGTTTTTTTACCCAGCATGCTAAACGTTAAGAAATGCTCCAGTCTCTGCATCGGAATTTCCTCCTTGAATTGGACAGCAGTAAAAACTACAGGGTTGGGGCTTAAACCTGGTTTTGTGTATATTCAACCCTCGCCTATAACCCATTTATACCAAATGGACTCTTCTATCTTAACTCTTTGGACATGTCCATTTCCTATATAAGGGGTGTCTGATCAGTATTTATTATTATCCTCTTTTGTAGAAATATCTGAACTAAATGCAAACGGTGTTGACCCTGATCAGACGCCGCGTTCTGCGGCGTCTGATCTGGGTCTACACTGTTTGCCAATGTCCCTTTTATGGGACGCTGGGCTTAAATGGGTTAATCTAGGTACATTCCAGCTACATATAATTAACTATTCAATACGTGTAGGGGCTCTAACTCAGCACTGAATGAAAACGGAAAATATTTGAATAAACTTCTTCTCATTATCACTAACGTGAATAGATACTCAAGCAAAACGAGGAAGCCGAGATATCTCACATGACGTAGCAGATGTGACACCACCATTTAAAAACTTGTAAACATCTAGCAAGCATACATACCTAGACACAGAATTAAGCCTTTACAAGCGCCAAGCAAAATTTATAGCAGCCGATATCCTATTATTTAAACAAATCTTGACACTAGTTTCATGTGAATCGTCTGCTTGAACAAATCTTGATATTCCATGTGAATAGTCTGCTTGGCAGACGATAAAAAAAAATAAAAATAAAAATATCGTCTGCTGCATTATTTGTGAGTTGTATTTAAGGGTTAAATACCTCAATAACATTAGTTTGGTTAACCGCAGAGAGCAGACAACATCTCTCGTAACAAAAACAGAAATAAACTAGAAAAAGTTTATTAGAAAAAAAAAAAAAAAAACATATGTCCCCCAATCCGCCAGAGTTGTCATTCTTGTACGCAACACGCCATCTCGTCCTGTTCTACATACGTACCAAGCATCATCAAAATATTCCGTAGGGTATTCGTGTTACAGAGCAGAGACAAGAAATCAAATTCAAACAAAAGAAGGGGAGATAATTCCAAAAGTAAAAGGCTGAAGTTGCCATTCTTGTATGTCATATGTCGTCTGATCCTGTTCTTTATTACTACCAAGTATCATCAAAATATTCTAAAGAGTGTTCGACTTACATAGTGGACACTAAATCAATGCATAATCAGTGTCAAATATAACAAAGGGAGATAACAGCAAAAGTAAGGAGGGCAGAGTTGTCATTCTTGTAAGGAACACGTCGTCTTGTCCTATTCTACAGTTCTACCAGGTACCATCAAAATATTCTGAAGGGTATTCCAGTTACAGAGCAGACGAGAAATCTATTTCATACAAAACAAAGGGAGATGACTCCAAAAGTAAGAAAGATAGAATGTCATTCTTGTACGCGACACGTCGTCTGGTCCTGTTCTACATTTCTACTAAGTATCATGAAAATATTCTAAAGGGTCTTTGACTTACAGAGCAGACACGAAATCAATGGATGATCACTGTCCAATATAACAAAGGGAGATAACAACAAAAGTAAGAAAGGTAGAGTTGTCATTCTGTTCTGGTCCTGTTCTACATATATGCCAAGTACCATCGAAATATTCCAAAGGGTATTCGAGTTACAGAGCGGACACGAATTTTTTTTTCAAATAGAACAAAGGGTGATAACTCCAAAAGTAAGAAAGCCAGAGTTGTCAATCTTGTATGCGACACGTCATCTCGTCCTGGTCTACATTTCTACCAAGTATCATCAAAATATTCCAAAGGGTATTCAAGTTACAGAGCGAACAAGAGGTTTTACGCCGACGCCGACGGTATCCGTCCCAAAAACAATATGCCCCTACCCTCCCCCCCCCCCCCCCCCCAACGACCTTTGGTAGGTGGAGGGACCTAATCAGCAACAAGCGGCGCTCAGTTGGTCACCATCGGCATAATCACAATTTGCCTATGTAATTTAGTATCAAGTTTTATATATTTATTATCGAGAATAAATGTAAGAGCGTCACGAACACTAAAATGATTTTAAAGTATCATGTTTTGATTCGCTGAAGTGAAAACGAATGTATTTATTACAAGCTAGTGACGGGAATCCTTCTCTTTGAAAGTTGGGTAGCAGTAAAAAGGGCTCCCCGTACTTCACTATAGTGTAGTTTATATTTTCTGGTCCTTTATGATTACTGAGCCCATTCGGGGATTTTTGAAAACTTATACGAAGGTCATTGATGAGGCCTAATAGACCGAAACCATTACGAAAACACGCATATTCAAATATATTCAATATTTTACAACCAAAAAAGGACAATTTTCAGATAAAAATTCTGATATGTTTTCATATTTCTGCTCAAAACATAGATTGTGGGTACTCGTTAGAACCGCCTCGGTGAGGTGAGGCGGTTCTAACGAGTACCCACAATCTATGTTTTTGAGCAGAATTAAGAAAAATATCAGAATTTTTATCTGAAAATTCTCCTTTTTTGGAACCCAAGTTTTACTATATAAAAGTGGGGTTTAAGGGGGTCAAAATTATACATGTATGTTTTCGTGATGCTTGCTAATCTGGCCCAGAAAAAAATTGCCACTTCAGCTTTTTTCAGGTTTGTGAGCGTGTTTACTGCTCTCAAGGGACATTCCTTTAGGTATCTATTCCAACAATTAGATACAGAAATTTACCTTAAACCAGTTTGTGCGGCAAAGTAATACAAATTGTAGAAATTATATGTGGATAAACCAGACGCTCGAAAAACAAAATCTAGATCTTATTTTATCCGGAACCTTACTAGGGTTTTTTAACAGACCAAAATAGTGCTTTTCATGATCTAACTTTTTCACAATATTTGACTGCATCCTTTCAAACGGGAGTGAGGCGAGAAATTAATAATTTAGAATGATCAGTAGTAGTGCAAGAACTAGAATTCGCAATGAAACATGCATTACATGAGCCGAAAAGTGACAAAACGTACCTTCTGATAAGTGGGTCCAACGAATACTCTGATCAGACTGCGCATCCGCGCAGTCTGATCAGAGTATTCGTTGTCCGCACGAAGAAACTCTGCATTCTTGGCTAGCAAAATTCGCCTGGTGAAGATTCTGAATGTGCATGCTGATCTGAATCTTCGCTGGATGTACATGTCCGACGTTACGTTTCCTGACGTTGCGGTTCATATGGTATTCTATGTAGCTTTGGAAATCAATACAATACAGGACGTCGATCTTGGTTTTCTTAAGGGGACTGGATACACCCGTTAGATGTTCCACCATTTTGTACTATGGAGACAAGTTTTGTAACTTCATGTTTGCCTTCCTGTACACCTATTCCCTTCTGACAGGGGCCTACTCTAAAAGGAGAGACTTTGTGTCCTGCGAGAGCAGATTCTTTCCTTTTAGAGTAGACCTAAGAGTAGACTTTGACACAGTTGCCTCCCATGAAAGCGTATTAATTTCCCTTAAATGCTTACCGCAATTTTGATAATATGAATGTTATGAACGTCTCTATGAGATACTTCTGAAAATACGTGTATCAACGATATTTAATTTCCTATTACTTACAGCGCAAAACTTGACATGCTTTTGTTTGCAATTCATATTCCTTTGCTTTGACTTTGTTCTGGCGTTCATTGTCTTAAATTCTTCACCAACGGATTCTTTGAAATTTTACGATCTCATGACTGAGGTGTATTACGAGGGCAAGTCAATAAGTAACCAGCCTATCCCATTTCCAGTTGACCGAGACACCCAAGATTTTCATGCCTTGTTTCAATACATGTTTTAGGCCTGAGGACAAAATTGCACCATTATCGTGTCATTCACTCATAAGATATTGAATGTCAAACATGGCTAGCGATGCAAAAGTAAGCTTTTCGTCAAAAGTTGAGTACCGTGCTGTAATTCGGTACTTGTATTTGAAAGGGAAAACAGGTCAGGAAATACATTGCATGTTTATGGGTCTTCTGCACCATCGTATGCACAAGTTAAATTCTGGGTTGGGGAATTCAAACGCAGTAAAACGTCTTTAGAAGATGAAACCAGGTCTGGACGCCCATCAGATGCCACCGACGAAGAAATGTGTAACAAAGTACGGGATCTGGTGTACTCTGATAGGCGAATTAAGGTGGAAGAAACAGCGAATGGATTACACATTTCACATGGTAGCGTTTCAACAACTTTACATGATCGCTTGGGTATGCACAAGCTAACAGCCCGTTGGGTCCCAAAATCCCTTAGCGACGAGCAAATGGCAACCAGAGCACCAATATACAGCGCATTGTTGAAGCGGTTTAGGTCAAAGAAAGATGATTTCCTTTCACGTCTGGTGACTGTAGATGAGACCTGGGTCCATTATTATGAGCCAGAGAATAAAGCTCAAAGTCGCCAGAGTGTAGGGCCGGGGTCTCCGAGACCAAAGAAGTTCAAAACGCAACCCTCTGCTGGCAAGGTGATGGCAACTGTATTTTGGGATGCACAAGGCGTTATTATGTTGGACCTTGTAGCGAAAAAAAGTACAATAACAGGTGCGTATTATGCAAATTTGCTCGACTTACTGAGAATTGTGATCCGTGAAAAACGCCGAGGTAAACTCTACAAAGGGATTTTGCTCCAACAGGACAATGCGAGAGTCCACACTTGCACCCCACCTATTCTCCGGACTTAGTTCCTAGTGACTATTTCCTATTCCCAAACTTGAAAAAGGACATCCGTGGACGTCATTTCCGGTCCAACGAAGAAGTGGTGGCGCCAGTTGAGGAGTGGGTCAGAGACAAGGACCATGGCTTCTTCGCTTCTGGGCTGATGGCACTGGAACACCGTTGGTCCAAGCGCATCATTCTAGAGGACAATTACATCGAAAAAGAAATCGATCTCACCCAGAAATAAGCTAGGCTGTTTTTTTATTGACTCGCCCTCGTAGTCTGTTTATCAAGAGCTGCAAGTATTATATTCGTTCATAATGTACTCCGAATAGGTTTTTAACGTAGGTGGTAGTGCAGAAAGAAAGGTTGTAACTTTAAATATACTTGACATATCGATAAGTTCGATTCATTTATTAACAAACTGAAATTTAATCATTTCTATGTCTTCAATTTCTGGGTCAAAATATGGACAAAGAACATGCTGCGTATAATAAGCGGAATTATACATTATCACCGAGGCTGACATTAAGCCATGTTAAAAATACTCAGAAATAGGTAAAACGTTTTGAATTATCTATTTGAAGTATCTATTTGAGGTTGTTTTTTTGTAAAATGTGTATGCATTTGGAGAACATCGGTTTTCTTCCAGTTTTAATGGGGTTCTTAGTGGGGTTATATATAACTATTCACACCCCCTAAACCCCCCTCCCCTCGCCTCCCCTGCCCCCCCCCCCCCCCCCCCCCACACACACACACACACACACACTTTTTTTATTATTATTATTCAAAGTCACACTTTTGCAGCAAAAGTGCTATTAGTAACATAGTAAAATAAAAAATGGGAAGTATTGTGTAGAATGAATGTAGCAATGTGGGTTTGGCTCATTTAAAAGAGAAATGAGCAGTTTTCCAGTAGGAGCCCCAATTCGACCATTCGACCTGAAATGTGCTTGTTGCTGTCAATATTCGTACACATTTGAATTTTTTCATTTGTTTTTTTGTTGTTGTTTTTTCGTCGTACTACGAAGAAGAAACAAAAGATATTTGTCTTTGTTTAGAATTGGAAATATGCATTCTCAAATCGAACGGATTATAAGCTGGTTTAATAATACAGTTTAATTTGATATTCAAGCATGGAAAGATTTGGGCCGAAAGAAAACGTTATGAGTGGAGAAAAGAACGAAACACTGCTACATAGATGATTTCGGATATAGTATGTTCGGCCTAGGCTATGAAGGCGACATGTAATTATGTATGCGGGCTAGTCAACAGACGATCATAGTTGATTTTTTTTTTACATAGCTCTGATAACGTCTATAATGTTTTTATCTTTGAGTATTGCGATAATTTATATAATTACAATCTATCATAAATTATAACATGTTTTCACTATACTACGATCAATAGGGAGCTAAGTAATGCATGATAGATTAGTTTCCCGGCGTATTGATGCTTTGCGTCAATGTTTTCCTGTTTATAATGGAACTGCTTTTTTGTGAACTCACATTGCTGTCTTATGAGCTTTAGCAGTCTCTGAATTTGTCTGAACCTTCAGACGATTGGTGTTCTATTTTGCCTCATTCCATTTTCACAGAAAACGCTTTACGGTAAATGTGTTAAAATTTCGAATATCTTGTTCCACACTTTTTCTTTGCCTCACTGTTGAGTATTATGTGCTCGTTTCACAAAATATTTGATGGAATGACATATACTACAAATCCTGATCAGACTCCACCTATTGGAATTCGAATTTTGAGAACTGTTAGGGTAATTACCCAAAACACATGTCCGAATTACAGAATAACTCTTTCTGTCCTGAGTTTCTGGAGTGGAATCGTCAACCTTTGAATTTGGACTCGTTCACTGTTGTAAATAGGAATGCACTCCAAAAATCAACAGCATAATGACAAACAGTGAACATATTTGAACAATCAGCAGAAAAGAAAACACTGGGCGCGCTTAACCAGTTTTACTCGCACGAAACCTTACCTTTAAATCGGATACAGCTCCAAACCATAATCTCTGGGAGACTAAGAAAAAAAAAATATTACCAATTTGTCGACGCACTGCACAGAGTGAGTAAGGTTAATTCTCTGCCACTTTGTAGTAATCAAATGTATTACTTTCTACACCATGGACCATATTATCGGATTACCTGATGGCAATGTCGGAATTATGTTCAGATATTAACGCTTAGAATGCTGGATAAAATTTCAGCAAACGACATTTTGAAATATCTTTCTTATTTTTCCCAGAAGATAATAGGTTTTGATATTTTATGCAATTTGTCTCCTTGGAAGACTATTTGCATGAAATATCAAAGCCTTTTTTTCTGAGTAAACATTTAATCAGACGACAATCAGATTTTGTCTTATTTTTCCCAGAAAATAGGCTTTGGTATTTCATGCAAATTATCTCCTTAGGCGACAATTTGCATGAAATATCAAAGCCTATTTTCTGGGGAAAAAAAAGAGAAAAAATATCATCAATTTGTCGTCTCCTGATTCAGCCCAGAGAGTGATAAAAGGTTGATTTGAGACAAGGCACTTTAGGTGTTATTTTCATTATTACTTAGTTACGTGTCGATTGTCTGCTTATTCCAATGCTTTTTCCAAGAGGTTACTATTTGGCAAAGCTTGCATTAACGGCTAAGAAGCATACAGTAGCCATTCTTATTTTGGCCTTGGTTGCGAAGTCAAGAGTAAGGGGAATTTGACTAGTTCGTTTGATTAAGTTAATTGTCTTTACTGATCTTTTATCTATATTTTAGCATGTGTCTACATAGAATTATTCTTCTATCGCATGTTATAGCCTTTGTTACAGCTGAAATTTCTACATTTTGCGTTGATAGGTAGGATAATTACATTTTAGCTCGACTACTAGTAATAAATACCACTGTATTTGGACATCTGTCATCTTAAGTTTTGTCATGAGGTGATGGTCGGCATAGTTCACGGTATAGTACTTTTTCTTTCAAGCTGGCAGACAGACAGACGACAGTGACTAAAAGCATTACATATTACAGATGAGGAGACATAATACAAGCACATACATTATTTTTTTCTACATTTTAACATTTTACGTCGATATTGACCGTACGTCGCAAAATATAGAATAAATAAATGTCAACATCTTGCGTTGCTCAGACTAACTCAAAATGTAGAAAATGTCTACATTTTTTGTTAGCATCAACGAAAAACGTAGAAATTACTATATCTCTACATTTTGCGTTGTAACACTGCTACTTTTGAAACTGTCGATATGCTGTGAATATTTGCCTTTTTATTAGTAGCATGATTATTTATCAGAAATCAAATATTGCATTAGTAATAGTTTATATACTTAAAATAATTCATGACCCATCCATTTGTATTCATTACTTCTTGCCTTAATTCTTTATAGAGCCGGCCTCGGTGGCTCAGTTGGATGCGCCGCCGACTGGAGACCAGGAGGTCGCGGGTTCAACCCCCGCCGAGGTCGGCAACATTCTTTCGTGGAGATTGATCAGGAAATATTTTCTACGGTCATTCTTTCCCTTCCGCTGATTCAAGAAGGGCAGTTGTCAGTTTCTGGCGAAAGAATGTGCACCAATACTAGTTAACCGTTTAGAGGACTAAGCCTGCCCAGTAAACGTATGGTTAGGTTAACTGACCGCGCTCGACATGACCCCATTGGGTTGACTGGGCCGTAAAACCTCAACACAAACAAACAAATAATTCTTTATAGAATCCTTCTGAGTGTGACGCAAGATAAAACCGTGTTTGTGCGATTTTTTTTTTTTTTTTTTTTTTTAATTACCGGAAGAAAAGTGCACTGCATTCTATTTCAATCTATGTTGGACTGTTATCAGCCCGACAGGATTCCTGTCTGTCGATAACGGTCCAATATAGATTTAAGTAGAATGCCAGCTAGTAACAAAAAAGTGGCTAAAAGGTCCCATCCATGCGCAATAAAATTATTTTCTTCCGTGTAAATACACAGCTTTAATTATCTACGCCCGTGGGCACAGACAACATACGGTTTGGTTGTGACACGGAAGTGAATCAGTTGTTGAGCCACAAGTCACCATTGACCATATGCGTGTTGGCAAGTGAAACCCGGGACTAGACATAGCACTGAATAGAATAGAGATTGCTATTTATTGGAACACCTACATATACAGAAGGTGTTCTCCATTCGCTAGTACTTTTTCGGCATACTGCACTTATGTAGGTACCATTGCACCATTTTATCAAAAGTTATACAAGATTATGGGATATATATTAATCTTGACAATTTCATTTTTAAAGTGAGTGGATGCATTGGTGCTCTAAGCCCAAGACTATTAAAATCAGATTTAACATTTAGTGTATGCGAAGCGCAGACCAAGCTTTTCGTGAATGCTTAAAAATACTTGTCTTACGTATCTTCGAAGTGAATACACATCTATGGTAATACTGACAAATAAATACGGTAACGACGTCTGAGCGTATAGCCGCACGGCTATCGTGCAATATACACAATATACCTGTGTTTGTTTATGGATGGCAGGCTTCGATGATGAATTTTGATTTAAGATTCAGTTCTGCGGTTGAACATTTAAAGGAGAACACATAAGCTGTAGGTATACCTTGGATTAAAGTGCTTAACAAGCCATTCATTTTGATTCAAGACTTTTCAAAATCGTCCTAGAAATAAGGAAGTTGTGGTGGTTTGAATATATTTAAAATGGCTATCATGGATGCCGCCATATTGTAGGCTATGTGACGTCACACAGCCCAAATTAAATATGCAAAACCAAATTATAAAGGGTTTTTAAGAATAATTTTGCTATATGTTTGTTATAACATTTTAATTCTAGTGACAAGCAACCATTTCCCCCAAAATAAACCAATTTTATGAGAATAACTACCTTTATGTAACGAATTTTGATTTTTATGAAATCTCATTAAATATTCAAAATGGCGGCGCCCATACCACTAATGTTAAAGTATTCAATTGTCTATAACTTACTTAATTTTCCACCGATTTTGATCAAATTTGTGTCAAAATTCATTGTTTGCAAAGTTCTTTACTTTAAAGCACAATACAAGGTTGCGTTCCCCTTTAATAGGAAATAGGAAACACGTAAAGATGTTTGGTAATATTATACGATAGGATGCTGCAATCGTTTAGTAGTGATTGAAATCTGACCAATCAGAATGCAGCAGATTTCAATCCGACCCAGGACTATAAAAGCAGACTGTGCAACTGTGTGAAGAAACTTCGAGAGAGCAAACATCGAAATAGACATCGACAGAGCATGTGGACATTACTAATCAATAACTTTGCGCCAAAGAGATACCATGTATGCATAGCTTCATAGAAAGGGGTTTAAAGACACATTTTTTCCTTCTTTGGCTAGATCCCCCGCCTCATCCCTCTCCCCCTCATCCCTCTCCCCCTCCCCCCTCTCTCTCTCTCTCTATCTCTCTCTCTCTCTCTCTCTCTCTCTCTCTCTCTCTCTCTCTCTCTCTCTCTTCATGATCACCCCCAATATACAGTCCTGATAACAGAGCGCGCATCAAAGGCTTATCTTATCTAAGTGATTATGGAGTTATTATAAGGCTGTTAAGTCTCCTTAGGTGGGGCCCTATAAGGGTTAATCCATAAAATTTAGCAGTATTCAATATGTTACTTTAGAACCAAATAAATTCCTTTGCAAATATTGCATTTAATTTGTTGATTTTATTTGTTGATTTGTTTTATATCACTTTTTTTTATTTATTTATTTTTGATAGTTTTTTTTCCTGAATACAAAAGCGCTGTTTTTTCTTGCATTGTGAAAAAAGTACAAATGAACTGAAATACAAATATAAAATTTAAAATATTTATTTATTTATTTATTTATTTATTTATTTATTTTCTAAAGTAAATAAGAACACTGCACAATTATTCCTTTTCCATTTCAGTAAAACAATACATTACGGAATACGTCAAAAAGTTCTTAGACATTTTTGAATGTATACTTTACGCCAAAAAGTTTCTCTTTTTCAATAAATACATAAATACTTAAATAAAATACTATCTATCTTCCTTATTTTCTGTATTTGATCCAAAGAAACAGATAAAGGGGGGCATTTGGTGATAAATTTGCATATAGGCATAAATATCTGTATTTCTCCATAAAATATGTTGTGGGTTTCATTAGAACTGCCTGGGAGAGGCAATTCTAATGAATAAAAACCAGGTATATTTTATTGAATAAATAGAAAAAAAATCATCAAATTATGACGCATTTACCCACCTTATTTGTTTCTCTGTCCTCATCATAAATTTTACTGATATAAAATCTAACTTCCCCTTATCAGGTCCCTACCTCTAAGGGTGTCCAAAGTCACCAAGAATTTCTTATCTTAATCTCCTTAGAGTCATTATAGGGTGTTATGCAATCCAAAATGTGTCTTTAAGTATGTTGGTATAACAATGCGGGTTGTTGATGGTGGTCCACATGGCTGGAACTCTCGGGAACCGAGCATATAGATGAGCATATAGGCTGAGTTAGGAGACAGGGAGTAGCTGAACGCACAGACGAGCCTACACGCTGATATGAGACACTGTTGGCTGTCTGGTAGCTGAAAAGTTGAACATCGTTAGATATGAGAATAGTAGCTGATTGTTAAGATAGAGTGCTATAGTATAAGCGTAGGGAACTGTGTAGGGTGTGCATTCAAGCCAAACCGTCTTTTAGGATAAATTCCTTAAACAAGAAAACAGGGGATGACCGGGTTTCAACCACCTGTGGGTTTCCTTAATTGACGCTTGTGAGTCAGAACTAGTAGCGAAATGTAGCTCTGTGAGGTGGCCAGTCAGAGTCTTAACTAGGAACCAGGAGTTGAACATTATCAGAAGTAGAACATAACGCTGTGCTGCGCATATTTCCAATCATAGATATGGCCATGTGGCCATGGGATGGATGTTCTTATATCTCATAGGATAAGAACTTTAGTTATTTACGACTCTAGTTTGAAACGCATTGTATCCTGTGCATATTTAGATTTCGTCATGCAACTCGGTAATTTAGTATTATTTGTATTCAGATATAAGGTGTGGTATTTGTCTAAGTTTAGTTAGGTGATTTATTAGTATCAAAGCTTTCTGCAGTGGTTTTAGTGGTATTTAGTACATGCTGGCCAGTTCTCGGCTGGAACTGATCACCCCAGCAACGAAACGTCACATGAAAAAGGAGACTGCCTGATGAGAGAAGTGATCATCATGGGCATTGTTAAAAAGTGTCATGCTACTTGTATGTTCACCGTGTTGTATTTATTTTGGGCTCCCGTCTTGGTGAGCTAATGTGCAGACTTCGACTATTTATATAGTCTTGCATAGTTTGATATGAATGCATTGTCCATTCGATTCGAAAGTGATGGCATCTGTTATTAAGTAGGATGGACGTACTTAGACACGTTCAACTGATCAAGAAATAAAGGCCTGATAGACACGTTCGGTAAAATACACTACGCGTCCGACAAATAGATCCGCCCGGCAACAATAGTACTTATAATTGCACTTAATACTGCGCATCGCATTCAAAAGCAGGCTACACTAATTTAAAAGATATGGAGATATATAGATATTATTATATGCAAGTTTCATATCATACCCCATATGAAGTATGGTATGAAATTGCCATCACTTCGGCTCTCGGGTTGATATGGGGTATGATATACAAAAAAAATGTCATATCAAAATCTTTTTATCATACATTTTTCTTTCTGACTTCTGACTGAGCGTGGTAATCTTTACAGCAACAACAGAATCTGATATCAGAATTTATTTTCAACAATAAATTAAGTATCTAACGTGACATTCTTACGGGCCGGCGGAAATGACGAGATGGCGGCTGACGACTAGTTGCGCGAGAAACGTGTTTGTAGATAGAACAGAACAGTCAAAGGAACTCCGAATGTAGTGATATGTGTTTTTTGCCTTATGGCGCGATATGGGTCATGTGTGTCATATGGCTTTTTCGCCCTAGCGCGTGATATGGGTTTTGGCTAATTTCACTTTTTGTTACAGCTTATGTGCTCTGCAATAGTGATGTGTGCTTGAAAGCCATGTCCGTATCACATATGCAAACTGAACACATTTCTAGTAAATGTATGATAAATAGAGATTATTATATGGCAATTTCCATACCATACCCCATAGCAACCCGAGACACGCATATCAGCCCGAGGCCGATAATACTCAGACTGAGCATGGGAATCTTTACAGTAAAAACAGAAACTCAAGATGGCGGCTGACGACAAGTTGCACGGACATGTTTATAGAATAGAACAGCACAGTCAAAGGCAAGACTGCCGAGTGCTCCGAATGTGGTGATATGGGTTTTTCGCCTTAGAGCGTGATATGGGTTACGTGTGTGATATGGCTTTCTCACCGTGGGGCTGATATGGGTTTTGGCTAATCTTAGCTTGATACAGCTTATGTGCTCTGCAATAGTGATATCTGTTTGAAAGCCATGTCAGTATCACACATGATATCGGTTTTGGGCTAATTTCTCTTTTTGATACAGTTTGTGCGCTCTGCAATAATGATATGTGCTTGAAAGCCATGTCAGTATCACATTGCAAAATAACCATATTTTCTAGTAAATGTATGATAAGAAGGAATTATCAATTTACTGAGCACTGTCCCATGAACAAGGCCCTTCGAGTTTGCATCGGGCGTTCATGTCATAAGCCGTGTTTTATTACATAGCTTTATTTTGGCAGCGTCATGCGAATACGTGTCTTCAGGCATATGCGGACAGTGAAGGCCCAGATCAGACTGCGCATACGCTCAGTCTGATCGGGACCTTCACTGTCCGCTAACAAACTCATTGGATGCTATAGAATGTATGAATGGAAAGACCCGGATCATACTTTGCGCATGCGAACGATGATCTGAATCTGCGCATTGTGCGCATGTCTGAAGGAAAGTTTTTCGCTTGACGCGGATTATTTAATGGCAAGAGTGTTGTTCGTAATTGAAGAAGACACCGATATTAAACCAATTTCTTTTGTAAACACCTGCTCCATGATATAATATTGTCAATTAAAAGATTCCCAGGAAACCTCATAAAACTGCCATCTTCATAAAAATTGCATCTAATGTCGACCTCAATAAAAAAAATGTTCGTTAATTCCCAAATTATTATTCAGTTAATAGATTGTCAATTAATATATTGTCAATTAATAGATTCCCAAGAAACCACATAAAACTGCTATCTTCATAAAAAGGCGTCTAATATCGATTTCAATAAAAACAAATGTTAATTAATTCTCAAGATTTTCTTAGATTGTATAAAAAAAAGCATTCATTTGTATTTAAAGATGGATACCTAAGCCACGTTGGATGTACCAAAAATTACTGAAACACCACTTTTGTTGCAAACTGATTTTCTGGCGACTATTATTGGGAGTATATATTCTCCATAGAACGAATTTATAATAGAAGTGTATTGTTACTCAAAGTTTTAAGAACACAATATATATTTTCAATATACATAATCTGAAGACTCTACACACTTGTGAAATGGAAGCACTTGTTAATTGCGAAAATACATAAAATAAGAATACACAGTAAAGTTTATAACGCATTGTACGTTAAAATAAGTAATAAAATGACCTAACTTGGCTACGTAGCCTAGTTAACAAACTACCTATTCAGGCAATATTTTCTCCTGTTATATTTTGATATCCAGTTCTCAGTAGCATTTTATATCAAACTAGCGGCAGCTGCATTGCATTTGGAAACAGTACTTTGTAATAGCAAAATGTAGGGTTATATCACAGGTAGCTCTGGTATCAGCCTTTAACCCATTATAGACTGAATGGAAACTCCCCACACTATATATTAGAAAAGTCCAATTTCCATTTTAGGTATTTAGATATTTCTAAAGAAAAATGGTTGAACTATTTGCAAACAGTGAAGACCCTGATCAGACGCCGCATTCTGCGGCGTCTGATCTGGGTCTGCACTGTTTGCCAAATACCCTTTTAGGGGTCTCCAAACTACAATAGGTTAAATATAGGCAGACTAGATTCTTTCTTTTTTCTCTTATTATGTCTTAAAAATGTAGATTATTAGGGTAACTGAAGAAGAAATAAAAATTGTTAAATATATATATAAATTTCCTTAAAGTAACTGATATATGTATGCCGTGTATATAATTTCTCCTACCTTTGTTTCTTTTTATCCACTATAAGATAGAATAATATAATTAGTTTTTTGCTATTCTGAATGTCTGATGTTATTTTGTTTTCTAACACAGCAACACTACTTTAAGTCTGAATCAAATCATTATCCGCAATTCTAAGACATAAGTCACTTCGGCATGACAGACCAAGAGAAGTTCAATGTGGCTACCTTAAGCGTATTGAATTATTTATTCGCGGAAGGCAGCTGAAACTCTAGGCGCTCGAGGCATTTCCGTGGATTTCCAATAATTTACTATACCATTACTTCATACCTGCTCTGTTGGGAACCAACGATGCACATCTAATCTTATCTTCTTTTTTTTTCTCTCCATTATGTATTTAAAGCATCATTTGAAATAATTCGAGCAACTTGTATCTTGGATTAATTTCCATACGTTTCAAATAACGTCGATATGATAAGGAAGTTGAATAAAGGCAATTAAGATTTTTTTCGCGTTTGTTACGACAAACTTTTAAAGAGACCTGGTTAAGACAGATTTATGCAGTAAAAATGATGTTAAAAATTGGAAATAAAACAAATTTAAAAGCTGGTTAAAAAAATTTCTGAAATTCCTCTAAAAGTTTCAGTGGCGTAGCCAGAACGGAATTATTTTTACGTACACCCATGAAAAATCTTGAAAAATTCTCCCTAGTGTCGCTTCCAAAATATGCAAAATATGGGCTACTCTTAAAGGAAAGAAATGAGCGCTACACTTATGAATATAGACTCCTATGAATGTAGACTCTTACCCCAGCAGGCATGACGTTGCATCGACGTTGAGGCGACGTTATATTTACGTCATGTGCCTGCCGGGACATATACCTGTTTTTACTATATGTTGTGTGGGAACACAGGGGTAACCATAACAGACTTGTTAACGTACTGTATGGATTCCGTGGGTCATATCTTATGCAAATTTATTTCATATTTCAATAATTCAAACTCCTCATCTTGATACACATTTGATTGGTTGAAAGAAACGTTTTGTATTTCCATAAATTCCGGAGCAAGAATCTGTCGGGTCTACTTTCTGTCCGCCGTCTCAAAAGATTGACATTTTTGGCATTGTTTGTAAGATTTTGATCATAAATTTGGAATTATAAGGTTTGAATAATTATTTTAGTGGGGTTTTATCGATGTGTTGCTTACGGCGAATCACTCACTCACACTTAACATAAAGTCTTCCGGGCTTTATTAAGTTTTTGAGTAATTCGCCGGAATTTACATGTTGATAAACTCCACAAATATAAAAGTCATTCCGATACTAAAAGCCCAGGACCGGTTTATTACCATACTCACCTTAAACATTCGGACAGACAGTGTTACGAACCAGGCGTAACGAGAAAGAAATGAAAGTGAAACCAGCAACAAGCTTTACAACAAGCTTTAAATTATCAACAATATTTATTAACAAAAAATAAGACATGATCAGAAAAAAGAATGTAAACAGTACCTTTAAAGTTTATGCCACAAAGTCCCTCAATATTATTCCACAAGAATTTCCAAAACAAATCCTTTGAATAACAGTTTCTGATCCCACAATCTGAAAGTCCCTGAATTCAGAATTTATGTCCAGAATGACTAAAATATTAAAGTAATCCAGTATAGAATAATTTCCAGTGAAAGTACACAATGATGCCCATATGAAAATCTTTTCTCCTTATATAATATCAAAGAACATTCTAGAAAAAGAATTTACTAGAGGCATCACTCATTTTCCAGTTTTCGTCAAGAATATTCTAAGTGTTCTATGACATGTCAAAAAAAAAAGCTTAAACTAGAATATTCCTTCTGGAAAGTTCTAAACAATACATAAACAACTTGTAATTGTAAACATATGTTTCCAGAAAGTTCTGTTTATACATAGAAACTTGTAGTAAACATGAAAGTAATGATACTTTAAATAGTCAACCACCCTACATGTAACACTTCCCCTCTTCAAAGAAAAGAAAGGTTTATGTAATAAAGATTTCTTTTACCATACAATTATCATAAAATAAAATACTGATAAAGGCAATTATTATCTTATATACAGCAAGTAACAGGAAAATACGGATGAAGACATCATGCTCTAGACAAGGCATCAGGAATAATATTACCTTTTCCTCTGATATGCCTGATGTCAAGATTGCATTTCTGCAACAATAGGCTCCATCTGAGTAACATCTGATTCTTGTTTTTCATCTTATGAATGAAAGTCAGTGGATTGTGATCGCTGACAACAACAATAGCGAGGATGAAGAAGTTAGATAAACTTCAAAATGTTAAAGAGCAAGAATTAGAGACAAACATTCTTTCTCTACTGTAGAGTAATTGTTTTGATGTTTGTTAAACTTTTTGGAAAAGTAACAAACTGGATGAGCCACACCATTGTCATCCTCTTGCAGCAATACACCACCTGCACCAACATCACTCGCATCTATGGCTAGCTTAAATTCTTTATCAAAATTTGGTGCAAAGAGAACTGGCTCATTCCTCAGTATGGCTTTTAATTTATCAAAACATTCTGACAATCACTGGTCCACTTAAACTTCATTCTTTTACCAAGTATATTAGTCAGTGGCTCAGCAATGACAGAAAAATTATTACAGAATTTTCTGTAATAACTGGCCATACCAAGAAACCTCATCAGTTGTCTTGAATGTGGGCAGCAGAAAATCTGAAATAGATTCAACTTTAGCTTCTATAGGTTTAACCTGATCTTTACCCACAAAATGTCCTAGAAATGTTAAAGTTGCATGTCAGAATTCACTTTTAGCAAGGTTTATGTCAGTTTAGTTTCATTTAATTTGTCAAAGAATGCTTTGATAGTCCCCAGATGGTGATTCCACTCATCATTGTACATGATGTATATGATTGTATATGATGGCATCATCAATGTAAGCCTCGCAATGCTCGATTCCAGCTATTACGGTGTTGATTAAACGTTGAAATGTTGCTGGAGAGTTTTTCATTTCAGATGGCATTACTTTAGTGATATAATCCATCAGGAGTAATAAATGCTGAGATCTCTTTGGCTGTTTCTGTGATGGAAATTTGCCAAAATCCTTTCAGAAGATCAAATTTAGTTATATATTTTGAATTTCCAATTTTGTGAATAGTCATCGATTCTTGGGATGGGAAAAGTGTCTGTTTTACTCAAATTATTGACCTTCCTGTAATCGGTGCACATCCGATATGTTCCATCAGGTTTTGGTACAAGAATGCAAGGTGAATTCCATTGACTTTGGCTTGGGTCAATGAAATCATTGTCCAGCAAATACTGAATTTCCTCCTTAAGATATTTTTGTTTTGTTGGGTTCATTCTATATGGAGATTGTTTTACAGGTTGTGAATCCTCAATATTCACATCAGGATAAATTTTGTCAGTCCTTGTAGGAATGTTCGGAAATAAGTGTTCATATTCATAAATTAACAGTTTCTTTCTTTTGACTGGATCTAGGTGTGAAATTTTCTGGTCGAGATTCCTTAGAATGTCAGAATTCTGGAGTTTTGATGAAGCAGGATTAGATTTGATTAAGTTCATGTCTACAGAGTCAATTTCACTTTGTTCTGACTGAACTAACAACACAAATTGGTGTAACAGAAGAACTATCCCTATCTATGTATTGTTTAAGTATGTTAACATGACATAACTGTTTTTATTGTTATCTTCCAGGAGTGTTAACAACGTAATCTACATCACTAATCTTTTTATCTACAGTGTAAGGGCGTAATACCTGGCTTGCAATGGTTTGCCAGGAATAAGCAAAAGAGCAAGTACCCTGTCTCCAGGCATGAATTTTCTTTCTTTTTCGTTTTCATCATATCAACGTTTTTTTTTTATTTTTTTTATTTTTTTTTTTTTTTTTTTTGCTTACTTAAGATTGGTCCGAGCAGACTCACAAGCTTTTGACAGTCGGTCTTTGAAATCTGATATATAGTGAAGTAAAGTCAAAGAACTGTCATCGTTTGAGAGAAATTTCTCTTTCAAAAGTTTCTAAGTTCCACGCACAGTATGGCCAAATACCAGCTCAAATGGAATGAAACCAAGCGATTCCTGAACAGATTCTCTAACAGCGAACAACAGCAAATGAATGTCTTCATCCCAATCTTTTTTCAATGTCAAAGCAGTATTATCTGATCATATTTATCAGTGTTTGATGAAATATTTCCAGGGCACCTTGACTTTCAGGATGGTAAAGTGACGATTTATACCGAGTAATGCCAAACTCATGCATGACCTGCTGAAAACTTCCAGACATGAAAATTGAGCCTTGATCCGACTGAACAGACTTTGGGAGGTCTACAAATGTCAAAAATTTTACCAGAGCCCTATTAGTGTTTTAAGTTGGCTTCTGGTAAATGTATAGAAGCACACATTATAATGAGAAGATACTCATGACTTGACTTGGTTTTGGGCAAGGGACCAACACAGTCAATAATTATTCTACTAAAAGGTTCATCGAAAGCAGGTATGGGCTGTTAATGAGCTTTTGGTATTGTCTGGTTGGGTTTTCCTACCATCTGACGAGTATGGCAAGATTTACAAAACTGAAGAACATCAAATTTTAATCCTTGCCAGTGCAAATGGTTAAGAATTTTGTGATAGGTCTTGTTTACACCTAAATATCCTGACATGGGAGTTTCACGGGCCATCTTTAAAATATTGGGGCGATAAAAAAAATAGAAAGGAAGGCAATGATCAGGAATCGATACAATTATTCCACACCTCCCATCAGAGACATCAAATGGAAAGAAACACAAACACGAAATAACTGGACCCTAATGGAAGCATCACTAGCAGAAAGCCAAACGGACAGTTACTTTCCCACAAAGTGGCCAAATGGCTAT
Organism: Anodontia alba; assembly: GCA_964016985.1. Classification (NCBI taxonomy): domain Eukaryota; kingdom Metazoa; phylum Mollusca; class Bivalvia; order Lucinida; family Lucinidae; genus Anodontia; species Anodontia alba. The sequence goes on along the minus strand of OZ024833.1, from coordinate 69,009,186 downwards.
CCAAAACAAAAATAGGGGGGGGGGGGGGCTTAAATCGATTTTACGTGGCCACAATCCTCGCCCTTACTTTGTTCAGTCCTCATGAAGGCTTCCTAACTCATCAGTGCTACATCTCCGAGAACACAAAAAATCAACAAATTACAGAGATGAAATAACGATGAGGACTCGACAGCATGAAACAACTGAAATGCTAGAGCAAAAGAAAACCAACAGTAAGACCCCGGTGGGTCCGACCAAAGAAAGAGCATCAAGTACCAACCAACATTACCCAGAATTAAATTTCAAGTAAGCCTTTACGCTGGAACCATCATAGAATCTGAGGCCTAACCCGCCGGCGTGCAATTAAAGAGGGAAGCAAAGTTATTAACCGTGATTTGGTGAACAACCATGCGGGCAGTCTGTCGTATAACATTTATGTTATACGACAGACTGCGTTGAACCCTTGGAAAAAAGGTAAGAGAAAAGTCCATGGAGTGCCACAATCACAAAACCGCAGCCCTTCCCAGACATCAAGAAGAAGAGGAAACGGACAAATCCAAACAAGCACAAATCAATCAAACATACGAAAAGCACTAAGATTAGCTCTCTCTTCCCCAAGCGAGGTACTTGATAATTAACAGTCAATTCATCTTCTGCTTAGACATCAGGAGCACGCCACTTTCTCTCATTAAAATGTCATTTATGACTTAGAAATAGACTGGGACTTGTTCTATTTCTACTCATCAAAAGCCCTTGTAAGCAAAGGCAAAATTCCAGGCACATTCTGCTGTTCCTTATAAGTTGTGGCCTTGACACCAAGTCGTGACCTTGACCTTGGTCATTTAATATTGAAGAGTAATGACTGGACTCTGACTTGTCACTTAAGTCTGTCTGCTTGTCAGACAGGCTAGATGATAGAGATTTTGTAATCTCATGCTTAAAAGACTGACTCAAAAAGGTATCAGTTAAATCAATGCCACCATCATTCTGTTTTGCTTTCTTTGCCATGGCCCTCGTAATGGCACAAGATGGGTAAAGATCAGGGATTTCCTGTTCAATGGGATCAGATGGTTGATTTATACAAGCTATGTTAGTCAAAAGTGGATTTATCATAACCTTATCTCCTGCCACTAAGGTACGCAACAAGACGTCATGGATGCATCCTCGCTCCAAACACTGGCATCTCATTGATTACGTCATAGTACGAAGGAAGGACAGACAGGATGTCAGAGTGACAAAGACTATGTGTGGTGCAGACTGCTGGACAGATTACTGGCTTTTTGTCAGCAAACTGAATCTGCACATTCAGCCTGCACTGCGACCACAAGGCAAGAAAGTGCCAAAGAGACTGGATGTCTCCAAGTTGGAACAAGACAGCAAAAGACAAACCTTCTTCAATGATATCTGCAGCCAATTAGAAGCAATGGAACTCCGTTCAGATGATCAAGAAGATAACTGGACAGTCTTCTGAGACACCATTCACTCCTCAGCAATGGATTCCCTAGGACCAGTATCTCGCAAACACCAAGACTGGTTTGAAAAGAATGACGAAGAAATCCAGGGACTCCTTGAAGAGAAACACAAAAAACACAAGTCATACCTAATTGATACCAGCTCAGTATCCAATAAGGCGGCATATTCAAATATATGCAAGACAGTCTAGACTAGGCTCAGAGATATGCAAGACTCCTGGCTGAGCAGTAAGGCTGATGAAATCCAGTCCTTTGCAGATAGAAAGGATATGAAGTTCTTTGATGCACTAAAGACAGTTTATGGTCCCCAGGAACCACCTCAGTGCAGATGGAACTAGTCTTCTGACTGACAAAGAGGCTATGTTGAAAAGATGGGCTGAGCACTTTGCTAGTGTTCTTAATCGACCATCATCTATCAATGATGATGCTATCTATTGACTACCACAGGTGGAATGTAATCTGCTGCTTGACGAGCTCCCAACCGTCGCTGAAACAGTGAAAGTAATAAAACTTCTGTCATCTGGCAAGGTTCCAGGATCAGATGCAATACCTGCTGAGATCTACAAAGCAGGAGGAACTCCAGTTGCAAAGAAGATGACATAGTTATTTCATATTATGTGGAGAAAAGGAGCCATCCCACAAAAATTCAAGGATGCGTCAATTATCCGCCTATTCAAACGAAAAGGGAATCCTCAGTTGTGGGATAATCATCGTGGCATCTCTTTATTATCAATTGCTGGGAAGGTCCTTGCAAGAGTTCTACTTAACCGACTGAATGAACACCTTGAACAGTCGGGGCTTCTACCAGAAAGCCAGTGAGGATTCAGAAAGGACAGAGGAACAATTGACATGATCTTCACAGCAAGGCAAGAGAAATGCCAGGAACAGAACATGGACCTCTACATGACCTTTGTTGACCTTACCAAATCATTTGATACAGTCAGTCATGAGGGACTTTGGAAAATTATGGCGAAGTTTGGCTGTCCGACCAAGTTCATAGCAATGGTGAGGCAGTTCCACGATGGTATGCTTGCATGGGTCCAAACTGATGGTGCGTTTTCTGATCCGTTCCCTGTGACAAATGGTGTCAAGCAAGGCTGTGTACTAGCCCCAACTCTGTTCAGCATGATGTTCTCTGCCATGCTTACAGCTGCTTTCCAGGATGGTGACAATGGTATACCTATTAGGTATCGCTTTGAGGGGAAGCTTTTCAATCTAAGAAGGTTGTAAGCCAAATCCAACGTGCAGACAGAAATGCTAGACGAGTTCCTCTTTGCTGATGACATGGCAAAGGGTGCTCCAACAGACGAGAAGATGCAAAAAGGTGTAGATCAAATATCTGACTCCTGTGACAACTATGACCTCACAATCAGCATCAAAAAGACCGAGGTGGTTTATCAAAGAACACCTGGCAAGCCTTACAAGGAGCCCACCATTACAGTGAAAGGTCAAAGACTGCAAATAGTAGACAAGTTCACCTACCTGGGAAGCACATTGTCAAGAGTTGTGCACATTGATGAAGTAGTCAATGTCAGGATTGCCAAAACTAGTGCAGCATTTGGCCGACTACGTGGTAGTGTTTGGGATCGAAGTGGAACCAGGCTTGACACAAAGCTGAAAGTCTACAAAGCTGTGGTGCTGCCAACACTATTGTATGTATGCAAAACGTGGACAGTTTACCAACGGCACGCCAAAAGACTGAACCACTTCCATACAAGCTGCCTTCGAAAACTTTTAAATATTAAGTGGCAAGACAAGATTCCTGACACAGAAGTCCTGAAAAGGTCAGGGATGCAGAGTGTACATACTCTTCTGAAACTGGCACAGTTAAGATGGACAGGTCATGTTACCAGGATGCCTGAGGAACGTTTGCCAAAGAAAATCCTCTATGGAGAACTTGAAATGGGCAAACGCTCCCATGGTGGTCAGAAGAAGCGATATAAAGACACCCTCAAAGCCTCCCTCAAGGACTTCAACATACCAACAGAGTCATGGGACCAAATTGTACAGGACCGAACAAAGTGGCGAGGCCTCATCAGAAGAGGTGTTAGTAAATAGGAGGCAAAAAGAACCAGCGAAGCCGAGCAGACACGTGCACAGCGCAAAGCCAGGGCTGTCTTGAGCTGAGCTGTCTTGCTCTGACCTCTGTTGTTCCATCTGCAACAGACAGTTTAGAGCTAGAATTGGTCTAATCAGCCTTCTTAGAACACACAAACAATAGGCTTTCTCGCATGTGATTAAGATTGGTCATTGTCAGTAATGACAGACGAACTATTATCTCCTGCCAAGTCATTGCCTAATAGTAAGTGAATACATTTAAAAGGTAAAGAAGGTCGAATACCGACAGCCACTAAACCATTTACCAAGTCTGATGATCATAAATGTTATGAAGAGGAACATTTACAAATCCACACTCTACACCCTGAATAAGGACATTTGTCCGAGAAGGTCTTCTCAGAAAAAAGACAGAGTATCTGCTAAAATAAGGGATTGAGAAGCTCCGGTATCTCGTAAGATTTTAACTTCGGTATACTTGGCATAGTCACTATTTAGTGACACAAAACCTTCTGATAAGAATGGCCCATAAATCTCCATAACAGAATCAGTCTCAGACTTTTCGGCCTGAGTCGGCTCTTCCCCCTTATCACTTGACTGTGGTTTTGACTGTAAAGAGGTAATATCTGTAGCTTTAAGCCCCTTTTGTTTTTCTTTCTTTCCTTTCAAATGTAAGCACTCAGAAATAATATGACCTGTCTTTTTGAAATAATTGCAAACTGGTTGAGATAAGGGACTTTGATCCTTGTTTTCACCAGAAGATTTGGGTTTGGGAGTAAATGTTTGGCTATAACTGCCAGATGGATCACTAGAACTATGTTTGGATCCTGATTGTGGGAAAAATGATCTTCTAGAAGGATTTGACTTATTAATAAACGAAACCGTATGTGTTATAGCATAATCGTCTGCAAGTCGAGCTGCAGATTTCAAAGTTTAAACTTGTTTCTCGTCTAAAAAGGACTTAATGTTTAAATTTATGCACCTTTTGAACTCTTCTACAAGCATGAGCTGCCTAAGTTTTTTCATGATCAGAGCCAATTTTCTTCAAAGAGCTCCACTTATCAAATAACTGTTCTTTAGTTCTAGCAAATTCTACATGGGTCTGCTCATTTTCTTTCTTACAGTTCCTAAGGTTTTGGCTGTAAGCTTCAGGGACCAACTCATAAGCCTTAAGAATTATTTTTTTTTACAGTATCATAACTGGAGCTCTGCTCGACAGTCAGCTCTCGAGTCTATAAATTTCTCGAGTCTTCCCAATTGTAACACTTTGCAAAAGCAAAGTCCAACACTCCTTTGGCCATTTTAGATTTTATACTACTTTTTTAAAATGAAGAAAATATTTGTCAATGTCCAACAAATCTGACTTTTTTGCCAAATTTAACAACTCCTGTGAAGGCGCATCTATGAAAGCATGAAGGTCAAATGACATGATATTGGTTTTTTGCTGGTTCTGTTAAGTTCTTTTATCAAAGACAGATTTTTATTTATTTATTAATTTATACTTTTAAAGTCAATACTTGCTTTTTATCAAATAAAGATTGTTTATATTTACTGGAATTTTTTAAAGTCAATTCTTGTCTTTTAGCAAACAAATATTTTTTTAAGCTCAAACTTGTTTTAGCTCAAGAAAATGCTCGATCCCGGACGAACCCCCAATTTCTGTTACGAGCCAGTCGTGACGAGAAAGGAATGAAAGTGAAACCAGCAACAAGCTTTAAATTGTTAATATTTATTCACAAGACAAAATAAGACAAGATTCAAAACAAAAGAATGTAAGTAAACAGTACCTTTCAAGTTTATGCCACAAAGTCCCTCAGAATTATTCAACAAAAATTTCCAAAACAAATCCTTTGAATAACAGTTTCTGATCCCACAATTTGAATTCTGTTCAGAATTTAAGTCCAGAATGACTAAAATATTAAAGTAATCCAGTATAGAATAATTTCAAGTGAAAGTACACAAAGATGCCCATATGAAAATCTTTTTCTCCTGATATAATATCGAAGAACATTCTAGAAAAAGAATTTACTAGGGGCATCACTCATTTTCAAGTTTTAGTCAAGAACATTCTAAATGTTCTATGACATGCCAAAAATAGCTTAATATAGAATATTCCTGCTGGAAAATTCTTAAAAGAACATAAACAACTTGTTATTGTAAACGTATTTTCCAGAAAGTTCCGTATATATATACGAGAGTTGATTGTTATTGTTTTTATTTGGCACTTCCGGTACATGCGCATTGGCTTGGTAGGCAAAATATTTCGGTACTTCCAAGAAAACAATATGGCCGATAAGGAGAATGAAAATGAAAAACGCGCAGAAAATGTTGCTAGTACCTCAAAGTACGCGATGGGACTTGATTCCGTTGCAAGGGAAAGATATGAAAGGAAGTTAGAATTGTTTAGCGGCGGCTTTAAAGTTCCGGATCCTTTCGCAATGAAGGAGAGTGAGTGGTCTTTGGACATGACTAAATGGCCACCAGTCGAATATGCGGATTTGTTTAACTATTTCATAAACACGCCGGGAATTTATACAAAAGAATCCCTTAAAGCCTACAAGTCACTGGATGGTTATGACTACTTTGTATCAGGACATGTGCATGAAGTGTTTATATCGGAAATAAGTCCGGACAGCCCGGTGACCCTGTTAAAAGCAAGGGTGAAGCCTTCACAAAGACTAAATGACGAACCTCATGATGTCTGGATTTGTGTGAATAAATTGTCGGGATACATAATAGCAGCCCATTGTACCTGTAAAGCTGGGTAAGTTGCTGGTATATAGACATAGCTTGCTTGACACTCATACATTTTATGCACCAGTCATTTGTAAGCACTGACCCCCCCCCCCCCACACACACACCTATGGGGATAGGGGGGGGGGGGCTATGACTTTTCACAGCCACTGCACTGCGGGAACCTCGAGAAGGTATAATAGTTCATTCCACTAGGGGTATATTCGCATACTATCAAAAACCCCGCATTAACCCACCACTGCAGGGGAACACAGAAGGTAACTACCCACGCATAAGCCCTGCTATCCCCCGCCTATCCCTGTAGGTGGGGGGGGGGGGCAGTGGTTACAAATGGCCGATGCATTATCTATCTATCCAGTTGATGTCCTGTTCTAAGGACAGTGCACTTTTGTTTTATGACCTTTAACCCTGTGATCATAACCCCCAAACAGTGCATTGCCATGTGAGATGCCAAATTCTGCATCCAAAGGGCAGGTTTTTTCATTACGAAAGCACTTTGAAAAATTTGATAACGCTGAAAAAGTAAACTTTTAAAAATTATACTGTCTTGATTTTTGCTCGAAACAAATGTTGGGAGTGCTCGATAGAACTGCCGCATGATGTGCTTCTGTCAAGTACCCACAACCTATGTTTTAGATCCGAAATAAGAACAATCATGTATGTACCTGCAAACTCAAATTTTACTTCCCAACATTACGATGACAAATTTTAATTTCTTGAGTTTTGCTTGAAACATAGGTTGTGGGTGCTCGCTAGAACTGCCCCATGAGGAGGTTCAGTTGAGTACCCACAACCTATGTTTAAGATCAGAATTAAGAACAATAATGTATATATCCCTGCAACCCCCAGTTTATCTGTATAAAAGCAGGACCGGGGAGGGGGGCATGAATAGGCATGTTTTCTTGTTATGAGTGATATAATCTTAAAGGGTTTTAAAACCAATATGAGACAAGTTAACTTTTTCCCCATTGGACATGTTGGAGGAAAAATATTCATTCCCTCTCAAGATCAGAGATCCAGATAAGAACGAATAACACCGATTAAAAAGGATTATTTTTTTTATTTCTTCATTGTGGGTACTTGTGAGAATCGCCTCACCAAGGCGATTCTCACCAGTACCTACAACATAAACATGTACACCATACAGGAAAAAATCCTGAATTAACAAATTTGATACATGTTTATTAACAAAGTTTTTTCATATCTTTTCAGGTTAGGTGAGGCTTGCAGTCACATAGCAGGTGTGCTGTTCAAAGTTGAAGCTGGAATGAAGCTTGGATACACAAAACTGTCAAAAACCAGTGCAGCCTGTGTATGGAATAAATTCTATAAGAAGGATGTCAACCCACAGCCACTAAGTGAAATAAACTTTTCCAGATCTGTGAGAGGGCGCAGCACTAAAAGACCCTTTGGTCAGATGGCAGAGATTAACATTGACCCAGTGGATGAGGAAATGGCCCTTCAGCAACTGAAGCAGATCTTTCCCGCAGCTGGTATTCTTACCAAAGACGATTCAGACACGGATACTGCTTCGGAAGACGATGAACTGCCATCTGTAAGTCTTTCTTTATAGCGTTAATGAAAAGAAAGTTTCAAAATGCAGATGTTACAGGGGTCATCTAAACCTGGCTCAGGTCACATCTGTATCAAGGGCGTAACTAGACTAAAATATTGTTACACACAATTAGGTTGAACTGCTCTGAGGCAGCCCATCCAGACATATAAACCTTTCTCAGTAGACTAGATAAGGCGAGTATTTGGTGATACTTCAGAGTTAATTTTCTATGTCTCTCGCCAAAACAATGTTGTGGGTACTCATTTGAACCACCTCACTGAGGCTGTTCAAATGAGTACACACAACATATGTTTTATTGAAAAATAAAAAAAATTATCCCTGGATTATCAGCAAATATCTGCCTTATCTAGTCTACTGCTTTCTGGTTTTATGTGTTTGGCAGGGTCAGAGATGTCCTTTCATCTCTGTGTCGGGTAAAAGTCCCACAAAATTGGAAGCAACACCTCCAAAATGACCTAAATATTGTTTATGGATCGATGTTAAACCCCAAATCAAACAAAAATTTAATAGTACCTACAATGTATGTATTGATTCATAAAATGAATGACAAACAGTGGAGATCCTGAGCATTCCAAAGCCATCTGATCTGGGCCTACATGTACACTATTAGTAAATGTAGGGCTTGCCGTGAGCAGCAGAATATGGGTTAATTTAACCAACATTCTATAATACGAAAATTGACATAAAATGTCCAGTCTGTTAAATTGCTAATACATGGTTACTAGCATGTCACATATGTGCCTTCTGTATTAACCATATGTAGTATGTTGAACTTAAACTGTTTGGCCCAGGAAAAGTGTTGAAGTTGAAATGACCAGCTCAAGAATGAGCTAAAATAGCATTGACTGGGCTGTTGAACTCCAATACAAACAGAACAGGAAGCCACAAAAGTGATATGATATGAAATTTATGGAACTTGCAAACAACTAGTTTTATCAATTTCATATGAAATGGCTGTTGTGAAGTTTAATATCAAACAACTATTTGTAATAAACATTTATTGACAAAGGTGTTTTTTCTTGATTTTTCAGTTATTGACCAGATTTCATGAGGTAGAATATTCGAAACTTACACCAGAAGATCTGAAAGAAAAGTGTACTGCATTCCTCAGTGATTTCAAACCAACAGAGATCCAACTAACAAACCTGGAAAAAATGACTCGTTCTCAGTCTGAAAGTGTTCTTTGGAAGCGTCACAGGGAAGGACGAATTACTGCGACCATTGCGCATGACATCAAAACAATGAAATCTGAATCGACAGACTGCATTTTAAAAAGAGTGATGAAGTACGACCAAAAGGATTTATCAAAGGTTGAGGCCATAAGCTTTGGTTTATTTAATGAAAGAAGGGCAAAGGAACTGTACTCTGCAAAAATGAAAACTGAGCATGCAGACTTTCAACTAAGAGACAGTGGGCTGGTCATAGATCCAGTCTGTCCAATATTTGCAGCATCACCTGACGGAGTGAGAAACTGTATTTGTCACGGGAAAGGCTTGTTAGAAGTGAAATGCTCATTCAAACATAGGGATTTAAATGTAAGCGAGATAGCTCTGATAGATCCTACATTTTATCTTGACAGAGACTTGAGAATTAAACAATCTCACAGGTATTATACACAGATACAGTTTCAGATGTATGTGTGCCAGTTAACATTTTGTGACTTTGTAGTTTTCACACTTAAAGGGATTTCGATTCACACTGTGGCATATAATCCAAAATTTGTGAATGAACTTGTTCAGAAGTGTAGTGAATTTGCATTTAACCGAGTCGTACCTGAAATTTTGTGCCATAAACTGTCCAGCCAAGAATCTGAGACAAACATTTGTGTTTGCAAACGCCCCTCATTTGGCAAAATAGTTTCATGTTCTAAGCCCGACTGTGAAATCAAAATGTATCATTTGTCATGTGCAAATCTTCAGCGTAAACCTAGAGGTCCATGGACATGCCTTAAGTGCAGTCACTAAGTCTTTTCAGTTGTTTTTTCAACATATGGACCAGTCTGTGAAATGAACACCCATAAACACCACTTTTTATATAGAGAAAATTGTTACAATTCTTTTCTTATAAAAAACATAGGTTGTGGGTACTTGATAAAACAGCCTCAATGAGGCAGTTATAACAAGCATCTGTAACCTATTATAGTATATTTGTGGTACAAAGTAAAATAAAAATCATTTTATCAGAAAAGTAGCCAGTTTATCAACCCAGCCCATTGGGGCTTGAAGATATAGATAGGCTGCATGATCGATAGACTAGATAAGGCGGGTATTTGGTGATAATTCAGGGATAATTATCTTTCAACAAAAACATGTTGTGGGTATTCATTTGAACCGCCTCACAGAGGCGGTTCAAATGAGTACCCACAACATGTTTTTCATTTGAACCGCCTCACAGAGGCGGTTCAAATGAGTACCCACTTCATATGTTTTTGTTGAACAATAAGGAAAATTATCCCTCAATTATCAGCAAATACGCACCTTATCTAGTCTACTGATGATGCTTCCATGCAGAACCGACTGCACACAAGTACTGGTTAACCACTTAGAGGATCTAAGCCTGCCAAGGTAAAGAGGGGCCAATTAGCCTGTCCATGCTCATAAACTCTATTGGTTTCATTGGACATCAGGGCTTGAGATGTCATTTCATCTTGGTGCAAGATAGAAGTCCCACAAACTTGGAAGCAATGTCTCCAAAATGACCTTTAGTGTTGACTGGACTGTCAAACCCCAAATCAAACAAATAAATCAATAAAGTAGCCATTTTGTGATGTATTAATGCACTACATGTATGTCACACGGGTGTGGTATCATGCTACAAAGTACAAATGTACTCCAGATAAGAGTGGATATCCATATTTTAATTTTCTGCCTTTTAGTTTTCTTATTTATGCACAAAAATGTTGTGGGTACTCATTAGAGGTGCCTCAGCAAGGCACTATTACCTTGCTGAGGCACTTCTAATGAGTACCCACAACCTATCGGCTTCTCATGCAATGATGAGAAAATTATCCTCATTGACATTTTACTTCAAAAGTCTAGGCATAAGATTAGTAAGTGCGGCACATATAATTAAAATGTCATCTGCATGCTTAACAAGTGTTAGGGGCATGGTGTGCTTTAGAATTTGGAAGTTCTTTATACGTTCTATTGCCCTTTCAACATGGATTCTAGCTCGTGAAAGTCTTCTGGAATTTTCCACCTCTTTCTGTGGAAGCTGCTTCTTTCCCTTTGTGAAGGCTGGTATGGCTAAGGAAGCACCACGTACAGCCAACTCCTCTTGAATCAAGAAACCACGGTCAGCAAGTACCAAGTCACCATACTCCAACTTGTCATAAAACCCAGATTTATCAGTTATTTCTTTATCCGATACACGTCCACCCCAACACTTGGATAAAAAACTCACTGTTCCATAAGGTGTAATGCCAACAAGAAATTTCAGTGTGTTATGGTGCTTGTAATTACTATAAGTTTTAGCACGCGCGTCAAGATTAGAAGGTCTTTGAATGAAAAGCTCTGAACAGTCAATGATGACTCTGCATTTCTTGTATGTTTTTTTAAATACCTTTGGCAAATTTTTCAATATTGTATTTTTTTCCGGCCATTTAATCAGGAATCCCAGTCTTCTTGAAATGACAGGTAAACACTGTTTCAATATTTTTGATACCTGTGTAGGACAAATCCTAAACCTCATAGCAAGATCTTTGTTTGTGAGATTGAGACGTAGTTTCATCAAGACAAGAAGAAGTTGATCACCAGGACACAGGTTTCCAATGTTTTTAAAGAAAATTCCCACAAGTCCAAGCAACCACATGAATATTTGCACATTAGGTAGACCTGTCAGCGCAGATATACTCGAATTATCCAAATTGTTGTAACAAAAGCGCTCCTTTTCTCTGGTTTCTTTTAACTGTCTGTTTTCATCTAGCAGGCGCTGGTATTCTGTCTGAAGCTGTGTGTACTCTTGTCTAAGTTTGTCATACCTGTCATCTGGTTCAGTATTGACACCTGAAAATATGATCATTCGATCTACACTGAATACGTAACCACTATGTATACACCAAACAAATAATCACAGAAACATGCTTTTTCCAATTTTGTCAACTGAAAACCCCACTTTTATAAGGTAAAACTGGTTTACAGGACAGGGGTATACAGACCTTATTTCTGCTCAAAACATAGATGGTGGGTACTTGTTAAAACCGCAGAGGTTGGTGCTAATGAGTACCAACAGTCTATGCTTACAAGAAAATGAGCAGATATATGAAAAAGACCACCTTTGGAACTGTTTAAAAGTAGTCTTTAAGACCACTTTCGAACAGTCCCAAAGGTGGTTCCTGACCAGAGGACATTATGTACAGAATGCAGGAACTAAATTAAACTCATCCCTTTTCAATACACTTTCACAGGCTTAATTAGTCTTAGTTTTCACTGAACATGTATTGGAATTGTCAGAAAGAAATCATGTTTGAGTTCTGTGAAATAGCTGACAAATAATAAATTGTTACTAATTGTCATTGTTGTTTTCTTATCATACTCTCACATAAGCTGGTCCGTAATCCGCTAGTGCATTGAATATGCAAATTAGTTACACATAAGGCACACTTCATGGCTCCACATTTACAAATGGTGGAATATTGACATTTTTGTACAAAAATCAAGAATACAATGTGTTTTCATATGTCATATGATAAATAAAATCTGGAATTCCTGCTCTTGCAATATTAAATTTATTAAACTTGTTGAGGAAGGGATGAAATGCTTGGAAATCCTCGCATTTTATCCCTTTAACTCAACTTGTTTAATCAATTCAATAAAATGTGACCACTCATGTAAGATGCTCTATATAACTCCCATTGGTGTTGGTTTTACAGCCATTTCAAGTTTATTTCACTCATTGAAATGATCAATAACATTGCTGGGATTTTTTTGTTTTGGGTTTTACGGCCCTTTCAAGATTATGCACTCATGGACCCGGTCATTAATCAGGTTGGTGAAAACTGGAGTACCCGGAGAAAAACCACCTGACCTTCCAATGCAGAACTTGGTGTCTCACATGTGACCTGAGTGAGGCTCGAACCCACAGCAGTGCGAGATCTAATGACTAAGAAAAAGGTTACCAGTCATATGCATACCTGTATCTATGAATTTCGGAGAACCCTGTGACAGATCAAGAAGGGCACCAACAACCTCATCTCTAACAATGTTCTCCTTTTCTTGAATTTGTCGATTTTCTTCGGTGACCGTTTCAAGGACATGGCAACGTCTTTTTAACCTTTCAAACCGGGAGACTTTGTTTGGTGTTGATTTACGCAGTGGAGAGAACACGAAGACACTGGGAACAAAATCTGGGTGGCTTTTGTCATTTACAGGAGCTCCTGAAATATAAATATATGACAAAACTGTACACATCATTACCTCTTACCCCATGCCATGACCTTAAAATGTTCACAAAATGACCCATTTAATCCCAACTTTACATACAGAAAGTGGGGTTCATGGGTAAATTGATTAATGGATTACTAGACCCTAATAAAGGCTATTCAAAAGGGTCTCAAAAGACTTGCATATGTAAATGAAAAAAAAAAAAAAAAAACCTTTTCTTCTGCAAACAAAAATATCCAAATCCCATTATGGACACCAAGACATTGGATGAGTGAGTTTTAGTTTTACATCCTACCAACAGCTAAGGTCATACCGAGACAGGACCTCGGTTTAAAGACTCATCCGTCTGGAGAAGCCCAGATTGGAACCTGTGATCCCTGGTCGACAAGGTGAGTAGCATAACCGCTGCACCACAGGGGCTTCTGGACTTTGGGGGATTTCATGATTTCAATCATCACGACATAATATTGCTGACCCTGGCAGGTCTCGGACCTGCGGCCTCCTGACCACCAATTAGGCGTGCATCCGACTGAGCTACTGAAGCCGGCACACATCCTGGTTGGAGTGAATGGGATGGTGATGCTTGGCAAATGCATAGAGCTTTTTCCTGTGACGTCACGCACCTGGTTGCAATGGACTCATATAATATTAATAATAAAATTTAAAAAATAAAATGCCCAGCTGCAAGCATAAACAAATTTACCTGCCACAGACAGTTAATTATTTACCTATCTATATCTTTGTGTACTTCCTTATACTGGGTCACCTCGGTCATCTGGTCATTACCGAATCCATGGCCAGCACGACCAACTAGCACTCGATCAAAGATAATACTAGATAAGAAAACTAATGTAAAGAGGGTCTCAAAAATAGAAATAAAATCATGTAAAAGGTAAGTGAAAATAAAAAACGTTTCTTAGGCCTACCAGAAATGAAATGTCTGCCGCAAAGACGATGATCATTGGGCTCCCAGTCTTTTCTTTTGTCTTCAAAGTCCACTCGTTTTGTGGCTAAAATCCATTGTGCTCGCCTCTCTGGCTCTGTCACCTTGTTAGGGAAACGATAAAATCCAACGCCTGAGCTTTTCTCGTGACGATTAGTACAACCTGGGGCACAACAACTTGTCACCATTGTTCAATTGTCACATCAATCAATACTCGGTCTAGCGATTTCAGTCGTTAACAATGGTTGTTTTGCCTACCGAGAGTCCCGGATGTAAATATCACGTGACCTGTGACGTCACGCGTCAGGTATCGTATAGAAACTTGTAGTAAACATAAAAATAATGATATTTATAAATAATCGAACACCTTATACCTTATAACAACAGGCATGAGCAAACAGTGTAGACCAAGATCAGACGCGGCGTCTGATCTTGGTCTACGCTGTTTGCCACTCATCCAGCTGTTTTCGAATAAAGCAATGGGAAGTAAAATCGTTTTTGATTTTTTTTAGGGAGTGTTGTTGTTTGTTTGTTTGTTTTTGTTGTTGTTTTTTTTTGTTTTGTTTTTTTTTGTTTTTTGTTTTTTGTTTGTTTGTTTTTTTGTTGTTGTTTTTTGTTTGTTTGTTTTTGTTTTTTGTTTGTTGTTTGTTTGTTTTTTGTTTTTGTTTGTTTGTTTTTTTGTTTTTTTTTTGTTTTTTTTTTTGTTGTTGTTTTTTTGGTTTTTAGGGGTTTTTTTGGTTGTTTTTTTTTTTTATTCTAGGACAGGTACCAAAGAAAGGAGTTAAGGTGTCCCAATATTTAGGGTAAATACGTCAGGTTTTGGAAACAAGTTTTAAGTAATAAAAATGATTTTATTTTTCCGACCCGACTCCAGTTTAAAATTAAAATCCTTAGCTGAATAATAACAAACCAAAAGCCTTCATTAAACAAAACAATCCATCTACATCGAGAAGAAAAAAGCATTGTTATCCATAATATGAACCGAAACGTCCGAAAACGTTCCTTCAAATATGTGCACCCAGCGAAGATTCAGATCTGCCTGCGCATACGTGCAGTCTGATCAGAATCTTCACTGGGCGCATTTTGGATAGCCAAATATGCAAAGTGTCTTAGTGCAAACAACGAAGACTCTGATCAGACTGAGCGGATGCACAGGCTGATTTGAGTCTTCGTAAAGCGCAAATGTCCGAAAGTATGTTTTTGTTTGTTTTTTTTTGTTTTGTTTTTTTTTGTTTGTTTGTTTTTTTGTTGTTTTTTTTTTTTTTTTGTTTTTTGTTTTTTTTTTTTTTTTTTTGTTTTTTTTTTTTTTTTTTTGACGTTGCGGCTAAGTTATGGATGTATTGGTTGGCATTTGATGTAATTAATGGATCGCACCATTCGTAGCCTCTTATATCACGTGACCTTCCTAATAATGTCTAAACTCCCAGACTCCCCTGTTTACTGTATAAGGTGGTGTATTTAGGGAGGAGGGCAGGGTGCCTGAGTGCTGAATAAGTGAAGTATTTTATGGTTGTTTTTTTAAGTAGTATAGAAGATGCTGGTCTCGGCCATGGTCACAGATCAAACCCTACCAATGACACCAAGAGGAAAAGCAAACAAACTATGACAGACAGTCCACGAGCCACAGACCAAAGAAAAACAAAGCAGTCAGCTCTCTCTTCCCCCAACAAGGGTATCACAATGCTAGACAGGATCCACTAAATACAACAATAAGACAACGAACTGAACAAAACACGTAAAAGCCTAGCAGCGAGAAGCCACAAGTCCACAAGTCTCTCAGAAATAATTTACGAAACTTTTTTTTTTTATTAAACCACCCATTGTGATAAGGGTGGAATCTATTTTTTTGCGCAAGCAATTAGAGGTTCCGAAGTTGAAAGCTTAAATTTTAACTTGCTTTCTATAAATAATAATATAATGCATGGCTGCCCCTACGATAGCTTTTAACATGCGATGCTCATATTACCTAAGAGTACTTTGCGTTTATTATACCACATTTTCATCTATTAACCCTTGTCATGCTGAATAAATTAAAATATCACACCCACTTCTTCTTGTCAGCTAATTGGATTACTTCACCCAGGTTGTTGATTCATATTCACATACTGAATGACAAACAGTGCAGATCCAGATCAGTTGGCTTCTCAGAAGCCAACTGATCTGTATCAACTCTGTTTGCAAAGGCAGGGCATATCGGGACCAGCAGGACCAAGGTTAAGTGATTGTACCTATTTATCTATGTCCGCAAAACAGTCTCCGTAAATAAGATTAAATGAAAC
Source organism: Anodontia alba (assembly GCA_964016985.1). Taxonomy (NCBI): domain Eukaryota; kingdom Metazoa; phylum Mollusca; class Bivalvia; order Lucinida; family Lucinidae; genus Anodontia; species Anodontia alba. Next base: position 68,992,747 of record OZ024833.1, on the reverse strand, counting down.
CATGCAATGGTAAAAATTTAATTGCCTTAACTATTTGGCATCTCTCTGAAATTGCAATAATTTAGCCCAAGCTCTAGGGAGAAAATTAGCAGGTTTCTAAGTGCTCGCAATTAATCAGATGATGTTTTGGAAATAAATAGACTAACAATGACAATGGGTCTGTCTAGCTATGCTCTAAAACAATTTTGAGGAAAATGAGATCTTATGATATATTGATACTTTGGTAGTGGAGTTGCAGAGTCATTTTTCAGTTTAATTATATTGTCTCAACGGAGGATATTAAGATATTAAGGAGAATTGATACGCTCGGTAGTCTTTCTGTCATTTTTGTGACTTCCTGTTTGCTTTTACGCACACTCAGTCCCTTCTAAAAAAAGTGCCTCCCTTGAAAGAGTATCGATTTCTTTCACTCTTGTCATGCTGGATAAATTAAGATGCCACGCCCACTTCTAATGCCAGCCAATCAGATTACTTGGTCCGGGTTTTTGATAGAAATTCACATATTTAATGACAAACAGTGCAGATCCAGATTAGTTGGCTTTTTCAGAAGCCAACTTATCTGGAGCTACACTGTTTTCTAAGACATGGCATGTCGTGTTCAGCAAAAGAAGGGTTAAGTTATTCGAATTGAGAAGTGCAACTTGTAAATACGGACAAAAGAAGTCCCGGATCAATTGAGTCACAATTGAGAAAAGTTCGGCCTCGGGGTCGCGATGTTTTGAGTTCGATCCAAATCCTGTCAATACTATTATTACCTTTTTTGTCTTGAATGATAAACATCTTTTTAGAAGAATGGATACCTAGATCCGACCTGACATCCATCTGTCGATATACCGTATTCGGCCTAATTACCGCACATGCCCCTATAAGCGCACAGTCAAGTAATTTAGGAGTCTTCACACTACAACCAGTGCACTTTTATCTACTTCTTTATAAAAACATACGTTGTGGGTACTCATTTGAATTGCCTCGACAAGTCGAGGCAATTCAAACGAGTACCCACAACATATGTTTTCATAAAGAAATCCAGCAAATGATATCGCATAAGCATCATTAAATGTCCTCTGCTGGTCTTTCTTAAAAGTGTGCCCTTATAAGGTGGATATTTTTACTGCGTTTTTCTAATAATTTTGAAAAACCTAAGCGCACAGTGCGGTAATTAGGTCGAATACGGTATTCAAGGGAAATGGATACACTTGATAGGGTTTTTCGCCGTCTTCGCCAAGGGAGACAAGTTTTTTTACTTCCTGTTGGCTTAGCATATTTTATTGCTATAACAAATACAACAAAGGGGTTGGGACACAAGTTCTCACAACATTAGTTACAAGCATAGCTCCAGATAGTTATGGCCCTTCCCCTAGACGTCTTGTTTGTTTTGTCGCACGACAAAGCTCTTCTGAAAAGGGATCTACTCAGAGGGAGCAAATTCTTTCCTTATAGAGTAGACCCCTTTTCAGATCTGGGAGCAAATTATTGCCTTATAGAGTAGACCCTTTTCAAGCAATATCTTTACTTATAGCGTAAACCCTTATCAGATCTGGGAACATCTTCTTTTCTTAAAGAGTACACCCCTTTTACAAGGGGGCAAAATAGTTTTGTTAACGTTGTCTCCTTAGAAAGTGAATCAATGTCATTAATATTCATTACTTAAAGACGTAGCTAAAATGATACTAAAACTGGCACCACTCACTAATGATTTTATTACCCTCACCTAGGTGCTGTGCATGAGAGACAAAAGGCGTGTCGTAAAAATATCCCAATAGAGGGTGGTAAAGAGGCATTCTGCGGGGAAATAAATATTTTATAGTGGATATTACCTATGGATCAGATAAATAAGCCAGTACTGAATTCCCCTGTTGGACCTTTACCTGTCTATTGTTTATTGGAAGTATACTAGGTTTTATTGTGTCCAGTCTCTTATCAGTGATAAGACTAATGACTTTTTAGGTCTTAAAGAATTCTGCCAATGAATAGTGATGACTCTGATCGGAATACGCAGCTGCCAAGGTTGACAACGACGTTTGCTGTCTCAAAATACCCTGAGGACTAATGGCCAGACGCATTATAATAATAACTACAGCATTTATTTTTTTTTCTATGTTGATGTGATAAAGCAATAAAACTCAACGTTAGCTATTTAAGTGGTAAACTGAGCAATTCCAGATAAACCCATGGGTAATTATGCTATATAATTACTTAAAACCTTCCTGGAAACTGTTTCCTGTTCAATCATCATCAGAACCGCAACATCAGGAAACGTACTTTTTTTTAGATATGCGCCCAACGAAGACTCAGATCAGACCGCGCATCCGCACAGTCTGGTCAGAGTCTTCATTGTCGCATGAGGAAATTTTGCATCCTTGGCTATCCAAAATGCACCCAAGGGAAGGTTCTGATTAGACTGTGAGACTGTGCAGGCTGATCTGAATTTTCGCTGCACATGTCCGAGGTTACGTTTTCTGACGTTGCGGACCATCTATAGAAAATGCATTCACAAGCAAATTTATTGACCAGTCCACAGGAGGAAAGCTGCAGGTGAAATATAAAATATATCTTGTGTTTTTGTGTTTGCACAGAATAAGTCAAAAGAAGTAGAAGCAAGGTGAAGAGTCGCAACATGAGAAAATGTGGTAAAATTCCCTTAGAAGAAGATTTGCGTTTGTTTGTGTTGAGATTTTACGGCCAAGTGAACCCATTGGGATAATGTCGAACGCGGTCAGTTTACCTAACCACACATACTGGGCAGGCTTAGTCCTCTAAGCGGTTAACTAGTATTGAGCACATTCTTTCGCCAGAAACTAACAATTAACTGACCTTCTTGAATCAACGGAAGCGAGAGAATGACCGTAGAAAATATTTCATAATCGATCTCCACGAAAGAATGTTGCCGACCCAGCGTGGGTCGGACCAGCATCCTCCTGACCCAGCGTGGGTCGAACGCGCATCCAACTTTATAAGAAGAAGAAAGCAGGCTTGGGCGCCCACTGTTTGCGTCCGATCAGGTAAAGTAAAATAATTTGCGGGATCTTGCATACTGTGTTAGGTATATTCAGGTGGAGGAGATAGCAAAGATATTGGGCATTTCACACGGCAGCGTTTCAAACATCTTACAGGACTACGTAAGTATGGTCAATCTATCAACCGGTTCGGACCCTAACTACAAATACAGTATGAGCAAATGCCAACTAGAGCGTCCGTAAGCAGTGGACTGCTGAAGCGGTTATGTTCGAAGCGAGATCATTACTTTTTGCATCTTGTAACTGTAGATGAGATCTCGTCCATCACTAGGAACCAGAAAGCAAAGTTCAAAGTCGTCAGTGGATAGGACCTGGTTCCCCGAGGCCCTCTTCAACTTCAAGATACCTTGATGATTTATTAAATATTGACAATATTTACTTTGACCAAATGGTGGACCGCATATACCCTACAGAACTCCAATTAAATAGAGCAAATTCTTCCGATACCGAGGCACCTTTTTTGGATTTGAATCCATGTATATCTAATGGTACAGTTTCCACCAAAATTTATGATAAACGGGACGATTTTGATTTTGATATTGTCAATTTCACTTTTCTGGATGGCAATGTCCCCCGGCGTACCTCACATGGGGTATACATATCTCAACTTATTAGATTCGCCAGAGCTTCTTCAAATCTTAGTGACTTTACCTACCGTAATAAAGCCCTTACTGCCAAACTTCTTAGGCAGGGCTATCGTTATTTTAAACTTCGTAAGGCGTTCTCGAAATTTTATCGCAGACATAGTGCCTTGGTAGAGAAATATAGCGTCAGTCTGAAAACACTTCTGCAACAAGGTGTATCGGAACCAGAATTTTACGGTGACTTAGTGTACAGATTTAGAAAAATTGTAGGAAAATCTAACTTTTCGGAGCAATTCAGAAAACTTATTAACCGTTATAAAAGAATTGGCTATAGCCTTGATATTATGCGGCAGACTGCATGCCTAGTTGTCAACCCAATCATTGTTGATGGCTATGCTTCACTCTTTAATTGCACGACGGCGGTTCGGGCCTCAAACTCAATGACGGCCTTTTCGTAAAACTTTAACCAGTGGGTTGGGGCTTGACGATATGTCTTTGGCTTGGCCCGCCGTGGTTCAACTATTTGTTTTCATTTACTCTGGCATACAGTAGAATTAGCCATGAGTACTCGTCTTTGTTTATTATAGTGATTAATTTGACTTTGATGCATTGTCTGAGTCGGGAGCCTTTATACGAACCGAATTTTTATGTATTGCTGTATCAAGAGTAGCATCGGGACCCAGGGTGAAGTTGGCTGGCTGTAAAATTGCTTTAAACCCCCCCCCCCCCTACGCCCCCCACCCCGGTGGTTTACTCTACTGACCGTTCTAAGGCTTGGACACCGGTGGTCCCGGTGTTAGTCTTACTCTTTGTTGCTTTGTGGTTTATTCTACGAGGCGATTTGTTTTATGATTTACCGTGTGTAATTTTGTTCTTGTGTTTTTCAGTCCTTTAAGCATTGCGATTACCTCGCTTGGGGAAAAGAGAGCCAATCATAGTGCGTTTCGTACGTTTGTTCGATTTGTGCTTGTTTGGATTTGTCGGTTTCCTCTTCCTCTTGGTGTCCGGGAAGGGCTGCGGTTTGTGATTGTGGCACTCCCTGGACTTTTCTCTTACCTTTTTTTTTTTTTTTTTTTTTTTTTTTTTTTTTTTTTTTCTCAAGACGCAATCCTCGGTCCTCGGCTGGCTCGTTGATGGCCACTGTATTTTGGGACACAAAGGAGTAATTATTTTGGACTTTTACATACCAAAGGGGAGTACTATTATTGGTATTATGTATACTTGATTGACCAGCTGAGAGTTGCAATCCGTGAGAAAAACAGCACGGTGAACTCTCTAAAATTCTTCTTCAGCAAGACAATGAAGTCCACCATTGCAAGGTTTCAATAATTGCTGTTGAGCGGAGTGGGTATAATAAATTATTACACCATCCCCTAACAACCCTTCATATTCGCCTGATTTGGCACCTGGTGATTTTTGTTCCCGAACCTAAAAACAAGATATCCGGTGGGCGCCGTTTCCGGTCCGATGAAGAAGGTAAGGCAGCGGTTGAGGAGTATGTCAACAGAAGGCGTCCCGAGTTCTTCAATTCTGGGATGATGGCACTGGACAACGTTTGGCTTGATGTGCGAGGGCGTATGAATATTATTGCATAAAAAGTAGTGTCGCACGTTATTAACAGCCGTGCATTAACCGGCGAAAAGCCGTGTATTAACAAGGCAATTCACGCGCTGTTAATGCACGGCTACGCAACTTTCAATATGACCGTACCGGGGGCACAGATTTGCTGCCGTTACGTGATGCGTACTTCCCAGCCCTAGAAGGGGCATAGTCAGTGGAAATTTCGTTCGCGAAATTTCGGTGAAAAGGCGAAACAAAATAGTGCAAGAAATAACGCGAAATGTAGCAAATGTTTCAGTTTTTATGAATAATAGCGATCAAAAATGGTTTTTCAATGCATTAACATTCGCCTAGTCCCTTGGGAGGTGTTGAAAACCGCGGCCTTCGGCCTCGGTTTTCAACACCTCCCACGGGACCTGGCGAATGTTAATGCATGAAAAACCATGTTGGATCCCTATATTGAGTCTGATTATGCAGCTAGTGATTTGTGTGTAATCATTTATATATAATTAATAACTGAAGTATCTTTATTTATTTTACAGGTTTTGCAAGAAAATTAATATGACGGTTACCAAAGATTTTAAGCGATTGGTTGTGTCACCTCCCAAACAATAAAATGATCAAAAATGAATACAGGGCAATCATAACGTTTTTGACTCTAGAAGACTAGCCTCCCAAAAATATCCATGAACGTTTGGTTGCAGTCTATGCACGGGTGGTAATCTAGAGAACTAACTCGGAAAATGCGTCAATGGAATTTGTTCCCTTGCCACATCCGGGAACTTTCGAACTAGTATCCTCGACAGGAAAACGGTTAACACTAATTATTTCTTTATTCGCGATTTTTGAAAAAAAATCTGACAATACTACTGTGTGTAGCTATGATTTTGATTTGAACTACGTAGCTCTTTGTCGAGGGAACTAGCTCGGACACTAATTTCGACATTATTCGCCAGCTGCGTTTTCTACGCCAGTATTTTTCAGCTTAATTGTAATGTTTCATGGTTGATTTAACCAGGGATGGTGCTTCAAGGGGTCGGGGTCTCGAAGCTATAGATTTGACGGGAAATGAAAATTCATGGGCCCAAATCTCAAAGTTGACATTTCAGGTCCGTGTTCTAAAGTTGTGGCAAAATTATTTTCAAGCCCTGCTCATTTCTAAGGAAAATTCTAACGGAGAACAAAATTAAATCGTTTCTACACACGATAGCACTGCCGATTGTTTTCATAAATCGCTAATACAAAATAGAGATAAAATTCTTCGAGACATGCCTTTGTTTACCGTTTTCCTATCGAGGGTACGAGCTCGAAAGTTCCCGGATGTGGCGAGGGAACAAAATTCCATTGACGCATGTTTGACCTAGTCCCCTAGATTACCACCTGTTATAGTGACTCGGTTCCATCTTAACACACCCCATGATATGGGCAGATTCAGCAGACAACAGATTTTTGATAATGAGATTTTCTTAAGAAAAGATTTTGCATGAAATGTCAATGCCTATTTTCTGGAAAAAAAAAAAAAAAAAAAAAAAAAAAAAACATGAAAAATATTCAAAATGTTGTTTGCTGAATTATTTTACCCGCATGCTAAATTTTATACCTATGTTAAAACGTGGGCAATGGAGTTTCGGTATAGTAGGGAGTCAAGACGCCGCCTGTTCCGGACGGCCATTGGTCAGTATAACCTAGGAACATATTGAGACATATTTGCCAACTGATCTGGATCTGCACTGTTTGTCATTAGGTATGTGAAGTATCAAGTACCTGGATCAAGTAATCCGATTGGCTGGAAATTAGAAGTGGGCATGGCAACTTAATTTATTCAGCATGTCAAGGGTTAATAACAGGACTGTTAAAAGTTCATGAGCTGGAGGAAACTATTGGTATCGCATATGGTTCCATAGAAAGTACACTTCATGGCCATGCACATGTCAAAGATTTGTACGCTGCATGTATATATGTTCGGTTAACTATCCTAATCCTGGGGATTAGTAACGTGATAAAACTTGGCTTTAAACTAGGATCCAGAAAGTAAACAAGTCAGTAGAATGGAAGCAAATGAGGTCACCACTTACCAAAATCTTCAAACATCTTGCGAGAAGAGTATGGTCACTGTGATTTGAAACAGCAATGGTATCACCCATGTAGATTATTTTACACATGGTGAATAAATTTCAGCTTGTTGAAAAGGGTGCATCAATCACTCAAAGATGATAGCCGTAGCAAACTTGGGTATGGTGTTCTTGTGCAACAGGACATTATGCTACAATTCACATTGGCCAAATTGCAATGGACGCTATAAAGTAATATAGGGATCAAACATGGTTTTTCATGCATTAACATTCGCCAGGTCCCGTGGGAGGTGTTGAAAACCGCGGCCTTGAGGCCGAAGGCCGCGGTTTTCAACACCTCCCAAGGGACCTGGCGAATGTTAATGCATTGAAAAAACAAGTTCGATCGCTATTATTGCATAAAAACGGAAAACATTTGCTACATTTCGCATTATTTCTTGCACTATTTTGTTTCGCCTTTTCACTGTCTCGCGAACGCAATTTCCACGGACTATGCTCGTTCTAGGGCCGGACACTACATATCTCGTGACGGCAGCAATTCTGTTGCCCCGGGATAGGCATATTGAAAGTTGCGTAGCCGTGCATTAACAGCACGTGAATTGCCTTGTTAATACACGGCTTTTCACCGTTTAATGCACGGCTGTTAATAACGTGCGGCACTGCTTTTTATGCAATAATGTGGGGTGAAGTGTTGACATACCTGCCTCATTTACTTGTTCCCAAAACTAAACAAGAGGTCCATGGGCCAAAATTCCCTCACCCGAGGATGCCATGTATTGCCAAAGCAACTAGGACACAAATTTAACTGTGCCATAAAAAGATCACGTCATTCTAGGATCATCATTTGAATAAACTTGGATGACCTTGAGTTCCTGATACTATACACCAAGATTCAGTCTCAAAGCTTCCGTAGTTCTCAAGAAGATTTTGTAGTTTTTTTCCATACCGGTATGTGCATGGCAGCCATTTTGTTCAATAGTGGAGGACAACTTAGACAAATTTTCAGTACCCTTTAGACAGAAGGCCCCATGTGAAATCTGGTGAAAATTTCTCAAGCAGATTCAAAGATGTTTAAAGATTACATTATTTTATACATGTATATAGCCCAGGGACAAGGGCAGATAACCCCGGGGACAATATGTTGATTGTGACTAAAAGGTTCTACTTTTTATTCAACATTGTAATTATCAGCCATTAGTCTTTAATTCATCTTGATAAATGATTTTTTTCAACATTTTCCCCATACAAATGTATGCGGACGCAAATTTTACCTTGCCATAAAAAGGTCAAAGATCATTCTAGGATCATCATTTGAATAAATTTGGTAGAACTAGAATCCCCGAAGCCACATACCAAGATTCAGCCGCAAAGCTTCCTTGGTTCTGGAGATGACTTTTAAGTGCTTTTACCACATATGGGCATGACAGCCATCTTGTTGAATAGTCCGGAACCATTTGAACAAATTGTCAATATCTCTTTGACAGAAGGCCCCATGTTAAATCTGTGGAAAACTGGTCAAGCCGTTTCAGAAAGGAAGACATTTAGAAATTACTCAATTTTATATGTGTATACAGCCCAGGGGCAGATCCACCCCCCCTTCCCCTGCCCCCACCCCAAGAACTCAAATTTGACCTTGGTGTAAAAAGGTCATCCATTTCAGGTCATTACAGTACTATGCAGAATATATTCATACAGAAGATAAGACATTGTTTTAGATTTATTAATTTAATGATGGTAAAAATATGCAAATTACAGGCTTAAATGTATATAACAGTTACAAACAGACATGATGTTACAATAATGCTTTAACACTTAGCATGCTGGGTAAAAATTTCAGCAGCCAACATTTTGAAATATTTTTCTTATCTTTTCCAAGAAATTAGGTTTTGACATTTCATGCAAACTGTCTCCTTAGGAGAAAATTTGCATGAAATGCCAAAGCCTATTTTCTGGGAAAACTATTATCATTTCATACAAACTGCTTCCTAAAAAAGACAATTTTCATGAAATATCAAAGCTTATTTTCTGGGAAAAATAAGAAAAATATCAAGTTGTTGTCTGTTGAATCTGCCCAGAGTTTGGTAAAGATTAAAACAAAATGAAGTACATTAAATGGCAACAGTATCATTACAGACAATTTACTTAACCTTCAGTATGTAAATGCCAATCCACCAGGTGTGCTCATAGCTTCAGATAAGAGGGATATCAGGAATTTTTTTCTCCATGGAAACATATGTTATGGGTACTCATTTGAAGTGCCTCAGCGAGACACTTCTAATGAGTACCCACAACATATGGTTTTTGTTTGTGTTGAGGTTTTACGGCCCAGTCAACCCAATGGGGTCATGTCGAGCGCAGTCAGTTTACCTAACCACACGTTTACTGGGCAGGCTTAGTCCTCTAAGCGGTTAACCTGTATTGTGCACATTCTTTCGCCAGAAACTGACAACTGTCCTTCTTGAATCAGCGGAAGGGAGAGAACGACCGTAGAAAATATTTCACGATCAATTTCCACGAAAGAATGTTGCCGACCTCGGCGGGGGTTGAACCCGCCACCTCCTATCTCTAGTCGGATGGCGCATCCAACTGAGCCACCGAGGCTGGCCACAACATATGGTTCTATATCAATATTTTTTGGTTTAAAAAGTGCCTTGTCTGAGTGTTATGAGTGCCACTCTGTATAATGACCTTGACATATGCTGCCAGCATAGACTCAGATCAGTCTGTGCATCCATACAGTGAGATCAGTCTACAATAGTTGCTAACACAATATATGGTCCTTAAGCATTCTATAGGCAAACAGCTGAAACCCTGATCAGACTGGGCAAGTGTGCAGGCTGATAAAAGTCTTCACTTGTCAGATGTGTCATTATGTGGATTTCTATATTAAGGGATGTAGATGATAAATTCTTTTCTTCTCTTTTTTTCTTTCATTATTGTTTTCAGAAAATAGGGTTTGCCACTCCACTCAAATACCTTCGAAGACCCTGGTATTTCTTTCTTTTTTAGAAAATATGCGTTGTCATCTCATTCAAATTACCTTCGAAGACCCTGTTATTTTTTACTTTTTTTTTTTTTTTTTCAGAAAATGTGGTTTCCTCCTCACTCAAATTCCTTAAAAAACTTGATGTGAATTATCTTCATAAAGGATGCAAAGAATTCAATGATAAACCCTACTTTAATGGAAAATAGAAGAAACAAAATTTGGAAGAAATGGCATCTGCATTCTAAGAGTTAAATATGTACACATTATAACAAACATAAAGCAAAACAAAACCATGTTATGCTAAACTTACAAATGTACCACATTAAAGGGAAATGATGCACATTTAGTGGAGACAACTTTGTCAAAATTGTCTTTTCTCCCGTTCTTAAAGGGATCTTCAGTACTCTAAAGAAAAATGGATCTACAGTACTCTAAAGGAAAGAATTCTTTCCTTTTAGAGTACTGTAGATTCCTTTTTTGGAAAGCCTTGGTGTGCTGGAAAGCAAACAGGAAGTCACAAAAGTTGTCTCCCTAGTAAAACTTCGCAGAAATCTGTTAAATGCATCCAGTGAAATGGTACAGATCATCCTGCACATCTTTCCAGTCTAATCAGGGTCATCACTGTCCACTGATACACAGTGCATGACAAAACCCACAATACAACCTGTGTGTCCAGAAAAGATTCAGATCAGCATGTACATCCACCCAGTATGCCAACAGTTCTCGTTTATCCCTCTTTAGACAGCCCGGAGGCTGTAGAAGGTATCAGTGAAGACTCCATCAAACTGCACAGATGTGTAGGCTGATCTGAGTCTTTGCTGGTCGCACAAATCTTATTGTGGGTTTCTGTCCTGGGCTGGCTCATATTCAACTGTATCCAATGTGTCTGTAATCAACAGCAAATGCCTCAATCTGACATAGCTCTAGATAAGAGACTATCGGGTTAATGTTTCGGTTAATATTTTTATTTCTCACCAAAAGCATGTCTTGTGGGTACTCATTAGAAGTACAGGCAACTCTCATTATCTTGAAGTCCAGGGTACTCTCTGACATACCTCAAGATACCTAAATACCCTAAATTTTTGTACACCTTAATTCCTTATCATATTTGTCATAAAACTTGAACAAGTCCATATCTGCATGCATATCTAATATGAGTGGCCAACTGTGTAAACCTTGATCAGATGTTGTATTCCAGAGGCATAGCAAGTATGGCATTAAAGGTAAAAAGGTTGTCCGATCTGGCACTACCATATAATTTACACCAAATATTCAGACATGTCTGAGAGAACAGTGTAGAACCACATTGAACAGATCCTTCTAGTGCAGTTTAAGAAGGGGGTATCAGGTAAATATTTTTCTGTTTCTCCACAAAAACATATGTTGCAGATAATCATCAGAAGCACTTTGGTGAAGCACTTTTAATGAGTACCTACAAGTCACAACATTTGTTTTAACCCTTCTCTTGCTAAACATGACATGCCCTGTTTTAGAAAACAGTGGAGATCCAGATCAGTTGGCTTCTGAATCTGGATCTGCACTATTTGTCATTAAAATATGTGAATTCCTATCAAAAACCCAGATCAAGTAATCTGATTGGCTGGAAATTAGAAGTGGGCGTGGCATCTTAATTTATTCAGTAAGACAAGGGAAATGGAGAATAAGAAAAATATCAATATTTTTTGGTTGCAAAACTTGCCTTATCTGGAGCTATGTGAGTAAAAGTGGCTGAATATTTAGGACAATTAAGGTATGTAAGTTTGTTTTTTTTTACATCATATACATATACATATACATATAACACAGATGCTACATATAAATAATTAATCAGATGAAATAAAAACATATGGTTTGACTAAAATGATATAATAACAAGATACTACCGGTAATACAAACTTGTAATTGCAAACATAATATAGGCCGCACCATGCGAATATGTATCTTCAGCAAAGGCCCAGATCACCCTGTGCACCCACGTAGGCCCCAATCAGCTTGGGCATCCACACAGTCTGATCAGGGCTTTCAATGTCTGCTAAGAGAATCACTGGATATTATAGAATGTTTCAATGGACTGCAAATGCTCGGATGAGACGTGCAAGTGCAGGATGATGTGAATCCTTACATCTGAACCAGCACATGACAAAACCTACAATAAGACTTGTGCAACCAGTGAAGACTCAGATCAGCCTGCGCATCCACATGTTCTCTACAGCCTCCTGGCTCTCTAAAGATGGATGAACAAGAACCCTTGCCATACTGGGTGGATGTATAGGCTGATCTGAGTCTTTGCTGTTCACACACGCCTTATTATAGGTTTTGCTGTGCATTGGCTCATTTTGCACTTTTTCGCTTGGTGTAGCCCATATGATAGGGTTCAAAGGAAACCTTACTGTGTACCTACAGTAAGTATTCGGACCAACCTAACCAAACAGTGCCAAACCAGATCAAGCTGTTCCTAAAGGAGCAGTCTGATCAGGGTCTGCACAATTTGCCATTCTGCCAGCACTTTTTAGACACATCACTATGTAGTCGAATTAACTTGCTCAAATTCTGCAATAAGTGTGGTCAGCAGTTGCAGAGTCAAAATATTAAACCCTTGTCCTGCTGATTTTGTTTGTGTTGAGGTTTTACGGCCCAGTCAACCCAGTGGGGTCATGTCGAGCGCAGTCAGTTTACCTAACCACACATTTACTGGGCAGGTTTAGTCCTCCAAGTGTTGTGCATATTCTTTCGCCAGAAACTGACAACTGTCCTTCTTGAATCAGTGGAAGGGAGAGAATGACCGTAGAAAATATTTCATGATCAATCTCTACGAAAGAATGTTGCCAACCTCGGCGTGGGTTGAACCCGGGACCTCCTGGTCTCCAGTCGGACAGCGCATCCAACTGAGCCACCGAGGCTGGCCTTGTCCTGCTGAACCCGGACATGTCCTGCATTTGCAAACAATGTAGATCCAGATCAGTTGGCTTCTGAAGAAGCCAACTGATCTGGATCTGCACTGTTTGTTATCATGTGAATTTGTATCAACAACCTGGATCAAGTAATCTGATCGACTTAAAATTAGAAGTGGGTGTGGCATCTTAGTTCATTCAGCATGACAAGGGTTAAGGTACTATATCTAAATTTTCAGACTGACAGGATCTGAGCAAACAGAGTAGATCCATATCTCCTACAAGGAGCAGTTTTATCAGGATCTGCACTGTTTCATATTCCATCAGCATTATTTAACATTCATTATGATAAATAAAAATAGCGGACAACATTTTGAAATATTTTTCTTATTTTGTTTTTCAAAGAAAATGGGATCTGACATTCCTGCAAATTGTCTCCTTGCATGAAATAGCAGTCTATTTTCTGGTAAAAAATAAGAAAAATATCATCAGTTTGTCATTTGCTGAATTAGCCCAGCTAGTGTAAAGTTTAATTAGACAAAGTTTTAGCTGATGTTTGCCATGTTCATGCTATGTTATGTGATATTGTGACATAGAAAGGAAGGGTTATAATAAATGTTATGAGAACTTGTGATTTAACTCCACTGTTGTAAATGGAACAATAAATATTTATACATAGCACTAGATGAAGGGGTAGCCAGAAAAAACATTTTTCCTTTTTCTCCCTGAAGTCGCTTCATTTCACTTCAGTCCCTCAACCTTGTCGGCCACTTGAGCACAACTGGTATGTCTGAGATTGTTTCTCTCCATTCTGATCTGTCTTCAACTGCTTGTGAAGCAAAGACTGATTCAGTCTTTGATGTTTCCTCTTATCTTTTCTTCTGTCCAGTCTTTGATGTTTTCTCCTTATCTTTTCTTCTGCCTGCCCTGTCAATGAGGTGTTTCTAATGCATACCCACAGCAAATGTTTTAACCTGTTCAGGCCTGCAGACCAATACATGGCTCATAATGAGCCATCTCATCAGGATCTACACTGTTTGCCATTCTGTTTTGGTTTTAGACTGATGCCCCTATTTGCATCAGTGAGCATGTCCCAATTTGAAGTAGGAAGAGGCCACCAGAAACTTAGGGGTGAAAGTTAAAGGAGAAATAAGAAACAAATATATTAATAATTTTTGGCTGAAGAAAAAAAAAGCATTTTCTAGGGATAAGGTGATTCTAGATGTTATCCCAGAGAAAAACAAATATCTGTGATTTCATTAGAATCATCTCACCAAGACCATTCAAATGAGATCTCACAACAGAATATGATGGCCAACCATGAGAAAAGTAACTATGCGAGTTCTTTGTAAACTCACAATATCTTTGTGTAAAGATATATGCTGTGTTTGTAACTAGCATTTTAAGCTCTTCTTTAACAAAATGGATACACTTTCAAGGTATGTAACTCTGTGAAAACTGTTTTTGTCCCAGTCTGAAAAGAGGTCTCCTCTACTTTGCTCCCAAAAGCAAGACCATTTTTCAGAAGGGGACTGGTGGTGCATTCACTGAATAGGAAGCCACAAAGTTGTCTCCCTTGTAAAAAATGGCAGCTAAATCTCCAGGCATATCCATTCAACTTCAACACTAAACACCACATGAAAGTATGGCATATACGCTTTCAGACAGCAGGTGCAGTCAGATTGCCTATCATATCACAAACATATAATTCATTCTACATATATATGTAATAACATATACAAATGACACATATAGTATTTACCCTAAATATTTGGACATCTTAACATGTTGCCATTTCCTACTGTCCTTACGACATCATTCGGAAAGACGTTCTTTGCTTGGCATTTTATTTTAAATGAAAACATTTTGTTCTGATTGACCATATCTTATCAGCAACCATTTGTCTTTTCTGTTTCTGTGTTTTGTTGGCAAATATTTACCCTAAAATTAAATTTACGGCAAAAAATGACCTAATAAATTTTTTGGAATTTTTGTCTAAGAATATATTTTTATTTTTATTTGCTGAATTTGAATTATTTCAGCTTCACAGTAACATTGTGAAAATTTCAGCAAAAGTAGTTACATCAAATAATTTTGCATTAAATCCTGACAAAAGTTTGCAGATTTACTTGTTCTGTGTAAAGCGCCAAGCAAAAACGACTTTCTGAAAGAAGTTGAAAGCACAGTAACATTTAAACAAGTCAATTTTACTACTTGCTGATGTGTTTAAGAACTTCTGGACGGTTGGCTAACAATGCAGACACTGATCAGATGTCGCATTCAGTGGTGTCTGATCCAGCTCTAGCCAATTTGCTCAGGCCTGTCCATCTGAATATTTGGGTAAGTATAAGTAGTGTGTTGAAATACTTAAAGCAACCATAAAAAGCCTCCATTTTGCCTGATGTAGAGCATAACAAACATGAACACTAAGGATAGCTCCAAATAAAAGGTGTATCTGGATAAATATTTTTCTTGTTTCTCCATGAAAACATATGTTGTGGGTACTCACTAGAAGCACCTCAATGAGGTGCTTCTAATGAGTACCCACAACATATGTTTTCATGGACAGATAAGAAAAATATCAGTAATTTTTGGTAAAATAAAAAAAAACAAAAGCAACTAATTGGGAGCCATGAGTAAGGTAATAAAACAAGAATAAAAATCACACACACTGATTGCATAAAATGGTCATTCAAACACATGAATCAACAGAGTACTATCTATTGCACATATTAAAAGCTGAAGTAGATACGTGTCTTTATTACATTTTCAGCAGTGTTTTACTGAGATTTATCAGTGAATAATAATAAAAAATTCACCAAGTGAGTTATTTCATTTGGAACGTTTTGAGGTCATAATTACTAGGCGATGTTGCTGATGTTGTTGATAACAACAATAATAATAGCTGACGTTTCGTGGAAAATCTGATAAAATCATGGAAATCAGACTGCAATATTCATGTCCAGATGGCGTTTTTGACAAAAGAACTGTGACACAAATACAAAGTATGATTTTCTTGATTATCCAGTTCAACTTTCATGACATTTTTATGTCTGTATTTCAAGCACAGGATGAATTTTGCATTAAAGTGAAAACAAGATGGCAACTGATTTTCAAACTAAACCATGCCTCTTGAAATTCATGCGCTGACTGGAACTATTTTGGTAGGAAATCATAATGGCTGAATGTGAAACTTCAAAGGTAAAACATGGATGAAAATGTAATAAACAGTTTATTTGGTTGTTTTGATTAATTACGGAGAAATAATTCACTCATGTTCTAAGGTTTGCTTGTAAAAAAACTCATTTGCTTCGCTCACTCATTTTTTATGCCCAAGCCTTAGAACACAAGTGAATTATTTCTCCGTAATTGATCCAAAGAACCAAATAAACTCTATACATTACACAATGGCCCACCTCTATAGCACTACCCATATCAAACAAGAATGGATCTAGGCATACTTAACATACAGGATCAGATCTCAGAGGTTCAGATCAGCCTTAACATCGGTGCTTTTCATTCAGGTTCTCTGTATTTCAAACACATAATCCCTACATCATGAACGGCTTTACAATGAACAGTATAGACCAGGCCAGACAGTCCCAGAAGTGTGAAATAAGGAGAATGGTTCTTCAGCGCTAGGCATTAATTAACACTCATTAAGACTATTACTTGGAATCATGTCTCTAAACAGAGGTGACAGTTAACCCTTGTACTGCTGAATAAATTAAGATGTCACGCCCACTTCTAATTTTCAGCCAATAAGATAACTTGATGTAGGTTGTTGATGCAAATTCACATACTTAATGGCAAATAGTGCAAATCCAGAACATTTGGCTTCTGATCTGGATCTACACTGTTTGTAAAGGCAGGGTATATCCAGGTTCAGCAGGACAAGGGTTAAGAAGTCTCAAAGCCTGTAGACAGGAAATCCAGCCCAGATATCATTTTGGTCCAGAATCTGCTGTATTCTGTCCTCTACAGACCAATGAACAGCCATCCAGACATACACACAATTTGAAAAACAATCTGAACACTGTATGCCTAGACCATAAGCTGACAAGGGCAAAAACTTACTAAAGCCTAGATTGGGGAAATTAAGAGCTCTACATAGTGAGAAAATTTACAGCTTCACATATCAGCCACTTCAAACCAAAAAGTATCTCTGAACATAGATGGAAGATAAAGGCAGACATCAGCATCCACAATATCACTGCTGATTGGAGACTGCAGAATACAGAATACACCATAGGACAAGAAAGGCTCTGATGAGACTGAGAAGATGCACAGAACATCTGAATCTACATATATTTTGTTTGGGGGAAGACAAATTTTTACTTCAGTTGGTCACAGCCCTAGATAAGAGTACTGAGATAAACAGCTTGCATATGAGCCAGCGCACAACAAAACCAACATAATGGCCAGTCTGATCAGAGTTTTCACTGTGCACTCAATAGGTAGCTAAGGACCCAAGCTTTCTTCATGCAGACAGGGAAGACTCTGATCAGAGTGGGCCGATGACCAAGCTGATCTGAGTCTTAGCTGGTAGCTAATGCCATTTTGTTGGTTTTGTCTTGCGCTAGCTCATTTTTCTTCATTGGTGAGATGTTTCCAATTAGAACCCATAACAGAGGATATTGTGAAGAAACAAGCTTATCTAGAGCTCTGGCTAAATTTGCACAGTTTGCACAGCTTTTGATTCATACAAAGGGATGCAACTACAACAGATAACATTCACATTCACACTCAGAATTCCTTCCCTTGACAAGCTGTTCTCTTGATCATGGACAGCACAAACTTGAAGAAAAAAACATTTCACCATTTAACACGCTCTAGGGAAAACTGGCAGATAAATAACACAATAACATTTTTCTTATTTTTCCCAGAAAATGGGGCTAGACTTTTCATTTCATATATTGTCCCCTGGTAACTTTTTTCTGAAACATCGTTACAGTTCATAGCTTACAAAACGAGGCATATCCGGAAAAATATTTTTCTAATTTCTCCATGAAAACATATGTTGTGGGAACTCATTAGAAGCATCTTACCAAGGAGCTTCTAAAGAGTACTCACAACATGTTTCAGTCATGAAATAAGAAAAATATAAACTCTTTAGGCTGAAAAAAAAAAAAGACAAGGAAGACTGATCATCTAGGGCTATGCACATTTGACAATTCATCAAATCCCATCTCAAATTTTATTTTCTGGGGAACACAGGAATTACTCTGACTGACATTTCATTCAAATTATATTCATTTAACATAAAGGATTGAAGGGGAAAAAGATACACTTTCAAGGGAGACAACTCTTTCAAAATTGTTTTGCTCCCTTCTGAAAAGGGGTCTACTCAAAAAGGAAAGAATTTGCTCCCATGGGAATTTGCTCCCCATGGGAGCGGATTCTTTCCTTTTTGAATAGCCCCTCTTCATAAGGATATTGTTGAGCAGGAAAGCAATGAGGAAGTCAAAAAGTTGTCTCTCTTGTCAAAAATGACAGAAAATCTACCAAGTGTGTCAATTTACCCGAAACAGATTTTGTAATTTACCCTTACATGTACAAAAACAGTAGCATTTATCATTTCCTGATCCAGATAAGGTCATAATTGTAGTGATAATTCAGGACAATTGTTGTTATTTTTGCACCAATTGGGGATGATGACGACTTGGGCTCAGTTGTTCAAAGCATCCTTAGCTTAACAAGCTCGTTTGTGGTCAAAATGTTAACTGTTCTAGTAAGTACAATATCTAATTCACAGGTATTTTTGCTGAAAAAATGTGAGTAGCTTTTGCAAATGCAAAAGCTACTCACATTTTTTCAGCAAAATTTATTAGCATATTTGCCATATTTAATGATCAAAGTTTTAACATTACGTAAATTAACGACATCTTTAGGTTTGAACAACTGGGCCTTGGTGTTTAATGTCCCTTTCACATTAAATCGCATCAAGGGGATGGAAGGGTGATAATGAAAGGCCCTGTACAATAAAGTGCCAAACATGTCAAGAGCTGAATTACCTACTGACCCGAAGTTGGGAGCGGTAACCACTCAGTTAACCATATGACTATTGCATCAAAAGATATTTTGTGGGTATTGATTGGTTTTGCCTTGATGAGGTGATTCAAACAAGTATCCACAAGGTATGTTTTCAATGCAAAAATAACAATTACTTGCTGAATAACACAAGATTATCTTGAGGGTACTCATTGGAATCACCTTGCCCAGACAATTCTAGAAAAGAGAGTATCAGGTAAATATTTTTCTTTTTTCTCCGTGAAAGTATTTGTTGAAGGTACTCATCAGAGGCACATAACTGAAGTGCTTCTAATGAACAAAACAACATAAATTTTCATGGAGAAATAGGAAAAGTATTAATACTTTTTGGTTGAAAAAAAGTGCACAATCTGGAACTGTGAAAAGATAGTGAGTACCTACTAGATTCATTTTTAAACAAAATAAATACCAGTTATTTTCAGAATATTCCCTTTATCTGGACCTAATTTACATTAAGGAGTAGAGGTGATCAATCAAACACATGAATCACAGCAAACAATGTGCAAGGGCTAATAGCAAATGTCCAGGGCCCAGTTGTTTAAAACTAATGATGTCGATAATGAACATATCATTAAAACTTTGATCAGTAAATATGGCATATACGCTAATATTTTTGCTGAAAAAATGTGAGTAGCTTTTGCAATTGCAAAAGCTTCTCACATTTTTTCAGCAAAAATGCATGTGCATTGGATATTGTAGATACTAGAACAGGCAACAGTTTGCCCACTAATAAGCTCATTAAGATAATGATGCTTTGCACAACTGGGCCCTGATCAGGACCTTCTTTAAGTGGCAAGAACCCTTCTTACTATAGAATTTATCATAGCTACATATAAGACACTTTCCTTAACCAGGAAGTATTGGATTTTTTCTTATTTCTCCACAAAAATGATGTGATTCTAGCCACCTCATGTTTTTAAGGAGAAATAAGAAAAATATAACATTTATCTTACAACCCTCTTACCTGGAGTTTTGATCTACCGGTACTGGCAACAGGGGAAGTCCATAATCAGACTGTGCATGTGTCAGTATTTGAATACGAAGGCTGATCAATGGCTTCGCTTTTTGCAAATACCCTAACTCCAAAAACCCTTAGGACACAAGCAATCTGTAATATTTCTATTTTTCAGAGAAAATAGGGTTTGACATTTCATGTGAAAAGTCCTATTTCTTTGGAAAAAAGAAAAATATTTTAAAATACAGTTGAACCTCAATAGCTTGAACACTGATGGCTCATCTACTTAAACTTGTTTTTGAGTCCCAATGAAATTCTTTTGATAGCTCCAGAAAACAACTTCTAGGGATTTTTTGTGAAATTTTCTTGTTTTATCATGAAATTGTATGTTGTGTGTACTCATTAGAATTGCCTCTTTGAGGCAATTCTAATGAGTACATGCAACATATCATTTTTGTTTAGAAGATCAAAAATACTTTCCTAAATTATCCCCATTATTTGCATCCTGACCTGGTGCTATGATTGACCTTCAGTGACTCAAACTACCCATGTCTCAAACAAATTTCAATGGTCCCAAAGATGTTCGAGCCAATGAAGTTGCTAGAAATTCAACTGTATCCTCTGCTATCATTTAAATTCACACTTTAAAGATTAAAAGCCCTCTTTTTTTTTTGCATGACATAGGTCATGTGTTTCAGTGATCTCATGGTGGCATCTATTTCTTCCATGTCTACTTGCATATTTCAATCTTCCATTTCACATTTGCAGATATTTAATGCATCCATCCATTTCTTAAGACAGTCAAAAATATGAACCTATAAGCTTTAAAACCCTCTTCTTCCTACAAACCATGGGTTAGCTCTTGCCATGCTGAATAAATTAAAATGCCACACCCACTTCTAATTGTCAGCCAGTCAGATTACTTGATAGTTGTTGATACAAATTCAAATACTGAATGGCAAACAGTGCAGATCCAGATCAACAGTTGGCAACTGAAGATCAGATGGCTTCTGAAGAAGCCAACTGATCAGGATCTAAACTGTTTGCAAAGGCAACGCATATCCAGGTTCAGCAGGACCAGGGTTAACAGTCTTTTTCCATGCTGCTTCAGTGTGCCTCTTTTATTATTCATTTGTATGCTTCATTGCAGATACTTCTCTGTTCTAAAACTTGCTGTCTTTATACCGATCTTGTGATGACAATTTAAAGCCATAAGAGATCATTCTGTACTTTGGTCATTCTTTCCAAATCCATGTATGTTCAAACATGGTGATTGGCCAAATAGTTTGACACATTTTATGCTGAAATACTTAAATTTCATGGTGGCCCACAATAAAAGATCACTGCCAAATATTCCCTCAAAAAAGCTGCTAGACATATCAGATATGATTCTTGTGACTCACTTGATTTATGGGACCACATGGGGGTGGCTTTTGGATTTTGTTCAGTAAAATGATTGCAATTTCTGCTTACCCAGCAGAACCCTGTGAAAGTCACTGAGTTGTGGACACACTAAAAGTTGTGTCTTACATATGTAGAGATTACTCTGAAGCTTAACCCTTAAAGTGCTGAGCAAATTTGTAGTAGATGACATTCTAAAATTGATTATGTTATTTTTCAGAGAAAATGAGACTTGAAGTTTCACTTGAATCGTCCGCTTAATGATTCATATGAAATGCTGTCTTATTTTCTCTGAAGAAAATAAATATATTTTAAAGTGTCGACTGCTGTAGTTGTGATCAGCCCTTTAAGGATTAAAAGCATATTATCAAATGACATTATGCAGAGAATAAAGACCCATTCATTCAGTTCTGCATTAAAACAAAATACTGGACCACATCAAAAGTTTTCAGTGCAGCAAATAAAAGCTTTACTTCTGATTGGTCAGGACTATTCATTTATCAGTCACATGGTGCACACAATACTTCTGCAGTTAATACAGCTCTGCAGTGAATGCTTTTCTAATCACTGGTTGGTCAGATCTAGATCAGATGATAGAACATGAAGAAATGGTCCATCTTAAGGTCCATCAACAGTTAAAAATGTGCCTAAGGTCTTTGTTTTCCTAATCACACAGTCTTATAAAATGCTGCACTTCCTTCTTTTCTTTTCCTTTAATTTCTTTCCATTGTTTTGTCTACTGGCCTCCATCTTCCTTGATCTGATTTCCCTCATTAAATCATAAAACACCTGCAAAACATTATAAAATACTTTAATACACTTATTAGCTTTTATGAAAAGCTCATTAAATCATAAAATACCTTATTAAAAGTATTAGCTTTCACAAAAAGCTGGGTCTACGCTAAGCGCAAACCAAACTTTTTGTGAAAGCTAATACTTCAACTAGGTTATAATAACGTTGAGCAGTCCATGGAAAATAGCACTGGACCAGTCCATGACATTTCATAAAGTGCTTCCAAAGCAATGGCAAACTCTAAAATTGTCTGCAACCTGGGTATTCAGACCTCATAACTGCTTACCATACTTACCCTTAAATTTGGACAATTCCATTTTACTACCCCTTAATGTGTCTAAAAGTTGCTGGATACATGGCAAACAGTACAAACCCTGATCAGACACCCCAGTCTGTGGCATCTGATCTGGATCTTAACTGAATGCTCAGGCCTGTCTGTCCAAATACTTAAATATGGTAAGTCAGACCACAGCTCTAGCTAAGAAAAGTATCAAGAAAATTTATCACCACAGTTACAGTAGTATGTATTTACCCAAAGTATTCAGGCCCCGAGGTTATAAAACTTTTTCATGCTCAACTCAACAATTTATTTTCTTATAAATCTCAAAATATTGACAATTTTTTAAAACTTCTTTCATGCTCAACTCAGCTGAGCATGCTCAGCTGAGTTGAGCATGAAAGAAGTTTTAATTGTTGGATTTTTATTTTTATGACCAAGTGAAATTTCATGCTCAGTTGAGTTGAGCAAGAAAAAAGTTTTATAACCTCAGGGGCCAGGTACAGAGGACTGAGCAAGCATTGTAGACCAAAATAAAACTGCTCCTGATCACACACACTGCTCCTAATGAGCAATTGGTCAGAGTCTAACTTATTTGTTATTTTGACTGTACTTATAGACATTACCGGGCAGTCCAAAGGACTTATGTTCAAACTTTAAAGAGTTAAGGTCTCAATATCTAGGGTAAGTATCAGGCACTTCTTACGAGAACCCACAACATATATTTCATAAAGAAATAAGAAATTAAATTATGTGGTTGAAAAAGCACCTTATCTGGGAATATGTTTGAAGACTGCAGTCAGGATGGAAGTTAACCCTGGTCCTGCTGAACCCGGATATGCCGTCTTTGCAAACAGTGTAGATACAGATTAGTTGGCTTCTGAAGAAACCAACTGATCTGGATCTGCTCTGTTTGCTTTTTAATATGAGTATTTATATCAACAATCTGGATCAAGTGATGACAAGGGTTAAGAATCAACTACAAAAGGCAAGGAGTTAAGGTGTCCCAATATTTAGGATAAATACGGTGTATACAGATAACTATTTTTCATAGTTAAAGTGCCAGTCATTATAATTTTATTTGGTTATTTTTCAGAGAAAATGACTTGGTATTTCATGTGAATTATCTGCTAGGCATGAAATGCCAAGTCTTTTGATTGTTTTGAGGTTTTACAGCCCAGCCAACAAAATGGGGTCATGTCAAGCGCGGTCAGTTTACCTAACCACACTTTTACTTGGCAGGCTTAGTCCTCTAAGCGGTTAACCAGTATTGTGCACATTCTTTTGCCAGAAACTGACAACTGCCCTTCTTGAATCAGCATAAGGGAGAGAATATTTCATAATCAATCTCCACCAAAGAATGTTGCTGGGCCGGGAGGAGGGGGGAGGGGGTCGAACCCACAACCTCCTGATCACCATGCCAAGTCTTATTTTATCTGAATAATAAGAATAAAAAAAAAGATCAAAAATGTCATTTGCTGCAGTTGTGATCAGCACTTTAAGGGTTAAAGCTTTTTTTTTTTTTTTGCATTGTACATAACACCATATTTACCCTAAGTAACTTGACACCTTAAGTTCTTACCTAGTTGTAAAATTTAAACCTCTCTACATGTATTTTACTACCTGTTGATGTGCCTAATAATTGCTGGATTAGTGGCAAACAATGTAGATCCTGATCACATGCTGCCCTTTGCAGCAACTGATCTGGATCTACATTGTTAGCTAAGGCCTATCAGCCTGAATATAAAGGACAGATACAGTATGAAATTAAAGCTTACAGGAACAAATTTAATATTACAGACAATGATACTTGAGCAGTATCATCACTGGGGATTTAGAGAGAATAAAAAAAAATGAATGCTGTACTTTAACCCTTGTCCTGCTGAATAAATTAAGATGCCACTCCCACTTTTAATTTAGCCAATCAGATTGCTTGATCTGGATTGTTGCTATAAATTCTCATACTTAATGGCAAACAGTGCAGATCCAGATCAGTTGACTTCTTCAGAAGCCAACTGATCTGGATCTACACTGTTTGCAAAGGTAGGGTATATCCAGGTTCAGCAGGACAAGGGTTAACTAATCAAATTTTTCAGATTTGTTAAATTTTACTAGTGATCAAATTTTTAGCAGAAAGGGTTTGCATTTGAACAAACATTTTTAGCACAGGTAACAAGAGTTATCAGAAGACAACACAGCTCACCAGAAAGGGCTGATCAGATAAGAAAACAATCTTTAAATATTAAAGATTAAATGCAGAACTTAGACATAAACATAGCTGTAAATAACAGAGTATGACCTTACTTTGATGTCTGAAGAATGTCAAACTGAGGGATGGGGTATATGCCATTGAAATGTCTTCCCTTAGGTTGGTGTGGACAAAATATGAAAGCTATATCTTACATACTTCAGCAGCCATGTACACTTTTCAAAAACAGTTTGACCTGACCTTGATTGATTGATTGAGTTGGGGTTTAACGACACGTCAACCCTTGTGGGTCATTTTGTGTCGTCTCCTAGAGAAAGGGAGAAAAAAGATAGAAGAGATAGTAGAGGAGATGAAAGAGAGGGACAGGGAAGAAAGAGGAACAGGAATGAAAGTGAAGAAACAGAAGAAATAAAAACTTCCCCCTCTACCCTTACCTGCTACAAGGATAGCAGGCCTTGCCCAGCTGTAAGCCAATATCAGTTGGGCGCCCCGGTGACGTAAGATAAAGGACACCTTCGCACCACCCAACCACCCCGTTGACCTGACCTTGACCTAGGCAGAAGGTCAAACTGGAGAAGGGGTGAGTGCTATTGAAAGGTCTTACCCTAAGGTAGGTGTGGGCCAAATATTAAAGTGGTATCTTGAATACTTCAGCAGTTATGAACACTTTTCAAAACTTAAACGCAGAACTCAAACACGGGTTTAAGTGACAAAGTATGACCTGACCTTGACCTAGGCAGAAGGTCAAACTGAGGAATGGGTGTGAGCTATTGAAAGGTCTTACCCTAACGTTGGTGTGGGCCAAATATTAAAGCGGTATCTTGAATATTTCAGCAGTTACAAAACACTTTTCAAAACTTAAATGCAGAACTCGAACATGGGTTTAAATGACAAAGTATGACCAGACCTTGACCTAGGCAGAAAGTCAAACTGAGGAAGGGGTGTGTGCTATTGAAAGGTCTAACCATAAGGCTCGTGTGGGCCAAATATTAAAGCTCTATCTTGAATACTTCAGCAGTTATGAACACTTTTCAAAACTTAAACGCAAAACTTAAACATGAGTGTAAATGACAAAGTAAGAACTGACCTTGACCTACATAAAGGGTCTAACTTGGGGATTGGGGTGTATGCTATTAAAGGGTCTTACCCTAAGGTAGGTGTAGGCCAAATATGAAAGCAGGACCTTAAACAATTAAAAAAACTATGCACACCTTTAAAAACTTACACATTGTGCTACAGCAGACGTGAACGCAGACGCCGACGGGGATGTCGACAGACGATGACGCCAACGACTGGGTGACAACATAAGCTCTCCAGGGACATGGTCCCGGCCAGCTAAAAATTTGATCACAAATCAGATTCAGTTAACCCTTATTATTATATAGGTTATAAACAGATTGATCTTCACTGGCATAGAGCCACCTATCAGCCTAGTCCATATACTGTGATATACACTGGGTTGCGAATGCATTCCAGTGTATATTCATTTCTAAAATTAGATATCAACTTTTAGTAATCTCGTCAGTAGTGATTTAAAGATCTTGATGTCTACATGCTTCTTATATTAATGGATCTGGAACTGTTATCGCCACATTTATCAAGAGGAAAGACAAACTATATAATAAAACAATTATTGACCTTTGCGGTATTTGATATGACATTTATATTCACCACTGAATACCAACATTGACCTTGGCTATTGCCTCTGTCAATATTGGTATTCTCAGGTGGATATCACATAATATCCAATATCTCAATCTTCAGTAATTGTATATTGCTTGGCATGCTGGATTTACATTTCAGCAGGTGACATTTTGAAATATTTATCCCAGAAAATAGGCTTTGGCATTTCCTTAGAAGATCATTTGCATGACATGTCAAAGCCTATTGTCTGGGAAGAATAAGAAAAATTTCAACAATTTTTGCATCCGCTGAATGAGCCCAGAGTGCCAAGGCCCAACATTTCATGTGAATCATAGCCTTCTGCTGCAGTTTTGATTAAGGGTTAAAAATATAGATGATTGGACTGGTTAAGCTGTAACAATTATTTGTGCCAATTCACAGAATAATCCCACTGATCATGTGAAAAAATGGGTCTTCAGGGTAACATACCAAATTTACCCTAAATATTCAGGCAGACTGAGCTGAGGATTTAAAGCCCAGTCAACCCATTAGGGTCATGTCAAGCTGGTCAGTTTACCTAGCCACACTTTTCCTGGGCAGGCTTAATCCTCTAAGCAGTTAACCAGTATCTGTGCACATTCTTTTGCCAGAAACTGACTCACAGACCTGAGAGAAATATTTAGACAGGCCTGACCATATCTATGGTTATTACCCTAAATATTGGGACACCTTAACTCTTTGCCAAACTTGTCTTAACCCTTAAACTGCCACTCACAACAACTGTCCTCTGCTTTGTCATCTGCTTGTGATTTTAAAAGTCATTTTTGCAAACAGTGTGGACCCACATCAGACTGCTCCTCTAGGCCTGATCAGGGTCCACACTGTTTGCCCGTATGCAAAAATAGATTTGAAAAGTTTGCAAGAATATTCAGCAGACGACATAAACAGACGACATTTTCAGATGCAGTTTTTCTTGGCGCCTTAAGGGTTAAGGAAATTCTGACATTTGTATACTATGGCTTGAATGTAGACAATCCACCCAAAAACTGCTGGACGAGTGGCAAACAGTGCAAAATGTGCAAGCTGACCAAGAATTTTCTGCTCACTGTAGAAATTCTTGACTATTCAAATATTATAAAATAGGAGAAATCCCAGCCTGTACAGTTCAATCAAAATCCTCAGTTCCTGTATGAAAAAAATTAATTTTTCCATGGCAAGACAAATTATAATAAAAACACATCTTCAAAAGCTGAAAAAAAAAAATGCCGACATCATCTTAATGCTTTGCTTAGCACTCCGGGTAAAAATTCCAGCAGACATTCTGAAATATATTTCATATTTTTACCATAAATCAGGCTTTGACATTTCAGGCAAACTGTCTCCTTTTGAGTCAGTTTGAATGGAAATGTCAAAGCCTATTTTCTGAGACAAATAAGAAAAATATGATCAATTTGTCACCTGCTGAAAATGCCAACACAGTGGTAAAGGTTAAAATATTTTCTTATGTCTATTCCCCTAAAACAGGATTAACATTTAATATGAATCATCAAATGATGGAATGTTAATCCCAATATTCTAGAAAAACCAGGAAAACATCATTCATCTTGTGTCTGCTGAATTCACCTTCAGCATTTACCACTCTCTTGGCTAATTCAGTACAGGACAAATTGTTGATATTTTTCTTTTTTTATTTCCCAGAAAACAGAAATTGAAATTTCTTGAAAACAGTCTTGGAGAAAATTTGTATGAAATGTCAAAACCTTTTTTCTGGAAAAAATTAGAAAAACATTTCAATATGTTGTCTGCTGTAAATTTTACACAGAATGCTGAGCATTAACCCTTGTCCTGCTGAATAAATTAAGATGCCACACCCATTTCTAATTTTCAGCCAATCAGATTGCTTGATCAAGGTTTTTGATATAGATTCACATACTTAATGGCAAACAGTGTAGATCCAGATCAGTTGTCTTCAGAAGCCAACTGATCTAGATCTACACTGTTTGCAAAGGCAGGGTATATCCGGGTTCAGCAGGACAAGGGTTAAATGATCTGCTATTTCATTCAACAGTAGATTTTTGTGCAATTTATGCAACCATGCTGTAATTCTAAGGTTTATTTTGGGATATTGATACAGGATTTAGGCAGGGCTTGATACAATTTCGATTTTTTATGATGAAAGGTATGCAATAATTTAGGCTAAGGGAGAAATTAAAAGCATTAACGCTTAAAGCACCAAGCAAAATTTGTAGCAGACAACATTTATTTTTATTTTTATTAATTTTTCAAAGAAAACAAGTCTTGATATTTCATGTGAATCGTCTGCAGTTGTGATTGGTGCTTGAAGGGTTCATGCTTAGCATGCTTGGTTAAATTTTCAGCAGACACCATAAGGGCTGCGTCAAGCAATACAGTGCCTTCAAATATGCACAAAATGTGCAGATTCAGATCATCTTGCACCATACGTAAAGCATCATCTGGGCCTTTACTCTCCATTCATACATTTTGTTGTATCCAATGATCCTGTTAGCGGACTGTGACAGTCCTGATCAGACTGATTCTGATCTGGGCCTTAGATGTCTGACTCTTTTCTACATGGCACAGCACATATCCAAATTTTTCTATTTATTTTTTTTTTCTTGTTTTGCCAAGAAAACAGGTTTTCAATGTAGTGCAGCAGATATGTCCTAATATTGTACAAGAAGGAAGGTTTGATTTTCTGAAGATGCAGAGAAGTGCAGCAGTGATGTCCTAATATTGTACAAGAAGGAATGTTTGCAATGAAATGCAGCAGAGATACCCTAATCCTGTACAAGAAGAAAGGTTTGGCTTTCTGAGAAATATTGTACAAGAAGGTTTAGTTTTCTATGGGTGCAGTGTAGTGCAGCAGAGATGCCCTGCAATAGAGATGCCTTTATACTGTACAAGAAGAAGGTTGGTGTTCTGAGGATGCAATGAAGTGAAGCAGAGATGCCCTAATATTGTACAAGAAGGTCTGGTTTTCTAAGGATGCAATGAAGTGCAGCAAAGATGCCCTAATATTGTACATGAAGAAAGGTTTGATTACTGATGATGCAATGTAGTGCAGCAGAGATGCCCTAATATTGTGCTAGAAGGAAGGTTTGGTTTTTTGAGGATGCAATGAAGTGCAGCAGAGATGCCCTAATATTGTACAAGAAGAAGGTTTGGTTCTCTAAGGATGCAGCGAAGTGCAGCAAAGATGCCCTAATATTGTACAAGAAAGAAGGTTTGGTTACTGAGGATGCAATGTAGTGCAGCAGAGATGCCCTTATATTGTACTAGAAGGAAGGTTTGGTTTTCTGAGGATGCAATGAAGTGCAGCAGAGATGTCCTAATATAGTATGAGAGGAAGGTTTGGTTTTCTAAGGTTGCAATGAAGAGTAACAAAGATGCCCTAATACTGTACAAGAAGGAATTTTTAGTTTTCTGAGGATACAACATAGTGCAGCAGAAATGTCTTAATACATGTATTGTACAGGAAGCAAGGTCTGGTTTTCTGATGATGCAATGAAGTGGAGAGAAGATGCCTTATAGCATATAAGAAGGAAGGTTTGGTTTTCTGAGGATGCAATGAAGATTTACAAAGATGCCCTAATACTGTACAAGAAAGATGATTTGGTTTTTTTAAGGGTGCAATGAAGTACAGCAAAGATGCCCTAATATTGTACAAAAAGGAATTTTTAGTTTTCTGAGGATACAACATAGTGCAGCAGAAATGTCTTAATACATGTATTGTACAGGAAGCAAGGTCTGGTTTTCTGATGATGCAATGAAGTGCAGAGAAGATGCCTTATAGCATATAAGAAGGAAGGTTTGGTTTTCTGAGGATGCAATGAAGTGTAGCAAAGATGCCATACAAGAAGGAACCTTTGGTTTTCTGAGGATGCAATGTAGTGCAGCAGAGATGCCCTAATATTGTACAAGAAGGTTTGGTTTTCCAAGGATGCAATGAAGTGCCGCAAAGATGCCCTAAAATTGTACAAGAATGGAGGTTTGGTTACTGAGGATGAAATGTAGTAGAGCAGAGATGCCCTAATATTGTACAAGAAGGTTTGGTTTTTGAAGAATGCAATGAAGAGCAACAAAGATGCCCTAAAAATGTACAAGAAAGACCATTTGTTTTTAAGGATGCAATGAAGTGCAGCAAAGACACTCTAATATTGTAAAAGAAGGAGCTTTTAGTTTTCTGAGGATACAAGATAGTGCAGCAGAGATGTCTTAATACATGTATTGTACAAGAAGCAAGGTTTGGTTTTCCGATGAGGCAATGAAGCTTAGAGAAGATGCCCTTATGGTATAAAAGAAGGAAAGTTTGGTTTTCTGAGGATGCAATGAAGTGCAGAGAAGATGCTCTTATAGTATACAAGAAGGAAGGTTTCTTTTTCTGAGGGTGCAGTGTAGTGGAGCAAAGATGCCCTACTAGTTTACAAGAGGGCACTTTTGGTTTTTCTGAGGATGCAATGGAGTGCAGCAGAGATGTCTTAATATTGCACAAGAAAGAAGGTTTGGTTACTAAGGATGCAATGAAGTGCAGCAAAGATGCCCTTATATTATACAATAAGGAAGGTTTGGTTTTCTGAGGATGTATTGTGGTGCAGCAGAGATGCCCTTATATTCTACAATTGTCAATAAGGAAGGTTTGGTTTTCTGAGGATGTATTGTGGTGCAGCAGAGATGTCCTAATATTGTACACAAAGGAAGGTTTGGTTTTCTCAGGATGCAATGCAGTGCAGCAGACATGTCCCAATATTGTACAAGGAAGGTTTGGTTTTCTGAGGATGCAATGAAATACAGCAGAGATGTTCTAATATTGTACATGAGGGAAGCTTTGGTTTTCTGAGGATGCAATGAAGAGGAAGCAGAGATGTCCTAATATTGTACAAGAAGCAAGGTTTGGTTTTCTGAGGATGCAATTTAATGCAGCAGAGATGCCCTAATATTGTACCAGAAAAAATATTTTGCATCCTCAGGATATATGCAATGCAGTGCATCAGAGATGTGCCTGATACTGTACAAGGATGAAAGTTCCATTTTCTAAAGCAATGCAGTGGTGTTGTAACTAACATTGTACAGAAAAGAATGTTTTATTTGTTTTCATGGGACAATGGGATGTAGATGTATAAAGGTCGTATAATATATGGACAGGTTATTAGTAAATGTCTTACCAAAGTTCATGCATTTGCAAACTGGCTTTTACGGAAAATATAATTGTGCAAACTTGCTTTTATATCTACTGTTACATTACCCAGAATATCACTTGAAAAATTTACATATTGTTTTTGTTTTAATATGCCAGTAGCAATTACCTGCTTCTCATTAAAAATGAAAACACCCTATATATACCTTTGTCAACATTATACTTTTACATTTTTAATACTTACTGCACAATGGGCAAATTCAGCAGATGACAAACTGATGATATTTTTCTATTTTTCCCCAGAAAATAGGATTTGACATTTCATGCAAATTGTATCCACAGGAGAAAATTTGCATGAAATTTTAAATCCTGTTTTCTGGGAAAAAATAAAAGACAAAAAGTTCAAAATGTCATCTGAAATTTTTACCAAGCATGTTAAGTGTTAAGTTATAATATTGACATGAACCATTCTGAATTTCTAAATTTCTTCCATCAAGAATCTTTTTTTAATTGCAGTGTTACATATAGAACAAATAACAATAGTTCCTCCTTTAAGACCTGTTTTTGTGGGATAAACCTGCATAGCTACAGACAAGGTATTACTTGAGATTATATTTAGGATATTTTTTTGTTATTTTTGCACCAAAACATATCTTGTGGGTACTTGCAGGAACTGCCTCTGTGTGGCAGTTTCTGCAAGTACCTATACGGTATTTTTGGCACAAAAATGACGAAAACCATCCTTTACTTACTCACTTTATCTGGAGCTATAGAGAAAGCTCCATATTTTACATCCAGATCTGGGGAGATCCCCCTATTTTACATCCAGATATGGATAGATCTCCATATTGTACATCCAGATATAGAGATCCCCATATTTTACATCCAGATAAGGAGAGATCCCCATATTTTACATCCAGATATGGAGAGATCCCCATACTGTATATCCAGATATAGCGATATCCCCATATTTTATATCCAGATATGGAGAGATCCTCATATTGTACATCCAGATATGGAGAGATCCCCATATTTTACATCCAGATATTGAGAGTCCCCATATTTTACATCTGAGCTATGGAGAGATCCCCATTTACAGCTGAGGTATGGAGAGATCCCCATATTATACATCTGAGCTATGGAGAGATCCCCATATTTTACATCTGAGCTATGGAGATATCCCCATATTTTAAGTGCTGTTCATGTACTGAACACCGAATTTAACCATAGCTCCAGATAAGGCACCTTTTTCTGCCAAAAACTACTGATTTTTCTTATTTCTTAATGGATACAGGTTATGGTTACTCTTCAGAAGCACCTCACCTAGGTGCTTCTAATGAGTACCCACAATGTATGTTTTCATGGAGAAAAAAGAAAATATTTATGTGGATGATCCATCTTTTCTTGAGTTGTGATTTAACTTTTCAATAATGGGTCTATTCTATCTCATCTTCAAGCCTAATGAAATGTTGTGAATCAATATTCAGTGCTGGATCTATCCAATGTAAAAAAAAAAGAGATTCAATGTCAAAACTTTCAATTCTGGAAGCTTAAACAAACAAAAAAAAAAAAAGGCAAAATGTTTTGTGTGCGTGTGAAATGATGTTGCTGGCTTAAAGCAACTGATGCATAAATAGAATTTCTTCATTTTTTTTCCAGGGTTTATGGCACTTTGTGCTGAGTGTGATTATTCTCCATTATTTCCCAAAAAACTGAGCTTGGGACTTCATGCAAATTAGGCATGGCATTTTATGCAAACTGTCTAGGAAATAATCTGCATGAGATGCAAAGCCCTATTTTTTGGGAAAAAAAAGAAAATACATTTTTCCTCTGCAGTCCAAAAAAGATTTGTTTGTGTTGAGGTTTTATAACCCAGTCAACCCATCAGGGCCTGTCTATGTCGAGCACAGTCAGTTTACCTAACCACACTTTTTCCTGGGCAGGCTTAGCTCTCTAAGTGGTTAACTAGTACTTGTGCACTTTCTTTTGCCAGAAACTGACGACTGCATAGGCCCTTCTTGAATCAGCAGAAAGTAGAGAATGATCATAGAAATTATTTCATGATCAATCTCCACGAAAGAATATTGCCTGACCCCTGACTACCTGATCACCAGTCAGGCATGCATCCAACTGAGCCACCAAGGCTGGCAGACCAAAGGAGGTACCTATATGCAAACAGTGTAGATCAAGATGAGCTGTCTCATCAGAATCTACACTGTTTGACATTCTAGTTTTGTTTTTGACATCCCTATTTGCAAAAGTGGACGTGTCCAAATTCAATGATGGAAGGATCCACTTCTGAAACTCTGTGCTATTTACATCCAACAGTTTAACCAACTGGAAGAAACGTTTTTGCAAACTGATTTAGTGCAGATGTAATGATATGACTCATAACAAGCCATCTAGTCAGGATCAACACAATTCTTCTTTTAGCTTTTGTATTTTGTCACTACAATTATTTGTCATTTTGTTTTTAATTTTTGTTCAACATCCCTTTTTGAGACCATTTCAGAAACTCAGGGTTGGAAGTGGTAAAGTTTAACCCTAGTCCTGCTGAACCAGGATACACGCTGACTTTGCAAACAGTGCAGATCCAAATCATTTGGCTTCTGAAGAAGCCAACTGATCTGGATCTGCACTGTTTGTCATTAAGTATGTGAATTTGTATCAACAACCTGTATCAAGTAATCTAATTGGCTGAAAATTAGAAGTGGGCGTGGCACTTTAAATTATTCAGCATGACTAGGGTTAAAGTTGATTCTTATCTCTTCCCAAAGAAGCTCCATGATGTAGTCAATAAAGAACTTGCCTACAGTTCTACATTCATTCAGAGTTCAAGATTAAGTTGTTTCTTTCGTTTTTTACCCAATAAGTACTGATACTGACATTTTTCTAATTTCTCCACAAAAACATTTTTTGTAGAACTCATTAGAAGCACCTCATTGAGGTGTTTTTAATGAGCACCTACAACAAATCTAATCAAGAAGAAATAAAAAAAAAATATTTATCTAGATAACTCTCTTATCTAGATTCTGGGATCTTCATGCATTCCTGCTTGGGTCATAATTCTTTTCCCAAATGTATGGCTTTCCACAGCACAGAGCTTTTATCATATCATCACTCCATTACCATTCCAAAATGACCAAAATACTGTTCATGTGATGTTTAAATATTTGATAATGTAGACAACCAAGGGAAATAAATCTTACAAGATTACTCCACATGGAATCTTACTCAGTCTGCCAATTATCTGACCTATTTTCAGACCATTAACCTTTACCCTTTAACCTGTATCACTCCGTGGGCAAATTCAGCAGATGCCAAACTGATGATATTTTTCTTAATTTTTTTTTTTTTTTTCAAGAAAATAGGCTTTGACATTTGATGCAAATTGTCTCCATATGAGACAATTTGCATGAGATGCCAAAGCCCATTTTCTGGGGAATAAGAAAAATATTTCAAAATGACGTTTGCAGTAATTTTCACCCAGCAAGCTAAGCTTTAGTAGTTTTTCGGCTTCTTCAATGCATAAAGTAGTTTCTGAGATAAGGCGTTTTAGGTTTTCACCCTACTGTCCTAGTCATAGTGCCAGCTCAGGAAGCAAAAGGGGATGGATGATTTAGGGGTGGCTATTCGATGGCTTATGAATGCTGTATGTACTCATAGCACTAGTTAAGGCGCTTTTTTCAATCCAAAAGTATTGGTATTTTTCTTATTTGAAGTTATTTCTCCACAAAAACATATGTTGTGGGTACTCATTATAAGCACCTCAGCATGTTGTGGGTACTCATTAGAAGTGCCTCAGTGAGGCCACAACATATATTTTCATGGAGAAATAAGAAAAATATTTACCGGATATCCTCCCTTATCTAGACCTATGTGTACTCATTAGAATTGCCTTAAAATTCCCTAAAATATCCCTAAATATTTGTTTTCTTGAGCTATCGGAAAATTTCCTAGGGAATCAAAAATGAGGTGGAATCAGCCATAGTAAACGAGCCATCAGTGTTCAAGTTACTGAGGTTCAACTGTATACCATATTTACCCTAAGTATTCGGACACCTCAACTCCTTATCATATATGTTCTAACATTTGAACCAGTACAATTCACTACTCGATGTTGTGTCTAAAAATTGCTGGATGAGTGGCAAACAGTGTAGACCCAGATGAGACGCCGCGTTCTGCGGCGTCTCATCTGGGTCTAAACTGTTTGCTCAGGCCTGTCTGTCCGAATACATATGGTAAATACGGTACTTTTTCTTTTCTTTTTTTTTCTTTTTTTTTTTTGTTTGTTTTTGCTTTTCTCCACTGATGGTTTGAAACAATCCTGTGAAAATAAGAAATTTTCATGAAACTGAACTTGAACATCTACCCATTATCTACGCTATGTGATTTCTAAACTGATTTTTTTCTTTTTTTCTTTTTTTTTTTTTTTTTTTTGAAAAAAATAAATAAATCTGAAATAAAGATTCAAGTATATTTTAATTCTAGGAAGTTGTTTGTTTCTCTAAATTGCAATCAATATACGGAAACTAATTAGACTTATTAACACTTACAACAAAAAGAGTATGTAAATTTAAATACATACAAATTATGTATAGATTTACAATAAAGATGAAAGAGGAACAAGTTTTTATTATTACATGTATTACTTTTGGCATGTAAAGGATTTGAATTGATTCAGTATAGAGAGAAAAAAGACGAGCTACAAATTGGAATGTTCCATCATCAGCTTTGTATGGTTTATATAACAATTAGACCTTCCACATCTTCACACTGAGGACCAGCTGCTGGGAATACAAGCAACCAGGAATCCAGTACCATTTTTAACCCAAGAAACACAGGTGGAAATCAGGGGAACTACCTCGAAATTGCGTTAATGCGAATTTGTTCCCATGCCACATTCTGTACCTCTCGAGATAGTGACAATGCCAAAATTTCTGTAAACAAAGGTAGGTGCTCCGCCGTTTTTAGCATGTTTTAAAAAGAATGAGTGAATTACTCAAAATTCCGGCAATGCTATTCCATGTAAATATGATTTAACTATCCATACAGGCTGAAGAAACCATTAAATAGTGTATAATTGAGATAGGGCGACTCGCAAAAAAGTCGACCATGGATCTGCATTTTCTCTCCGAGTTGACAGCACACACAGATTTTGTAGCATATTTTCAATTTTTGATGAGTATCAAGGGATATGACTCTAAAGCTGATAAAATTGGCTACAATATATACTTGAGATGTAAAAAATGTCATTAACCCTGTTCACTGTAAAGAATTATTCTTGAAAAACTCAGTCGCATTGTAGTATGTTTTTAAAACATATTACCTTTGTTTACAGAAATTTTGGCATTGTCAATACCACGAAAGGTACAGGATGTGGCGTGGGAACAAATTCGCTTTAACGCAATTTTGAGGTAGTTCCCCTGATTTCCACCCGTGAAGAAAGCACCAAGCAGATGATTCACATGAAATGTCAACTTATTTTCTTTGAGAAAATAAAAATAAATATTTCAAATGTCATCTGCTGCAGTTGTGAATGGCACATTAAACGAATTTTGCAAAAAAGAAACGTTTATTTCCTGATACTAAATTGAGATTATCAGTAATA
The DNA here is from genome assembly GCA_964016985.1 of Anodontia alba. Lineage (NCBI taxonomy): Eukaryota > Metazoa > Mollusca > Bivalvia > Lucinida > Lucinidae > Anodontia > Anodontia alba. Next base: position 68,955,562 of record OZ024833.1, on the reverse strand, counting down.
TTTATTGCACTATATCCCTTATACTGTCACTTTTTTACATCAAGATACAACAGCCTCCCTTTTGTTTATCATCCGGTGGAGGATTGGATTTTTCGATTTTAATTGTTGACCTACGCGGAAGAGTGGTACGTTTTGCCAGTTTGCAAGTTCGCATGAGCCTCATGAGGTCATAGAATGCCTGAAAACATATAAGTAGCATAATATACAGAGAACTTGTGTCCCCAAAATGCTAATCGAGGGTTGAGAGCAAGACTAGCGTAAGTCAGATGGTTGTTTTTCCCCAAACCTAATCTCCTCACCATGAAGGTGTTATGAAGATTACAACATTTCTTTCTGTAAACAATGAAAATTTAGGTGCCATTGCTCGTATGAGCAATAGCACCTAAATTTGCATTGTTTACAAAGGGGTCCAAGTTGTCCCCAAAATGCTAATCGAGGGTTGAGCGCAAGACTAGCATAAGTCAGATGGTTATTTTTCCCCAAACCTAATCTCACCATGAAGGCGTTATGAAGATTACAACATTTCTTTCTGTAAACAATGAAAATTTAGGTGCCATTGCTAGTATGAGCAATGGCACTTAAATTTGCATTGTTTACAAAGGTGTCCAAGTTGCCCCTAAACAAGGGTTTCAAAAATATGTTTGAGTTACTATAGTCTTGCGCTCAACCCTCGAATTGTTGTGTTTTTTTTTATTTCCACACAAATGTGTATTGTGAGTACTCATTAGTATTCCCTCAAAACCCACAACATACGCGCTCACAGAAAAATGAGAAAAATTACTTTTCTTAACATCATCACATGAGGGAGCATTTTCACAATTGGTATGAAAATGAGCCTTCATGTGATTGTGTTAAGAAAAGTATCAAATGAGTTCAATATTTCAATCTTTTACAAGCTTTGGTGAGAAAATGATTGAAATAACAAACTGCATAATTATTGTGAATACACATACTTATTATTAGTAGTATTTCCTCAGTACCAACAACATACACTGTCACAAAAAAAAAACAAAAAAAAAAAACAAGAAAAACACTTTTCTTCACATCATTACATGAGTGGTCATTTTCATATTGACTATCAAATAAGCTCAAAGCGGAAAGATTTTGGGTCCCTTTTCAAGGCCAGACTACCCCAACAGAAAAGAATTTGCTTTCCTGATCTACAAATCCCTAAAAGTGGGGTTTGTTTGTTTGTGTTGAGGTTTTACGGCCCAGTCAACCCAATGGAGTCATGTCTAGCGCAGTCAGTTTACCTAACCACACGTTTACTGGGCAGGCTTAGTCCTCTAAGCAGTTAACCAGTATTGTGCACATTCTTTCGCCAGAAACCTAAAAGTGGGGTTCTCTTTAAGGAAAGAATTTGTTGCCCAGGAACGAATTCTTTCCTTTAAGAGTAGCCCCCTTTAAGAAGGAAGCCAAATATCTTCTGGTCAGAATGACTCTCTTGACAATGTATCCATTCACCTTAAGTCCTGAAAAAAAAACTTTGAATATCACCCTCGCTGTTTTGTTGTAAAACTCATACAGTATTCTCTTGACAGCATTAACCCTAGACCTGCTGAACCGGGATATGTCCTGTCTTTGCAAACAGTGTAGATCCAGATCAGTTGGCTTCTGAAGAAGCCAACTGATCTGGATCTGCACTGTTTGTCATTCAGTATGTGAATTTGTATTAACAACCTGGATCAAGTAATTTGATTGGCTGAAAATTAGAAGTAGGCGTGGCATCTTAATTTATTCAGCATGACAAGGGTTAACCATACACTATCAAGTGACATCATCCTATAAAAGTGCCAAACTTGAATTGATTTAAAAATGAGTTACCAATTAAAATCTGAACAGTTTAGTACTTGAGACTTTTTTGTAACTGATGTTTTTGTTCATATATAAATTTGTGAACCTTTTAAACAGATCTATAAAGAATAACATCAACTTTGCATTGAAAAAGAAAACAAAAACATTCCCTTAAGAGCTCTACAGAGTTATATGAATGAGCCTTAGCTCATAAAAACAGTCATAAAGCTACCATATATAGCCTAAATATTCAGACAGATATGTCTGACTGTGCAAAAAGAATAAATAGTGCTAGACAGGCCATTTTTTTTCTCAACCAAAAAGTACAGTAAATGTCCTAAAATTTCGAACACTTTATTCCATACTATTTTGCCTAAATTTTGCTTTTTATGCAGTTTTCTTAAAGAACTAAGTGGGATAGCAAACAGTGTAGACCTTGATCAGACTGCTTCTTCAGAAGCAGTCTGATCTGGGTCTGCACTGTTTGCATATGCCATTTTGGCAGAAACTTTGGTGTATGAAATTTTAGGACATTTACCGTACTGATATTTTTTCTATTTCTCCACAAAAGCATACATTGTGGGTACTGATTAGAGGTGCCTCAGGGAGGCACTTCTAATGAGAACCCACAATGTATGTTTTTATAGAGGAATAAGAAAAATATTTTCCTGGTACTCCCTCTTATCTAGAGCTATGTATGATTCTGAAATGTTGGAAAAAATCAAACCAGAGAAAAAGATCAATCACACTGCTGGAATATGGCAGTACAATTTCCATAACATAAGATCTGGTTACTGCTTGCATACCAGAATGCATACACCAGAGAAATGTAACAGGGAACCAGGAATAATCCTTTGCATCCAGAGGAAAAAATTAGCTGCTGATGATGACAAATTAGTGACACCATATATATTCTAAATATTCCCACACCATAGCTTCAGATAAGAGGAAGTAATCATATTTTATTTTTTTATTATTTCTTCACAAAAACATAGGTTGTGGGTACTCATTAGAAGCCCCTCAATGAGGTGCTTCTAATGAGTACCCATAGCATATGTTTTTGTGGAGAAATGAGAAACTATCAGTACTTTCAGTTGAAATAAAAAAAATGCCTTTTCTGGAGCTATGGGACACCTTAACTCCTTACCATACTTCTCCAAAACTTTAACCCATTAAAGACTGAATAAACTCTCCCACACTACATATTGGAAGAATTCATTTTCAGTTTTGGGTATGTCAGGCTATATGATGTAGATATTCCTAAAGAAAAATGTTTGAACTATTTGCAAATAGTGGAGACCCCTATCAGACGCTGCTTTCTGTGGCATCTGATCTGGGTCTGCACTATTTGGCAGTTACCCATTTAGGGGTCTTCAGTCTTCAATGGGTTAAAGCAGTCAATTTTACTGCAAACCTATTAATTCCTGGATGAGGGCAAACAGTGTGGACATACTGGGGCATCTGATCTGGGTCTACAATGTTTACTCAGGCCTGTCCTTCTGAATAATTTAGGTAAATACAGTATTAAGCTTAACTGACTATACTGATTTGGTTTTACATCCCTTTCAACATTCAGTCAAATCCAGACGATTAATAAATTGACAGCTTTCAAAATGACCAATAGCATGAGATCCTCTGACATTGTAACTTTTGTTTTTTACTGGAAAATGGGATGTACCAACTACTATGCATCGGGTCCTAAGACATATATGCATATATGCTCTGGTAAAAAAAAGGTATATAGTATGAAAACTATTTTGCTTTCATTTAACTGCAGAATCCCATTTAATGATCAGACTATCCATTGAGGGTTGTAAAATACCAATACATCGATAATGTCATTGAGAGCACGGCCTTATATGGAGGTATGAATCAGAGAACTTTCAGGACTGGCTATGGGAAAATCAAATTCAGCATTATTCAGTCAGAGCCATATACTTCCAGATACAGATTACTGTAATAACCCTTAGTATTGAGACAGATAGGCCTTTGCAAACAGTGTAGACCAGGATCAGATGCCGCAGAATGCGTGATAAGGGTCTACACTGTTTGCCATACATTTTGGACATTTACCATACTGATATTTTTTCTATTTCTCCACAAAAGCATACATTGTGGGTACTCATTAGAAGTGACTTCCAATACACGTACTTAGCACAACATATGTTTTTGTGAAGAAATAAGAAAAATATCAGTACTTTTTGGCTGAAAAAAAAGTGCCTTATCAAAAACTATGGGAGGACAATGAAGGTCCTGAGCAGACTGCAAAGACAAGCAAAGATCCAGACTACTGTTAGTTATTATACATGTAGTTACCCAAATTATTCTGAAACACCTTAATTTGGTGAGGAGCTTCTGTGAGTATCCACAATATAGGTTACATGGAGAAATAAGAAAAATATTATCCAGATCACCCATTTGTGAAATAAAATAAATATTATCAGATAACCCATCTTATCTGCAGTTATGCTTAACATTAGTCCTGCTGAGCCCGTATATGCCCTGCCTTTGCAAATAGCCTTTGCAAATAGTGTAGATCCAGATAAGTTGGCTTCTGAAGAAGCCAACTGATCTTGATCTGCACTGTTTGTCATTCAGTATGTGATTTTGTATCAACCTTCTGGATCAAGTCATCTGATTGGCTGACAATCAGAAGTGGGCATGGCATCTTAATTTACTCAGCACGACAAGGGTCTTACCCTACTCATCCTAAAATCTGAATGAGCCTGTTTGACTACCTACCACTGTATCTTTAAAAGGTACTGACAGAATGCCAACAGTTTAGACCCGATCTAAATCAAACTGCTCCTATACCAGCAGTCTGTTTTAGTTCAGCACTTATTGTTGAGCCGTATTTGTCCAAATATGTGCACTTGAATAAAAAAAATATTGCATTTAGTTCACTCAAACTGCTTATGAGAAACTGAAAATATTTCCTAGCTTACGATATGGGCCCAGTTGTTCAAAGCATCGTTAGCTCGTTAATGGTCATTTTGTTAACTGGTTTAGCGGAATCAATATACAAGATTTTGATACTTTTTGCTGAAAAAATGTGAGCAGCTTTTGCACTGCAAAAGCTACTCGCATTTTTTCAGCAAAAAATTTCAGCATATTTGCATATCACTCCATGTTAATGTTAACAGATCATTAACTAACTATGTCATTAGCTTGTGGTCTTTTTTTCAACCAATAATGATCGATACAGACATAGAAATAATATAATAAAACTTTGACACAAGCTTTTACGGACAGATGGACAGATGAACAGACATCCACTCTTACAAATCAGGTAGGTTTGTGTGCATTTTGTGCCTGTTTGGTTTGTCCAGACAGACGGACAAACTGATGAACGAACTGATGGCCAAACTGAATGTCCAAAACATAATACCCCTTTACCCTATAAAAATCAGCACTGAAAGGGTTACAGTAGCATCTGCTAATTGCAGCCTGCAGCAGGGCTGAGGTTGGAAAGAATCAACATGGCTTGATTCATAACATACTGATCAATATGGAAGCAGAATGAAATATGAACTTTTGTGTAATAAAAACTGAGTTTGTGAAACACTAAGTACCATATTCCATCTAATTACCACACTGTACACTTTGGTTTTTCAAAATTACTGGGAAAACTTGTAGTAAAATATGTATCCACCAATTAAAAGTATGCTTTAAAAATAAATTCAGCAAATGACTTATCTAATGGTGTTAATGCGAATTTTTTGTGTGTGTTTTTCTGATTTTCTTTATGAAAGCATATAATTATGTTGTGGGTACGCATTTGAATTGTATCGACAAGTCGATACAATTCAAATGCGTACCCACAACACATGCCTTTATAAAGAAGTAGACAAAAAGTCCACTGGCTGTTATCTGACTACTATGGAACTGCTTAAATGTGCACTTATGGGGGTGTGAGCTGTAATTAGATCGAATACGGTATATAGGTTGAAGCAATCTGACAGACATTTAACTTGATATCTCCATATAAACCTATATATAAGATGCTACTTTGGGTATGGTAAATGTCTTAAAATTTCGTACACTTAAGTGTCTGATAAAATGGCATAAGCAAACTGTGTAAAGGAGCAGCCTATCTGGGTCAACACTGTTTACCCTTCCACTAAGTAATTTGAAGTAACAACCAAATAAGTGTTTGAATCTTAGTGCATAGGTATATATACCATAATAATCCTAAGTATTGGGACAGACAGGCCTTTGCAAACAGTACAGATCCAGATCAGATGCCGCAAAATGCGGCATCTGATCAGGGTCTACACTGTTTGCCACTCATTCATCAGGTTTTAGCTACAATGAAAGGTAGTAAACAGACTTATTCAAATTTCTAAAGAAGAAAACGAAGGGGTTTAAGTTGTCCCAATATTCTGGGTTACTACAGTACTCCTGTGATCTAGAGCAGTATTACAACAGATGAATTCTTTTTTGGCGAGCAGCCTTAGATATTAATGAAAAGATTTGACGGCTGCCAAAAAAATGCTAGTGTATCACTAAATTAACGTAACAAATGATGAAAAAAAAAATGAAAGAAAACAGAAACAAGAGCTGTCAAATGACAGTGTAGCTCTACTGAATGGCAGCTTGTCTGTCAATAGTGCAATCAACATTTACACAAAAGGAACACTGGCAAACATTGTAGACCCAGATTAGATATAGCTCATCAGAAAGCTTTAATGTAAAACTTTAACATTGGACTCATGAAAAATAAACTTTTAAAAAATAAACTATGTAGAACACAGAAAAAGAAAACAGAATACCCTAAAGAAAGCATATACCTCACAGAGACAGCAGATATAAAAATTGTAAATTCTGCGTATTCAATGCTTATGCTTCTGATTACTTGTACGTGCAAACAAAACAAACACATTACTGTAACAACCTGAAATATTGGGATAGTCAGGCATGTGCAAACAGTGTAGATCCAGATCAGATGCTACAGAATGAGGAATCTCATCAAGGTCTATATAGTCGGACACTCAGTCTGGCATCTTCTAGACACATCTGGACTTATTTAGAATTTAGGATAAATATGGTAAGACAAAGCTCAAGATAAGAGAAGGTACGGGAAAAATATTTTCCTTATTTCATTACAAAAACATATCTTGTGGGTGCTCCTTTAGAAGCCCCTCAGTGAGGCACTTCTAATGAGTATCTGCAATGTAAGTTTTTATGGATGAATAAGAAAAATATCAACCCTTGTCCTGCTGAACCCGGATATACCCTGCCTTCGCAAACATTGTAGATCCAGATCAGTTGGCTTCTGAAGAAGCCAACTGATCTGGATCTGCACTATTTGCCATTAAGTATGTGAATTTATAGCAACAATCCAGATCAAGTAATCTGATTGGTTGAAAATTAGAAGTGGGTGTGGCATCTTAATTTATTCAGCAGGACAAGGGTTAATAATTATTGGGTTGCAAAAAGCGTCTTATTGGAGCTATGAGTTAAGGTGTCCCAATATTTATGGTAAATATGACACTTCACAGATAACAATCAAACAAGTCATCAAATTTTAAAACAAAATTACCTTATCGACATTTGCTCGTGTTTTTGCTGAGGTTTCTACATACGGTACATTCCAACTGTGTGCTCGTTGGTGCGCTTCATCTATCTGTACCTGCCGTTTGTCTTCCAAGTCACATTTGTTGCCGACGAGAAGAAATGGAATGTTGTCATCATTCTTGACTCGTAAAATCTGTTCCCTGAAAATAGAATTTGACTAAAGCATTAACCAACTGACCTGGATCTGCAATGTATGTCATTAAGTATGTGAATTTGTATCAACAACCAGAATCAAGTAATCTGATTGGCTGAAAATTAGAAGTGAGCATGGGCAATAACCTGGTTCAAGTAATAGGACTGGCCAAAAATTAAAAGTGGTCATGGCATCTTAATTTATTCAGCATGGCAAGGGTTAAAAATGACTGCACAATTTATACCTATACAACAGTTGTTTTTCTAAAGATGCAACCATCCTCACATTTGACATACCAAATTCCTAATTTTGATTATTAACCACTAGAAACCCGAGCACACATTTATAAGAATGCAACAAAGTAGTTCCATACTGTTCAATGTTTCAACAAAATTTGCATGTGTAAAGTGAATATGTCTACAGTTTATGTGTCATCAAGATACCAGAAAGTAGGACACTTTAAAATGACTGCACTGAAATGGTCACTGCACACAGTAACACTAACTTGTCATACATTGAAAGTATGGGGTTACCAGATCTACTTTTTATTAAATTCAATGTAAACTGTGCTTCCCATTACTATAAACAGACCTGAACTTGGAACTCTATTTATAGTAAATTAAGGGAGAATACACAGTGTCCAATAAAAAATGCTCCACAAGTATTTCCATTTCAAAAAGCTTGCTATTTCAGCATAATTTTTCAAGAAGTGCTTGCTTATAAAGATACCTGGTTTTCTATGGACTGTTTTCCATGCCTTGAATAATGAAGTTTTACAATTTGATTCTCTTTGCCAAAATATGACATCTTTCTTTCACACTCCAGATCTCAACAAAAACATTAGAAGCATTAGAAGGTTGCCATGTTGTTTTGTTGTTGTTGTTTTTTTACAGAAATAAGAAAAAAATGTTCTTTTTTTTTTCCTTTTAGGGAGGAAGCTATGCCATACATTTTTTTTTCTCTATTTATCATTTGTTATTGTTGTTATTAGTACGCTATAACTAGAAATTTTCCAAGTTCTCCTTTATTCAATTTCATTACACCACATCCTCTTTATATAACTGAGTCATGGGAACAGATTGCACAAGATCGTACAAAGTGGCAAGGCCTCATAAAAAGAGGAGCTGGTGAATAGGAAGCAAAAAGAATCAGCGAAGCCAAGCAGAAACGTGCACAGTGGAAAGCTAGAGCTAAGGCATCACCAACAGAGCTTTCTTCCTCAGACCTCTCTTGTTCTATCTGCAACAGGCCGTTTGGAGCTAAGATTGGTCTCATCAGCCATCTTAGAACACACAAATAATAACACATCACACAGTTGATCAGGACTGGTCATTGTCAGTAATGACAGACGAACAAGACTAAGAAAGAAAATATTGCATTACTAAGAATGAAAATTGTGGTAGCTAAACAACCATGTTGTATCCAAACAAAAATGTATAGCTCACCGGTACAAAGAAAAATGACCATAAATGGTCACTTTTTCTTTCTACAATGTATATAATCTATACATTTTTGTTTAGATACATCTTTGGGGGTCCATCATTAAGCCATCTTACATCGGAAACCATGTTGTAATGAATTATGTTATAAAGAGGTTTCTGTGTATTACCTTTTGTAACTGGAAACAGAATCACAACGGCTCAATGCCAAAATGTAAGAAAAGATATGCCAGCAATTATGATCCTACCAGCGGTATCAACACCTGCATAAACAATCTTTCTATCAAATTCAACAGAATTCTTCATTGAGACTATAAAACATTATATCAGCCGTGCTATACAAAAAAGGTAATCCTGGATACGTAATGGTGCCTTCACACCTTACAACACCCGCTGCTGAGCAGCTGACCAAAAACATAACATGAAGAAAAGGAATCTACCCAACTGCTGAAACAGGTCTACTGAGCATAAAGATCTAGAAATGCTTCAATTTGCCATCTGCTAAATGTTCCCATTCATACAACAGTATTTGGACATACAAGCTGAAGCAAACAGTTTAGACCCTGATCAGATGCTGCAGGCTGCAGCATCAGATCAGGGTCTACACTGTTTGCCACTCATCCAGCAGTTTTTCGACACACCAACTTGCAGTAAAATGAGCTTGTTCAAATTTTAGGACAAGTTTGGTAAGCAGTTCAGGTGTCCTAATATTTATGGTATATATGCTGTAATAGCTACTGTTGTCTGTATCCAAACTTATAAATATTGAAATGTACAGTGATAACCCTAAGTATTGGTACAGATAGGCCTTTGCAAACAGTGCAGACCCAGATCAGATGCCGCATGCTGCGGCATCTGATCAGGGTCTGCAATGTTTGCCATACATACAGCAATACTTTAGACACATCAAGAGAATAGTAGAATGGACTATTTCAAATTTTAGGATAAGTATGGTAATAGATACAGTGTCCAATACTTAAGGTGGATACAGTACATATTATATACCATTACATATGGGCCACGTCTTGGGAAAAGGTGTCTTAGAGATTTTTATGTGGACAGCTTTATTTTAAGGGGACTCGATACTTTCAAGGGAAGCAACTCTGTCAAAATTGTTTTGCCTCCCTTCTGAAAAGGGTCTACTCTAAAAGGAAAGAGTTTGCTCCCCTTCATTTTTAAGTAGCCCCTTTTTAGAAGGGGCGTAGTGTGCAGAAAAATAAACAGGAAACTAGTTATATGTGTTTGTAAAACATTATGCTCCCAAGTGTGCTTGCCCTTACAAAATGCCAAAGCTGAAAGAGGGTGAATCTCACGAATCTCACCTCAAGCAAAATTAATCAGATTCTTTTTTTTCAAAAGTTAATCAGTTAACTCTTTCCCCACTAGTGGTGATTTTGGTCATTTGCTGATAACATCTGCAAACAGTTAGGACCCATATCAGGCCCGACAAAATGCTGAGCCTGATCTGGATCCAAACTGCTTGACACTCTGATGGTATTCTTGGAAGTTTTTTTTTTTTTGAAAATGTTAATTTTAAAAATATCCACAGATGACAAAAAAGCATGCAAAATTACCCAGCATGCAAAGAGTTAATCTACTCCTCAGCCCCAATAAGCTAACCAAGTTTCAGTTAGGCACTAGCTCATATATTTACCAAGATATCTAGCTGCCAAGAAAAGCATGATGAATGAATGAACAGACAAACAGCCCAAAAGCAATATGCCCCTCCAAGTTCTTCAAAGTTGGGGGAATAACAACAAAAGTTGTCTCTCTTGCACAAAATGGCAGAAAATCAACGTTGTGTATTTAGTCTCCTTAGGCCTTGATCAACAAAGATGCTGTGATGCTTTCAAATCTGCCCACTCTGATCAGAGTGTTTGCTATCTATTTACAGTATCTCTGGGCCCAGTTGTTCAAAGCATCATTAGCTTGTCAGTGGTCAAAATGTTAACTGTTCTAGTTAGCACAGTATCTAATTCAGAGGTATTTTTTCAGCAAAAATATTAGCTTACATGCCATATTTAATGACAAAATTTTTAATGATATATTAACAACATCATTAGTTTTAAACAACTGGGCCCTGGATACAACAATGTATCAATGGTATGCAAAACTCCCTGATTAGGTTGTGTGGAAGCTCATATGGGCCACATATAAAGTGCCTTCGAACATGTGCAAAATGCACAGATTCATATACTCCTGCACATGCGCAATGTATCATAATGTCATATTGGCAAAATATTTTTCATTTCTTTTTAATGGCTACTCTGCCGGACTGGTGCTAATAATTTCTAAGGCTTAGAAATCTACACTGGGAGAAAACTAAATTTAAACAAAAGTGTCAGAAGACGACGCAGCTCGCCAGAAAGGACTGACTGGATAAGAAAACTATCTTTAAATATTAAAGATTAAATGCAGAACTTAAACATAGCAGTAAATGACAGAGTATGATCTGACTTTGATGTGGGAAGAATGTCAAACTGAGGGATGGGGTATATGCCATTTAAATATCTTCCCTTAGGCTGGTGTGGACGAAATATGACGCTATATCTAACATACTTCAGCAGCCATGTACACTTTTCAAAACTTAAACACAGATATAAATGACAAAGTATGATCTGATCTTGACCTAGGCAGAAGGTCAAACTGAGGAAGGGGTGTGTACTATTGAAGGTCTTACCCTAAGGCAGCAACTTGAACACTTTAGCAGTTACAAACACTTTTCAAAACTTAAACGCAAAACTCAAACATGGGTTTAAATGACTAAGTATAACCTGACCTTGACCTAGGCAGAAGGTCAAACTAAGGAAAAGGTTTGTGCTATTGAAAGGTCTTACCCTGATGTGGGCCAAATATTAAAGCGGTACCTTGAAGACTTCAGCCTTTACAAACACTTTTCAAAATTTAAATGCAGAACTCGAACAGGGGTTCAAATGACAAAGTATGACCTGACCTTGACCTAGGCAGAAGGTCAAACTGAGGGAGAGGTGAGTGCTATTGAAAGGTCTAACCCTAAGGCTGGTGTGGGCCAAATATTTGAGCTCTATCTTGAATACTTCAGCAGTTACGTACACTTTTCAAAACTTAAACACAAAACTTAAACATGGGTGTAAAAGACAAAGTAAGAACTGACCTTGATCTACATAAAGAGTCTATTTTGGGGATGGGGGTGTGTGCTATTAAAAGGTCTTACCCTAAAGTAGGTGTAGGCCAAATATGAAAGCAGTACCTTAAACAGTTAAAAAACTATGCACACATTTGAAAACTTAAACACTGTGCCAACGCGGACGCGGACGCCGACACCGACGCGGACGCCAACGCCTGGGTGACAATATAAGCTCTCCAGGGACATAGTCCTGGCGAGCTAATTAAACCAAGAAAGCCTATATATTTATTTCTAAGCCTTAACTTTTTGCATGCTGGGTAATTATGCATGCTTTTTGTCATCTGTGTTTTGCTTGTTTTTTTTAAATTAACTTTTTCAAAAAAATCTTTCAGAAATACCATCAGAGTGTCAAAGAGTTTGGATCCAGATCAGGTCCAAACTGTTTGCAAAGGTTATAAAGCAGACAACAAAAGTCGCCACTAGCTTGGAGAGAGTTAAGCAAGGCTACATCCGGGCCTCTGCTCTTCATTTATACATTCCATAGTATCCAATGATTCTGTTAGTGGACAGTCAAGGCTTTGATCAGACTGTGCATCTGCTCAATCTGATCTGGGCCTTTGCTGTCCACAAATGACCAGAAGGCATTCTTTCACTTGGTACAGCTCATATTGGAAGCAAATTAGCCATCTGTCTAGGACTAAAAGCCTTGACTCTCTCTTAACACTTAGCACTCTAGGTAAAATTTTCAGCAGACAACATTAAATTTTGGAAATATCTTTCTTATTCTTCCCAGAAAAGAAGATCTGACATTCCATGCAAACTGTCTCCAATGAAGACAATTTGCATGAAATATCAAATCCAGATTTCTGGGAAAAATAAGAAAAATATCACCAATCTGTCATCTGCTGAATTAACCAAGAGACTGTAAAAGGTTAATGCTAACTTCATTCTAAAACCTAAACTAACCTGAATTTAATCTGAAATGTACTTCTAAACAGGATTGTGCTAGCAATGCACATGGAGCTCTGCAAACTACATTGCTGTCATATGAAGAGTCTCATTAAAACCGAGATTCTGATTTTCATTCTTTTATGAGTTCTTTGTTTCCAAGGTCAAACTTTATACATGTAGATTTTATTCAACCCAATACCTAATCCTAGATGAAACCTTTGTATGAGTTCTTGTTTAACCTTTGTCCTGCTGAATAAATTAAGATGCTACACCCATTTTTAATTTTCAGCCAATCAGATAACTTGATCCAGATTGTTGATTTGTTTGTATTGAAGTTTTACGGCCCAGTCAACCCAATGGGGTTATGTTGAGCGCGGTCAGTTTACCTAACCACACGTTTACTGGGCAGGCTTAGTCCTCAAGGCGGTTAACCAGTATTCTGCATATTCTTTCGCGAGCCAGATTGTTGATATAAATTCACATACTTAATGGCAAACAGTACAGATCCAGAATATCAGTTGGCTTCTTCAGAAGCCAACTGATCTAGATCTACACTGTTTGCAAAGGCAGAACATATCCAGGTTTAACAGGACTAGGGTCAATAACACATCAACCCCTGTGGGTCATTTTGTGCTGTCTCCCAGAATAATGAAGAAGAAGATCTAGAAGAGCCATTAAAGCAGATGCATCCTCAAGTTTCACTTTCGCTTGTAGTCGTATACATGTAATACATGTATGCTAAAAAAAAAAGACATGGCTGACAAATCCAGTGGTAAAAAAACCCATTGAAATAAAATGTATTCCAAATACTTACAGAGTTATTGAGATTTTAAGTTTTTGCTCATTTGCATCTCATTTATATGCATGAGGAACCACTGGTTCTTATAAATAACTGTTTCAATAAATGTTGTTTTTTTTTAACTCTTAAAGCGCCAAGAAAATCTGCATCTGAAAATGTCGTCTGTTTATGTCGTCTGCTGAATATTCTTACAAACTTTTCAAACCTATTTTTGCATACAGGCAAACAGTGTGGACCAGATCAGACTGCTCCTAAAGGAGCAGTCTGATCTGGGTCCACACTGTTTGCAGAAGTGACTTTTAAAGTAACCAGCAGAAGACAAAGCAGACAACAATAGTTGTGATTGGCGCTTTAAGGGTTAAATGACATTTAACTTTAAGAAAATAAAGTAAAATTTTGAAATGAATTTAAATTCCATTTCTAAGTTGTTTTATTAAAATTTTATATTCATTTTGTAATAATCTTTCAGAATGTAATTTTCAACAATTTGTTTAATCTTGGTAAGCTTTTTACTAACAGAGTGATCTGTGTCTTGCATTTTTAATATTTCAAAAAATATTTTTTAAATTTCATCAAATTAATTTTTATCATTTAAAAAAAAAATGCTAACTTGAAATATAATGTCTAAATATTTAAAAGTAATAGAATATCTACTACTTTTTATCAAAGATAGCAGTCTGGAATAAATCCTTATGGTGATTTAAATAAAATTCAAATTTTCCTAGTAAAATTTGGAAAAGAACCAGTGACACCATAGAATAGTGCAATGTTAGATAGCCATTTTATTAAACTACATGTATAAATAGCAACACAAGTTACAATGGCTTTGGATGCATGCAACTTTTGAACAAATAGGAATTTTTAAATGCAGTTTTCAATATTATTGTCATCATAACACTATCTTTAATTTGAAATATTCTGAAATTTGGGGGTGCATCACCCTTAAAGGAGTGGAAAGAGGAATTACCAATATTGGATGTGTTTATACCAGAAATGTATTCTGCAACATTAATGACTACATAGAATAAAAGGTGAAATTCCTTGAAAATAAGCTGTGCGGCTGAAACTTTGGAAATGATAAGTTGTGGCTCTGTGAAATAAATTTGTTAATTGAATAATGTGTAGGAAATATAAATGTATATATCCTTAGGGCAGTGCTACACGTGTCCGAGAGTTACAGCTTCTGGTACTCAAGCAAACTTTCAAGAAAATGGTTTCACATCCTTATTCTTAATTTCAACTAATTTCATCTATGCATTCAGAAGACATACCTCCTTAAAACTTTAATGTAACTTGATTTCTAAGTCTGTGACCTTTATCTCAAGCTCACTATTAACCCTTAAAGCGCCAAGAAAAACTGCTTCTGAAAATGTTGTCTGTTTATGTCGTCTGCTGAATATTCTTGCAAACTTTTCAAACCTATTTTTGCATACCGGCAAACAGTGTAGACCCAGATCAGACTGCTCCTAGAGGAGCAGTCTGATCTGGGTCCACACTGTTTGCAAAAAATGACTTTTAAGATCACAAGCAGATGACAAAGCAGACAACAATTGTTGTGATTGGCGCTTTATGGGTTAAGGGCATGCAGCTTGCACAGAACAAAATTTTAAACAGTATCTAACAAAGTATTTACTACATCTGTCTACATTCTACATTCAGCCATTTTGTGCACTGAAGAAGGATTAAATTCCGAAACTAGTTTGCAGTAAAATTTCTTGAGTTGTGCTGATTTTTTCTCCCAAGACTACATCTGTCTAGGCATTCAAGCAGAACTGATTTTTAAAAACTTTAATGTAAAACTTCAACAGGCAAATGCAAGTCTATGACCTTGACCCCCAGGACATTGAACAGCATGGGCCTGAACAGAACAAAACTTTGGACCAGCCTCTAACATAAATCCCTGCCTGCATCAACTAAATCCATTAAGGCACTCAGGAGACACAGATCTATAAAAACTTTCACACTGAACTTTAAAATGAAAATTCTCTGTGACCTTGACATAAGGGCCACAGGCAAGAGTAAGGGTAATATTTCATAAAACTTTGGACAAATAGCAACAATTATACCAAATATGAACTCAATACATAGCTCTTGATAAGACACTTTTTTTTTTCAACCAAAAAGTATCTATATTTTTCTTATTTTTCGACAAAAATATAAGTCATGACTTTTTCTAGGCAATCTTACTCCTCTTAGCAGTTTCACAGTACTTTGTGCACATACTTTTGACTGTACCTAAAACATATGTTTTTGTAGAGAAATAAGAAAACTATTTACCTGATACCCTCTCTTATCTAGACCTATATCTATACATAAAAAATTTGGATATATTTATTTGTTTGTTTGCTTGAGTTTTACGGTTATGTTGAGTAAGTCAGTAAACCTACTAACACTTTTTCCTAGGCAGTCTTACTCCTCTTAGCAGTTTCCCAATACTTGGTGTAAATACTTTTGCCAGTAACTGACAACTACCCTTCTGGACTAAAGTGGAAGCGGGAGAATGACTGTAGAAATTATTTATGATCAATCTCCAAAGTTATGTGGCCAAGTTGGGATTTGAACTTGTGACCTCTGGATCTGCAAACAGATGCACGGCTGTGCTATGGAGCCCGGCCAGGATTTAACCCTTGTCATCCTGAATAAATTAAGATGCCACATCCAATTCTAATTTTCAACCAATGAGGTAACTTGATCCAGATGGTTAATATAAATTCATATACTGAATGGCAAACAGTGCAGATCCAGATCACTTGGCTTCTTTAGAAGCCAACTGATCTGGATCTACACTGTTTGCAAGTCAGTGTATATCTGGGTTCAGCAGGACAAGGGTTAAAACCATGAAGAAATAAGAAATTCAATATTTCTGGTTCAAAAATCATCTTACCTAGAGTTCTGGATTTGAGTGTTTCCTGAAATATCTAATTTAGTCTCTTTCAGGTGAAGGTGAGCTAAAACCGTGAAGAAATAAGAAATTCAATGTTTCTGGTTCAAAAATCATCTTACCTAGAGTTCTAGATTTGAACGGTTCCTGAAATATCTAATTTAGTCTGTTTCATGCCTTTCTGGAACTATTCTTGAAAGAAATCGATGTGTTTTCATTTATCAGAATAAACCATCCTGAGCACCTGACAAGCTGTATGCAAACTCTAGATAGCCAAAATTTATTGATATTTTATTCAAATTTTTCAAATGAAACATACCTTCTTTGTTGGTTTGGAGTTTAACAGCCCAGTCAACACTATTATGGTCATGCAAACTGGTCTAAGCAGTCTTTCAGTACTTGTGCACATTCTATCACCAGAAACTGACATCTGCCTTCTTGAATCGACAGAAGTATGTTACTGGTACTCATTAGATGTGTCTAATGATAATGGTTTGGTGTTATATCTCTTTCAACATTATTTAACCCTTGTCCTGCTGAACCCAGATATACCCTGCTTTTGCAAACAGTGTAGATCCAGATTAGTTGGCTTCTGAAGCCAACTGATCTGGATCTGCACTGTTTGTCATTAAGTATGAGAATTTATATCAACAATCTGGATACAGTAATCTGATTGGCTGAAAATTAGAAAAAGGCGTGGCTTCTTAATTCATTCAGCATGACAAGGGTTAAGTCATACCGAGACAACAGAAGGGTGATAATAAAGGGCTCTGTGCAATAAAGTGCCCCACAGACATGAGCTGATTTCTGTACGCACTTCACTAGATGTGCCTAACCAAGGTGCTTCTAATCATTGCTATAGGATAAGAGATATTAAGAGATATAAGGTAATATTTCTCCATGCAAATGTATGTTGTGGGTACTCATTAGAAGCGCCTCAGCGAGGCGCTTCTCATGAGTACCACAACATATGTTTTCATGGAGAAATAAGAAAAATCTCAATATTTTATAGTTGAAAAAGTACTTAAGCTGGAGCTATGCAGTTACAGAATACCTTTTCTTAGAGATATAAGAAAAATATATCTGGATAATCTAATCCTATCCAAAACTATGTGTATGTTTTTATGAATCCTTTTATATGATTTCGCCATTAAAAAAAACAAACCAAAACAACATTATTTTCTAAGATCTCTTCCTAACATTTTCTCAGATCTCATTCTAACATTTTTAATGAGATGATTTTAATGAGATCCTAAGCAAGTGTTTCCAGGTAAAATTAGGAAACTACATACATTTTCATCACCCATTTATCATCTCATCTGGAATCTAACCTATCTAAGACAGGTGCACTTAGTTTAAGATCAGGAAAATTAGCAACGAATTTCTTGTTTTACCTGTGGTCTACAGAGAAGATGAAAGAACAAAATTCAAGTTAGATGCCAATCCAGAAAACATTTGTTTGTTGACCACTGGTACCATATTAACCCTTATGAATCAGACAGACTGACCTGAGAAACCAGTGTTGACACAGATCAGGTGCTTCCAAACACACATTGACGCTTCACTGGAGATGGGTACTCAATATCATACACATATAAATGTCTATTTATTTATGATAACAGAATAGACAATTCATCATTATATACTTATACATATGAAGGAGGAGGGGTGGGGCGAATAGCCAATCCAAACATGCGGCAAATGTGTGACTGCCAGTATTTATGCTGCGAATCGCCAAGAAATCTACCTGAAATTTTTATGTGAAACTATGTGGGGGTGGGTGGAGGGGTTTACAACTAACCAGTCTGTACACAGACATATCAGCACTACTCTGACATGCCAGCTGGCAAATGAGATTGTGTGACAAATGGAAAATGAGACTGATGACATAACTAGAAAATCAGAATAGGTTTGATACGACCACCAGGAAATGGGATTCTTACTTGAAAACTGGTAAATGAGACTGCGCTGACATGGACTAGCAATAAATAGTATTATACTGACAAAAGCACTGGAAAATGAGATGCTGACATGACCACTGGTACAATGAGACTGTGTTGACATGACCACTGGAAAATGAGATTATGCTGACATGACCACTGGTAACTGATAATATATAGATATTGCAACTGACATGATACTGTGCTGTCACAACCACTAGTAAACAAAACTATATGGGCATGATAACTGGAAAATGAACATTGGTAAACAGAACTGTACTGACATTACCACAGGACAACGGGACTGTAACCACATGACCACTCTTAGATAGGTCTGTACTGATATGACACCTGGAACCAATCTCTGATGTTGGTTTTTCATAACATAATTTAACATAAATAAACAATAGGAGGTAGGTAGGTTAAAGATATTATGAGCCAGCAGTGAGAAATGATGGACGGATATCACTCATTTAAGTAGACATTTGTAAACAATCTCCTGTTTAATGTTTATTAACAACCTGACTAGTTGCCTTAGAAACCACACAAAAACCTAGATCTGGGTATTATACTACCTTTACCATAGTTCCAGTTAAGAAGGGGGTACACAGCCTTTTCATCAGCTGGAGGCAGGCGGCTAAATTGCCAGCATGACCATCTTAGTTCTACTTTGTAAGGGGATTGCATATACTTGGTAGATTTCCCACCATTTTTTTACATGGGAGACAACTTGTGAGACAGCATTCCTACACATCAAGATTTTCTGACAAGGGGTCTACTCTAAAAGGAAAGAATTTGCTCCCCATGGTAGCAAATTCTTTCCTTTTACAGTAACCCTATCAGAAGGGAGACAACACCATTTTGAAAGAGCTGCCTACCCCAGAATTACATTGTATATATCCATTTCTAAACAAATCTTTTGTTAATCTTTCTGTCACCTGGCCTCCTGAGACTTATCCAAATTAGCCTCCCACTTGCAAATTTAATGAAAAGGCTGATTACCCACATAATACTTATCTATGAAAATGTATGTTGTGGGTACTCATAAGAAGTGCCAAGGCCACTGTAAAGCAATAGTATTGTCCAGGACTTTGCATGCTGGGTAAAAATTTCAGCAGACAACATTTTGAAATATTTTTTTCTTATTTCCAAGAAAATAGGATTTGACATTTCATGCAAATTGTCTCCTCAGGAGACAATCTGCATCAAGTGTCAGATCCAATTTTCTAGGAAAAATAAAAACAAGAAAAATGCATTATGGACCATTTTTTAAATAACAAAGAGAGTAAGAGTTGTCTCTCTTGCATGTGAAACATCTACTGGTTCTCCTCCTCATCTCTACCAAATATGAAAGCAATCCATTGAAGAATAAAGGTAACATATAACTTTGAAAAAAAGGTTAACCAAAAGGTAAACCTCTGACGATGCCCAATGCCAGATGCCCGCCGGACACCCGCCTGACAATCGCCCAGACATCACTATTTTAAAGAACGAATTTCTTAAAAACCCATCCAAAAATAGCATCAGTTTGTTCTCTGCTTAATTTGCCCATAACATGACAAGTGTATGGCTCCTGACCTGCTATTAGCTTACTTCACCATCAGTTGAATGAGAGGTTAACCCTTAACGGGCCATAGCAGATCACATTCTAATTTTTTTTTCTAATACAGGTATGATGCTTCATGTAATCTGTCTGCCTAGCAGACACTTCACATGAAAAATCAAGTTTCAAGTCATTTTCTCGAAAATAAAACTTGGAATGCCGTCTGCTGCTGCTAGCAGACAATTCACATGAAAATGTTTTTACAGAAAATTGAGTTTGGGTTGGAGTTTTACCACCAAGTCAACACTGTTAAGGTCATGTTGAGCTAGTCATTTTTCCAGGGCAGGCTAAGTCCTCTAAGCAGTTAACCAGCACTTGTGCACACATTTTTGCCAGTAACTGACAACTGCATTTTTTGAATCAGCAGAAGGGGGAGAATCACCGTAGAAAGTTTTCCCTGTTAAATCTCCATGAATTTTATGTGATTGAGCTGGGATTCAGACTTGCTCACAACACCCTCCACCCAACCTGCTTCATGCACCCCCCCCCCACCCCCCCACTCTTCCCCCAACACCATTACCATCACCAACACCCTAGTCTACTGCTCCCCCTGGATCAGCACTCAGACAAGCTACCAACTGCATTATGGACTCCTGCTTGGAAATGAGAACAGATAATAGATATCTAGACTGTTGTCTGCTGCTACAAGCATACACTTTAAATGAAAACTCAAGCCTTACTTTCTTGGGTAAATACACAAAAAAAATAATTTAGAATTTTGTCTCCTGCTGTTGTAAATGGTGCTTTAATTTCTCTGGGCAAATTAAGCAGACAACGAACTGATGATATTTTTTCTTATTTTTCCCAGAAAATGGGCTTTGACACTTTATGCAAACTCCTTAGGAGACAATTTGCTTGAAATAGGAAAGCCTATTTTCTGGGAAAAATCAGAAAAAAAAATACTTCAAAGAGTTGTCTTCTGAAATTTTTACCCATGATGCTAAGCAATTCACAGAAAAAAAAATGCATTCTTAACCCTAGTCCTGCTGCACCCAGATATACCCTGCTTTTGCAAACACTCACTGTGCAGATCCAGATCAGTTGGCATCTGAAGAAGCCAACTGATCTGGATCTGCACTGTCTGCCATTAAGTATATGTGAATTTATAGCAACAATCCGGATCAAGTAATCTGATTGGCTGAAATTTAGAAGTGGGCATGGCATCTTAATTTATTCAGCAGGACAAGGGTTAATGGTGCATAATCAAACCCCAGAAACACCTGAACATGCAAAACTTGATTAAAATCATAAAACAATATTTATAAACCAGGTTGGGGAAAACCTACTGACAGATAAGACATGAAATAAAGCCAGATTTCAGCTGCTTCTAACATCAGACAATCAATTCAGAAATTCCAGGGGCTCACAGATTCTAATCTTAAGAAAACTATTTGCAGCCAGAGAACACAGTGAAGTTCAAAGGGAAAAAAATGTTTCAAAACAGCAATGCGGATACACCCTAGAGTCTCACAATACAGAATATTCTACTTACCCAAAGTATTGGAACAGGCATGAGCAAACAGTGTAGACCCAGATCAGATGCCGCAAGATGTCTAAACTGTTTGCCACTTATCCAAGAGTTTTTAGACACATCAACAGTCAGCATTTTTGGTTTGTTCAAATTTTAGGACAAGTATTTAAGATGTTTCCCAATATCTTGGGTAAATACAGCAGAAAAGGGTACCGATTCACTGTTGTGTGAACCTTACCCTAAAGAATACCCATTCACAGCGAGATTTTTTAACGGATAAATTTGTTCATTTAAGATTCTTGTTTACAGGAAATTTTGTCTCCAAAAAGGACAGAACATCTTGTAGATGAGAAGAGAGAGAGAGATATATAGAGAATGACAGTGCAAAAACAGTAGAAATACTAACATGCCCCAATCCCCCGCCTGTTGTAAGTACAACAGGCCCTTAATATTATTACTGTGCAGCAACAATAAAAAAAATAAACATGCCCTCTTCCCCCACCAAACCAACAGCTGGCCCTTGACTGGAACAAAGCAGGCCCTCACCAGGACCAACATCAGGCCCTCTAGTTTTCAGCTGATGGTCTCAGCCAGGCTCAACCTTCAGCATTGCAGTCAAACACTCAAAACACTCAGGGCCTGACAAACCAAAATTCGATCTACTTGTCTGTTGAAGTATTTCAACAGAAAAATGCTGAAATTCTTTGCCTTTCCCTATAGAACTTACACATTTTTCCGAGCAAGCTAGAAAACCTTTTACTTGCACAGCAAAAACTTCCTCTCACTGCAGCTGGAGAACCCTTCACTTGGCTAGAGCTGTCAAGTCCCTTTCTAACACTTGGCACTCTAAGTAAAATTTTCAGCAGATGACATTTTGAATTATTTTTTTTTATTTTTCCCAGAAAACGTGATTTGATATTTCAAGCAAACTGTCTCCAAGTTTTCATGAAATGCCAAATCCTGTTTTCTGAGAAAAATAAGAAAAACATCATCAATTTTCCCTCTGCTGAATTAGCCCTGAGAGTGGTAAAGGTTAAATGAGTTTTTTTCAGATGGATTATCATAAACAGAGAGATTCCATAGAAGAACTGTTTTACTAATCAAAAACCAGGGATACTTAGCAGACCTAGGCAGGTGTTATCATATTCATCCCAAATATTAGACCAAGTTAACTTCCTACAAAACTTGTCCTAAAATTTGTACAAGTCTATTTTATTTGACTACCTGTTGAAATGTCTAAAACTTGCTGGATGTGTGGCAAACAGTGTCAACCCAGATCAGATGCCGCATTATGCGGCATCTGATCTGGGTCTACACTGTTTGCTCAGCCTGTCTGTCCGAATGCTTTGCGTTTTTATGGTAATATAAATGTTACAAATGAAACAGGAGTATTGAGGAGATCATATATGTTATTGCTGGAACAAAACATATCTTTAGGGCACTTATAACAATCACCTCAATGAGGTAATTCCTGTGAATACCTGCAAGATATTTCTATGGTACAAACCAAACAAAAACATACTAAATTACTTCCTCAATTACTGTTGTATCTTAAAGCTATGTTACATATCAATAAATCTACCCTTTTTACCCCAAATATTAGGACACTTAACTCCTTAGAGGTTGTGGATTTGAGTTTGGCTCATATCATTAAGTTGATTATCGTATTTACTCTTAATATTGGGACACCTTATCTCAATAGCATACTTGCCCTACAATTTATAAAAGTGTAGTTTACTACCTGTTTATGTGTAAAATATTGCTGGACGAGTGGCAAACAGTGAAGACCCTGATCAGATGCCACATTCTGCAGTGTCTGATAAGATACCACTTTCTATAGTGGTCTGATCTAGGTCTACACTGTTTGCTAAGGCTTGTCCATCCCAAAACTTAGGATTATTACCGCAACTGAAAAATTCTCTTCACTCAGGAGTGAATGGGTATCTTTTGTAGGGACGGTTAAAGAACATGTATTCAAATGGATTTGTTCAACTATTCGGATAAGTATGGTAAGGAGTTTAGGTGTTCCAAATAACTAGGGTAAATACAGCATGTCAAAAGTAAATGTGCATACCAAGACAGGACTGCATACATACACACTGATGCAGGAACGGATCAGTTTGCACCTGGTGAACTGTAGACTGTCTCCAGTCTCCAGTGATGTGACTAATTTTTTTTCCTATGATCTGTTTAATAATCCACTAAAATAAAACTCAAGTAATGTCAAGACTATAAAGGTTTTTGATTGTGTTGGGGTTTAACGACACGTCAACCCTTGTGGGTCATTTTGTGTCGTCTCCCAGAGAAAGGGAGAAGAGTGATAGAAGAGATAGTCGAAGAGATGAAAGAGAGGAACAGGGAAGAAAGAGGAACAGGAACGAAAGTGAAGAAACAGAAGAAATAAAAACATTCCCCCTCTACCCTTACCTGCTACAAGGATAGCAGGCCTTGCCCAACTGTAAGCCAATATCAGTTAGACGCCCCGGTGATGGTCATTAGAGACTATAAAGGCTGGTCTCTAATGACCAGCCTTTACAGTCATGATATTTGTTTGGTTTTATTTTAGTGGATTATCAAACAGGAATATGAGAAAAATATTTAGTCACTAGAGACTGGAGCCAGTCTACTGGTGAACTGCTCAGAGCTCAGAAAGTACTTATGCACTGACTGGTCATAGCATAAGTACTTTGCATACCATATTTATGTTAAGTATTCAGACACCTTAACGCATTACCATAGCTGTCCTAAAATTTGAGCAAGGCCATTTTAATATCTGTTGATGTGTATACATGTAAAAACTGCTGGATGTGTGGCAAACAGTGTAAACCCAGATCGGATGCCACATTTGTTTTATTGTGGCATCCGATCTGGGTTTACACTATTTGCTCAGGCCAGTTAGTCTGAAGACTTATGTTAAATAAGGTATATCTTAATGATTCAGTGATGTGTCTAACTAAATGATTCAGTGATGTGTCTTAATGATTCAGTGATGAGTGACAAACAGTGTAGACCCAGACCAGATGCCACAAATGTGGCATCTGATCTGGGTCTACACAGTTTGTTCAGGCCAGTCTGTCTGAAAACTTTGGGTAAATATGGTATATCTTAATGATTCGGTGATTCATCTAATGGCAGGATTTCTCACAACCATGTCTTGCATGGCATTGATTTTTACTTTATCGAAATCATGTAACTTTCCAACCACAGACCTGCATTTATTTTGATATGACATTTTTTTCAACTTGGAGTTTTGCTATTTTCTCATTTCTCCATAAAAGCATATGTTGTGGGTACTCATTAGAAGTGCCTCTGTGAGGTGCTTCTAGTGAGTACCTACAACGTATGTTTTTGTGGAGACATGAAAAAAAAAAGTATTTATGTTCATATCCCTCTTAGCTATAGCTACATGTGTGTCCATGTATTAAGCTCAAAAACTAACATTTTCTTTTACTGTTGGACTGTTACATGAGCCCCTCCCAACAAAAACAACCTTACGACAATAGTATCTAGCACAGTCAGATCTGCCCACACATCTGCAGAGTCTATGTAATGTATGACATGTGTATGCCTCAAATATTCTATTTGTTTGTTTGTTTGTGTTGAAGTTTTACGGCCCAGTCAACCCAATGGGGTCATGTCGAGCGCGGTCAGTTTACCTAACCACACGTTTACTTGGCAGGCTTAGTCCTCCAAGCGGTTAACCAGTATTGTGCACATTTTTTCACCAGAAACTGCCCTTCTTGAATCAGCGGAAGGGAGAGAATGACCGTAGAAAATATTTCATGATCAATCTCCACGAAAGAATGTTGCCGACCTCGACGGGGGTTGAACCCGCGACCTCCTGGTCTCCAGTCGGACGGCGCATTCTATTAGCAAACAACTCTGATTAGACTGCACAGATGAACTCACTGACCTGGGTTTATACAGGTCACATATTGTTATCATATCATTTTCTATTTAATAATAATAATAATAATAATAATAATCGACCTTATTTATAGAGGGTAACACATTTAGTAATCTAGTACTAATCTTCCATGTGGCCCTCTTTTTTCCTGGGTAGAAACCAGTACTAAGCAATGTGGATAAAGTCTCTTGCTCAAGGAAACAACACTTGCTGTTAGTGGGGATCGAACCCGGTACCTATCGATCTCGAGTCCGACGCTTTACCACTGCACCACAGCGCTCCACTTTTGAAAAGCCTCATTATTTTTAATGTTTAGTAACAGAACTGAAGTGGCTGAAATACACATGAAGGGAAAATGCAATTCAAATCACCCTTACAAATATCATATTTTTCCCTGCTGGATGTTTAGCATTTTATTATTTGAAGTATCTCTCGTGTCTGACACAGTTTGAGTGAACTGTCATGCTCAGTTTTTTAACTCACTTTTTCAAGAAAACAAAAAGACCCACTTGTTCGCTGATTTATCTCCATCATGTGAATGGCTTTACAATACTTTTATTCAGCAGATTGTAACTACAAAATATGGAGACATTTTTCACCATAAAAATGTATTTTGTAGTACACTACAACCTCTTTATAACACGGTTCATTATAACATGGATTTGGATATAACACGGTTCAAAGATGGATCCCAAAAATGTATAGATTATATTGAAAAATGACCATAAATGGTCATTTTTCAATATAATCTATACATTTTTGTTTGGATATAACACGGTTGTTTAACTAAAACGGTTTATGCTATGGACCCCAACAATAGTGTCATAAAGAGGTTGTGGTGTTGTCCTTAAAAATGTTTATCAAGGGTGATTCTAAGAACAATCCACAACATTGTATAATTTTGTGGGCAGTTCTTAGACCACCTTGAATAAACATTTGTTTAACCTTTACCACTCTCTGGGCATTTTCAGCATGACAGATTGATGATATTTTTCTTATTTTTCCCAGAAAACAGGATTTGACATTTCATGCAAATGACCATTTGCATGAAATGTCAAATCCTGTTTTCTGGGAAAAATATATTACAAAATGTCATCTGCTGAAAATTTTACCCAGAATGCTAAGCGTTAACACAACATTGTAGGTAGTTCTTAGAATCAACTTGAATAAATGTGTGTTTAACACAATGTTGAGGGTAGTTCTTAGAATTATCTTTATTAGAATTTTCTAATAATTATTCGGTACCACAAACTAATTTTTAAAAAAAGGAAACGAAAAAAAATATCTCAGTACCCATCTTATCCTGTACACTGGCATACAGCAATTTTTCTTACTTCTCTTTGAAAATGCATGTTGACAGTATTCATTAGACGCCATTCAAATTAAAGCTGACTGAGGCAATTCTAGAGATCTTAGACTGGCTCAAGTTTCCAGTGACTAAATATTTATTCTTATAATATGGTTTGATAATCCACCAAAATAAACATTAACCTTAACCCTTGACCTTTTCCACTCTCTGGGCTAATTCAGCAGACAATAAATTGGTGATATTTGTTCTTATTTTCCCAGAAACCAGGATATGACATTTCATGCAAATTGTCTCCAATAATTTTTCCCCACAAAACAGGATTTGACATTTCAAGCATATTGTCTCCATTGGAGACCATTTACATGAAATGTCAATTCCTGTTTTCTGGGAAAAATAAGAAATAATATATTTCAAAATGTCATCTGGTGAAAATTTTACCCACAGTGATACTCTTTAAAGTCCTAAGCAAACATTCCAAAACTGAATTCGGGAAGCATGTATGGATGAAGTTTGAAGAAAATGACATATATACATGAAGAAACCAAGATATGTAGCTAATCCAAAAAAAAGTGCACTCTACAGCGTATGTGTTTACATTGTATATGAGCAATGAGCAATTTCTTGCATAGGCTTTTGCTGATGGACCGAGGTAAAGCCGTAAGGAGACCATGCTGAGATTGTACCGAAATCGTGTAGTCATCATACAGTCTCTGCAGCCTCAGCATGAAAATCATAGGGAGCCCGTGCGGGTTCCATACATAGGTTGCCCATAAATGGCACGGTGACAGCAACTGTCGCATAGTTTTGGGCATTTGCGTACCAAAAGTGTACAACTTCACATTTCTGCTTGTGTTGTCAGTTGAAATGGTACCTAAAACAAAAGGCGGTAAGGGAAAGAGATCCAAGAAGAAAAATGTAGACCCATCTCAAGGCTGTCGCACTGTCATGGTGTGGTCACCGTGGGAATGCCTAGTGTTGTTGAGATTAATCGAAAGTATTGATTAATCACTGGATGAGCCTACCTTTTTTCACAATCAATTATTTAAAATTCTACTTTTAGAAATGTGGAACAAAGAAATACTATACTAACAGTTCCTGTAGCTGCTCTTCTTATAACTTAAATTGGCTAGAAACATCTGCAATGTCTTCAGCAACCTACATTAGACATGATAAAGCAATTGAAGTGGTGTTGCCTTATATGTTATCAAGAAATTTTAGATTAATATGCTGTAATGATTTTTTTATTATGTCAGTTTTTGTACAATCGATAATCAATCTGTTTCACTTTCCAGATAATCGATTGTAGTTTTCCTCTCGGTCTCCGATTCCCAACACTAGAATTGCTGCAAGATAACTGCTTCATATCCCTGCGAATTTATGGGCACTGCACAGGCATAGTGCAGCAGCCTTGTGGCAGCTGTGCAGGGGCTGTACGATTATCCCCAGAGTCTACAATCATCATATGATTTTTTTTTTTTTTTGGCCAAAATGACCAACTAAAATCTTGCCTTGTCTGGACAACCAGTGTCCAGCCTCTGTGCCATTCCCATGGAGGGATCATGCGATGCTACCTACAACTTGTCTGTGGGCTTAGGGCTTACAATTTTTCAAAATTTGTCATAGTGCTGAGTTGAACAAAATCATACAGACTATGGCACCCATGAATCATTACCATAATGGTATGGTCGCCGGCTGCCTCCATACGGAGGCCACACAGAAAGGGAGATATGGACATCTCACTGGCTCCATAAGCTCATCGCAAGCAGAATGTAAACTAGGCATAAGATTTGTTTGTGTTGAGGTTTTACGGCCCAGTCAACCCAACTGAGTCATGTCGAGCGCGGTCAGTTTACCTAACCACACGTTTACTGGGCAGGCTTAGTCCTCTAAGCGGTTAACCAGTATTGTGCACATTCTTTTGCCAGAAACTGACAACTGCCCTTCTTGAATCAGCTGAAGGGAGAGAATCACTGTAGAAAATATTTCATGATCAATCTCCATGAAAGAATGTTGCCGACCTCAGCGGGGGTTGAACCCGCGACCTCCTGGTCTCCAGTCGGACGGTGCATCCAAATCAGCCACCGAGGCCGTAGGCATAAGATACAGATGTGGATGAATCAAGGATGGCCAAGCCAAGGACTGATGATAAATTGGACAGCTATGCCGCCTATTTTACTACATAAACCTTTAAGCGCTGAGCAAAACTGTAACTGAAAACATTCTAGGCCCAGTTGTTCAAAGCATCGTTAGCTTAATGAGCCAGTTAAGGGTCATTTCGTTAACTGTTTTAGCGGATTCAACACACAATATTCTGATATTTTTTGCTGAAAAAATGTGAGTAGCTTTTGCACTGCAAAAGCTACTCACGTTTTTTTAGCAAAAAATTTCAGTATATTTGGGTATCACTCGATGTAAATTTTAACGATCATTAACTAACGATGTCGTTAGCTTTGAACAACTGGGCCCTAATTTTAATATAATATTTTTCAGAGAAAATAAGACATGACATTTCTATGAATTGTCTGTCTAGCAGATGATTCACATGAAATGCCAAGTCTTAATTTCTCTAAAAAATAACAAATTTGATTTTAGAATGTCATCTTGTAAAAATTTTACTAAGCGCTTTAAGGGATAAGCAGATGTGACAACAAAATATCATACTGTATTTTCGACCTAATTACCACACTGTGTGCTACTGGGAAAACTTGTGGTAAAATATGTACCTACCTATACTAAGGGTACACTTCAAAAAAAAAAAAAAAAAAAAAAGATCAGTAGGTGTTTTTTCCTGATTTTCTTTATATAGCTATAATGTTGTAAGTACCCATTTGAATTGCATCAAAAAGTTGATGCAATTCAAATGGGTACCTACAATATATGCCTTTATAGAGAAGTAGACAAAAAGTACACTAAGTCTTGTTGTAATCTTAAGACTACAGAATTGCTTGACTGCGCGCTTATAGAACTATGTGTGGTAATTAGGTCGAATACTATACATTTTTGCAGCAAACAGAGCTTGAGATACCAATCAAATAATCTATCAAAGAAAAACAGGGACTCGCCACTAAAGCAGGCAAAGAACAAAATAAAATACTTTTCACAGAAAATAGTGCTTGACACATTTCAATCATGATTGTGTTGGGGTTTAACGACATGTCAACCCTTGTGAGTCATTTTGTGTCATCTCCCAGAGAAAGGAAGAAAAAAGATAGGGGAGATGAAAGAGAGAGACAGGAAAGAAAGAGGAACAGGAATGAAAGATTACATGATCAAGGTTGTTGATATAGATTTACATACTGAATGGCAAACAGTGCAAATCCAGATCAGTTGGCAAAGGCAGGATATATCCGGGTTCAGCAGGACAAGGGATAATAGGCTTGAGTTTTTCGAGAAAAGTCTGATAACTATCAATCTTTAAACCCGGCACATTATGATACAGTCGACTCTCGTTATCTCGAACTCGCTTATCTCGAATAACCGCTTATCTTGAAGTGAAAATCTGGTCCCTGTTTTAACACAATCTACCAACAGGCAACAAAATATTGTGGAAAAGCAATTTCTCCTCTTTTCCACAATATTTTTAAAACATCTCTAACTTGAGAGTCAAATTAAAGATTCATTTTGTTAAAGGTGGTTGTTTGATTAATTGTTTTCCTCAGTTCCGTAAATCTGATATGTCGAAGTACGGATATCTCGAAGTGTTTCATAGAGTCCCTTGGATTTCGAGATAACGAGAGTCGACTGTATATACCATTTGTCTCACTTTTCTAAGAGAACAGGTCTCAATATACATGTATGTCAAGACTATATTTTCTGGTCAGACCATGGGTCTCTTTGCATGACGTGAGTCACAGGAAAAGGAACTTTCTAACTTGGCAAGATCCATATTTAACAGACAGGATTAATTGATCAATTTGAACCTGCCAAGCACTGACAGACAAAATGGCATAATAACAAGCTCTTTTTCTCTCCTTTTTTCTGTTCTAAAACAAAACAGACTCTGTGACCCTCTTTAATTAACTAAAAATTCTCAAAAAAATCTACAGTATTTTTGGCTGGAACTCTTATAAGACTAGTTTCCAGAAAACTGGCAGTTTCTAGTAAGAATACTGTTTCTAAAAAGTGTGTGTGTGTGTGTATGTGTGTGTGTGTGTGTGTGCATGAATGTGTGTGTGTGTCAGCCTGCCTGTCTGTCTGTCTGTGTCTGTGTTCCCAGAAATGCCTATGGTAAATGTCCTAAAAATTTGTAAACCACAGTGGCCAATAAAATGGCATGTACAAACAGTGCATACTCAGATCAGACCACTCCTGAAGGAGCAGTCTGATCAGGTTCTACACTGTTTGCATTTTCACTAAGTATTTTCAGAAATAGCTGCATTAAGAGCAAAATTTAGGCAAAAAGGGTATGGAATAAAGTGTTTGAAATTTCAGGACATTTATTGTAAGCAACCCTGCTGAAATGACAATTTCATGGTCACACATTAACCCTTGTCCTGCTGAACACGGATATACCCTGCCTTTACAAACAGTGTAGATCCAGATCATCAGAAGCCAACTGATCTGGATCTGCACTGTTTGCCACTAAGTATGTAAATTAAAGCAACAACCCAGATCAAGTAATCCAATTGGCTAAAAATTAGAAGTGGGCGTGGCATCTTTATTTATTCAGCAGGACAAGGGTTAAGATGATTGTAGGTGTAATAGTTATCCAGAAATGGACTTGAATTCTAATTCGTGGTAATTAACATTAAATGGAACAGTGGAACAGACGAAGAGATGAAAAAACGGACACCTGTATTGAACTTGCTGTCTTTGGCAGCTGCAGCAATAAAACATCTGGCCTTGACAATAATAAATCACATCTTTGGAGTGCAAATCCATTTCAATACCTGAATTACACCTAACCATTCAGTCAGCACAGGCTTCTGGTCAGTTCTTTTGCAGTAACACAAACTCATTAGTCTCATAAAATCAATTCCTTTATTTATCCCATTAAAGACTGAATAAACTCTCCCACACTATATATTGGAAGAGTCCATTTTCAATTTTAGGTATGTCAGGCTATATGATGTAGATATTCTTAAAACGGATGAACGATTTGCAAACAGTGAAGACCCTAATCAGACCCTAATCTGCACTGTTTGCCAGTTACCTGTTTACCTTCTCCAGTCTTAAATGGATTATTTGCCAGGTAACGAGGTATTTATATATTTGCTGGAAATTATCACACTGATCATGGTAAATAGATATGCCATCATAAATGCCATAGAATCTACCGGAACTTCATTCGTGTTTAGCATTCCCTTGGATTGGATAGAAAGGATCTGGTGTTTTAAGTCGCTTTCAACATTATTTAGGTCATATCAAGATGATGGAAGGAGAGTAATGAAAGGCTCTGTGCAATGAAGTGCCACACAGTCATGAGCTGAATTCTGTCTCCAGTGGGATTCAAACCCGTAACCTTGTGACCTTAAGTTGGGAGAGCTAACCATTCAGCCACCCGGAAGCTACATGATCTGATGGAAGAACGAATGGGTCTGCACTGAAACTTTGTCTCAGAAATAGAGTTTTGGTGTTTAGCTCACAGCTATGTTTCAGGCTCAAAAAAGGGGGAAACATGTGGATAACAGGGCCTTATCTACTGAATCAAAATGCGTAGTTTGCTAACTAGGCTATGTAGCCAAGTTAGATCAAGGGTAGTAACCCAGATAAGCTCCAGATAACAGTGGGTATCCATATAATATTTTTCTTATTTCTCCACAAAAACATATGTTGTTGGTATTCATTACTTCTAATGAATACAAACAACATATGTTTTGTGGAGGAATAAGAAAAACATTGGTATTTTTTGGTTGAAAAAAGCGCTTTATCTGGAACTAGGGTAACTTTGATGTCAAGTGAATAGTGATTATACTGGACAAACTGTACAAGATTTGTGGTAAATTAGTATCTTTATGTACCATATGTATCCTAAATATTCAGGCACCTTGACTCCTTGCCGTACTTGTCCTAAAACTTGAACAAGACCATTTTACTACACCGCAACCTCTTTATAACACTTGTTGGGGTCCAAAGCATAAACCGTGTTAGTTATACAACCGTGCTATATCCAAATAAAAATGTATAGATTATGGTCATTTTTCTACATAATCTATACATTTTTGGGATCCATCTTTGAACTGTATTGTATCCAAAACCGTGTTATAACAAACCATGTTATAAAGAGGTTAATGCGTATGTAACTTTTAATGTGTCTAACACTCTTGTGTGAGT
The DNA here is from genome assembly GCA_964016985.1 of Anodontia alba. NCBI lineage: Eukaryota > Metazoa > Mollusca > Bivalvia > Lucinida > Lucinidae > Anodontia > Anodontia alba. Next base: position 68,922,379 of record OZ024833.1, on the reverse strand, counting down.
AACAAACAGTGCAGAACCTCAGATAATGCATTCTGTGGCATCTGATCTGGGTTGCTAAGTTCCTTCTGTCCCAATACTTAGGGTTATTATGGAATTTTTCATGACAGAATGTGTATACACGTACTTATTTCAATATGAACATGCAGAATTTCTTCTCTTGAACTGAAAGGCCAGCTGACTCAAAACTTTGTAGGAAGTATCAAGCCTACTTGTAGATAAAAAAATAGCTAAAATCATTCTGATTGTATTTCATTGCGAGCATGAATTGGGCTCTTGATTCTTTCAGTAGCAGATTATCGTTTCCTACTGAACCGTTAAGCAAACAACATTGTCTTTTTTTTTCTTCAAAAAAATAAGACTTGGCTTTTCATATGAATCATCGGCCTTAATTTCTCCAAACATATCCAAAACAAATCAAACTGTCGTCAGCTGCTGAGATGACTTGCACTTTTGAGTTTATTTTACAAAAAAAAAAAAGATTATTGCAATACAGTCATTGTGAAGTTAACCCTAAAAAAAGTTAAGCAAAACTGCAGCAGAAGACATACTGAATTGTTTTTTTTTTTGTTTTTTTTTTTTAGAGAAAATCAGACTTGAAAGTTTATGTAAATCATCTGCCAAATGATTCACATGAAACATCAAGCTTTAGTTTCTCCAAAAGTTACTCAAATTACCCCTTAAAAATCAAACTGTCATCTACTGCAATTGTGATTAGTACTTTAAGTATTAATTAACCCTTGTTCTGCTGAATCCGGATATACGCTGCCATGCAAACAGTGTAGATCCAGATCAGTTGGCTTCTGAAGAAGCCAACTTATTTGGATCTGCACTGTTTGCCATTCAGTATCGGAATTTCTATCAACAATCTGGATCAAGTAATCTGATTGGCTGAAAATTAAAAGTGGGCATGGCATCTTAATTTATTCAGCATGACAAGGGTTAATTCTACAGAAAATAAAATGCACAGTCATGGGGAAATATATTTATCACCTCAGTTGTAGGTAAAAATCAATCTAGAATAAAATACTTTAGTTAGTGATGCTCCTGTCAGTTTTGTTCTACCAACAGTAGCTATGGTATCAATCTTCAAAGTCAAGTGTCTGCTATCATATACCAATATTTGAGATGACAGATTGAGATAAAAAAAAATTGCAGAAAAATGTTTCCAGTACCATAGCTTCAAAAAGAAAACAGAACTGATATTTTCCCTTTTTCTCCACGAAAAATTAGGTTTTGGGTACTCATTAGTGAGGTACTTCTGATGTGTAGCCACAACAAAATGTGCAGCCATAACAGAGGAGTTGTTAAGAAGGAGTATTTGGTGATAATTCTGAGATAATTTTCTCCAGTTCTCCATAAAAACATATGTTGTGGGTACTTATTAGTAGTGCCTTGCCAAGGCTTTTCTAATGAGTGCCTAAAACATATGCTTTTATGGAGAAATAAGAAAAATTATCTCAGAATCAATACCAAATACTCCTCCTTAAAAACTGGCCACAATATAGGTTTTCATGGAGAAATTAGAAACCTATTTATCTGAATACCACTGGAGCTTTGAGTTATTGCTTGTATTTGTTTGTGTTGAGATTACACGGCCCAGTCAACCCATTAGGGTCCTGTAGAGTGCGGTCAGTTTACCTAACCACACTTTTTCCTGGGCAGGCTTAGTCCTCTAAGCGATTAACCAGCACGGTACCTGTGCACACTCTTTCGCAAGAAACTTATAACTGCCCTTCTTGAATCAGCAGAACTGAGAGAATGACCACAGAAAATATTTCATGATCAATCTCCACAAAAGAATGTTGCTGGACTTGGCAGGGATCGAACCGTCAACCCGCTGATCACCAGTCAGATGCACATCCCACTGAGCCACCGAGGCCAGCTCTATGGGTTATTACTTACCAATAAAGCCAAACGTCTTTAAAGATGAGAGCAAAATATTAATAGTTTGAAGCAGTTATTTTCTGTAATTTTTGTTATAGTTTTCTTTACTGAGAAATGCTTACCGATATTTAAGGTACAAGGACCTGAAATGCATGCCAGGTGGTAATTACAAGGCCTAGTAGAAAAGGAAGATACCACTAGGCCTAGTTGTCAACAGTCATTAGCTTAACACTTTCACCCCTGAGTTTCTGAAATGCGCTTACGTATCCATCTCTGAATTTTGACACATACATTGTTGCAAATAGGGTTTTAGCACAGCTCTTGATAAGATGCTTTTTTTTTTTTAATCCAACAGTATTGATATTTTTCTTATTTCTGCACGAAAACATTTTTGTGGAGAAATAAGAAAATTATTTACCTGATACCTACTCTTATCTAGATCTATGGTGTAGATCTTGACGAGACGGTTCATTCCCAGCTAGCATTCTACGTAAATCTACATCGGGCCGTCATCGGCCCGTCAGCTACCCTGACGGGCCGATGACGGTCCGATATAGATTTACGTAGAATGCTGACTGGGATTACACTGTTTGCATAGGTATCTGTACCAGTCTACAGGATTGAAAGGGTCAACAAGGCCCAGACTTGTTAATGAGGAGTTTCATATTTACCCTAAGTATTGGGACACACAGCTCTTGATAAGGCGCTTTTTTCCACCAAAAAGTATCTTAATTTCTTATTTCTCGACAAAAACATATGTTGTGGGTACTCATTAGAAGCGACTTGCTGAAGCGCTTCTAATGAGTACCCACAACATATGTTTTTGTTGAGTAATAAGAAAACTATTTACCTGATACTCACTCTTATCTAGACCTATGGGGACACCTTATTTACATACCTAAAATATGAAATAGTCCATTCTATAACCTCTTGATATGTCTAAAATATTGCTGTATGTGTGGCAAACAGTGTAGACCCTGATCAGATGTTGAGTTCTGCCGTGTCTGTTCTGGGTCTACGCTGTTTGCAAAGGCCTAGCTAACCCAATACTTAGGGTAATTACAGTACATATTTGCTGATAATTCTGAAATAATTTTCTCCAGTTCTCCATAAAAACTTATTTTGTGGGTACTCATTAGAAGCACCTCAGTGAGTAACCACATGTTTTGAAGGAAAAATAAGAAAACTACATGTATTAACTGAATATCCCCCTCTTATTTAGGGCTATGCATGAGAAAATGTGGAGGTGATACGCGGCACATCAGAAGGTAAATTTTCTCATATAACAAAATCTTAACCCATTTATGTCGAGTGGACTCTTCTACCGCAACTCTTTGGACCACTCTATTTCTAATAGCAGGGTGTCTGGTTAGTTTTTATTATCACAACATTTTAGGGAAATTCCTGTATTTAATGCGAACAGTGCAGATCCCTGATCAGACATGGCATTCTGTGGCATTTGATCTTGGTCTGCCCTGTTTGCCAATTACTCTTTGCAGGTTTCCAGACTAAAAGAGTCTAAATTCTAATTTCACTGGAACCGTTAAAATTCAGGATTTCTGTTGATTATTTCCAGAATTCTGACAGCCATGCCATCCAAAACAGATACTTTAACAAACCGTAAAATCAAGATGAGATGACTCATAAACATACATTTTCATGGAGAAAATTGATGTGGATACCAGCTTAATCTGGACTGCTGAATTAATCCATTAATGAACTCTTGAAGCCATCATAATTGTCAGAAGGTCCATTATATGTTCAAAGGGGTGTTAGATAGAACTTGCCATAACTGCTTCTGTTATTGAAACTTTTTAACCCTAACCCTTCTCTTGCTGAACATGACATGCCCTGTCTAGCAAACCGTGTAGATCAAGATCAGTTGGCTTCTTCAGAAGCCAACTGATCTGGATCTGCACTGTTTGTCATTAAATATGTGAATTTCTATCAAAAACCTGGATCAAGGAATCTGATTGGCTCGAAATTAGAAGTGGGTGTGGCATCTTAATTTATTCAGCAAGACAAGGGTTAATGCATATCTCCAGATAAGAAGTGGTACCCAATACCATAATAACCCTAAGTATTTGAACACCTTATCTACTTACAACATACTTTTCTTAATTTTGAAATAGTCCACTCTATTACGTCTTGTCTAAAATATTGCTGTATGTATGGCAAACAGTGTAGACCCTGCGGCATCTGATCTGGGTCTACACTGTTTGTAAAAGCCTATTTGTCCCAATACTTTGGGTAATTACGGTAGTACTTTTCCAGTGATTTATTTTCAATTTTATACCTTCGAGTCCCAGGACTTGCTTGGGCTTTAAAAAGAGAGTCCTACTATAAAATGATTGCATCCACTACAGAACTTTCTGCTATGATTTTGTGAGTCCGGGAACTCATTGAGATTTAAAATGTGAGTCCCAAAGCAAAAAATGTGAGTATGGGACTCGGGATGCGCAGGTAAAAAATCACTGCTTTTCATGTTTTTCTCCAAAACACATGTTGTGGGCACTTATTAGTCGGGCCTCAACGAGATGCTTTGTAATGAGTATCCAAAACATGTGTTTGTATAGAAATAAGAAAACATCAGGACCCAGTTGTTTAAAAAGCGAAGTTGTTAGCTAACATAACGTTAAAATTTCTATCTTCAAATATGGCAAATACTTCGATATTTTTGCTGAAAACATGTGAGTAGCTTTTGCATTGCAAAAGCTACTCACATTTTTGCAACAAAAAAATCGATGTATTTGAAAATACCTTAGCTACAACAGATAACGAGTTTGTCACTAACAAGCTTGTTAAGCTAACAGTGTTGTGAATAACTGGGCCCAGTACTTTACAACTGAAAAAGTGCTTTGTCTGGAGATAAGCTAAGTTTATGGCAAAGATTTAGAGTCTGATCAGATATCACATTCTGTGGTATCTGACCTTGGTTGCAAATATCATTTTTTTGCTGGGATGAAAGGAATCAAACCTTTAAAGCACTAAGCAAATTTAGCAGATAACATTCTAAAAATGATTTTTAATATTTCAGAGAATATAAGACTTGAAATTTCATTTCAATCATCTGTCTGGCCTTATTTTCTCTGAAAATTAAAAAAAACAACATAATTCAAAGTCTTGTCTGCTGTGGTTGTGATTATTGCTTTTAGAGTTTTAACCCTTAAAGCGCCAAGAAAAACTGCATCTGAAAATGTCGTCTGTTTATGTCATCTACTGAATATTCTTGCAAACTTCTCAAAGCTATTTTTTGCGTACTGGCAAACAGTGTGGACCCAGATCAGACTGCTCCTGATCTGGGTCCACACTGTTTGCAGAAATAACTTTTAAAATCACAAGCAGACGACAATTGTTGTGATTGGCGCTTTAAGGGTTAATAGGTTTAAAAGCATAGGTATTTTGGTCTGATTCAGATTGGTATGTAGTATACATTAGCATGCTGCAGGCAAAAATTAAGCAGAGAACTGAGCCGCAAAATGAGAAAATGTACTTTTGGTTATGTGCATCCTTGATAAGGCCTAAAATAAAAAAATGTGTGTTTCAGATTACCCTACTGTGCCTAATTTTTCACCACCAACCCTAAATTTTTTATGGACTTTGTAGGGATTTCCCCCATTTGGCCATATTGTTTTTTTATTAACCCCATACAAAAACTTTTAACAAAATAAAAATAGTTTCCAACCTACCATCACTATTTGAAAGTTCCATGTAACCTGAAACACATTAATTTTTTTATTTGGCCTAAGATGCATTTTTTCAATCCAAAAGAATTGATATTTTTCTTTTCTCGACGAAATCGAATGTTGTGGTGCTCATTAGAAGCACCTCAGTGAGGTGTTTCTAATGAGTACCCACAACATATGCTTTCGTGGAGAAACAAGAAAAATATTTACTGGGTACGCACTGTTACCTAGACCTATGTGCAGCCTCCAAGGGAGACTCAACTCTTGTCCAACCTGTTCATTCATGCAGTCTGATCAGTCTTTGTTACCCACCTTGATCTTTGATGATCCAAAGAGTGCACTGCAAAGACTTGTCAGTCTGCAGGAATGCCAAGCTGATCTGAGTCTTTGCAGGATATATATGCAAAGCTCTAGATGAACACTATTTTTTATCAAATTATTTCTGCACAAAATCATATGTTGTGGGAACTCATTAAAAGTGCCTCAGTACAAGATACATAATACGTTTTTGAGGAGAAATAAGCAAATTATTTACCTCATACTCACTCTTTAACCCTGGTCCTGCTGAGCCCAGATATGCCCTGCCTTTGTAAACAGTGTAAATCCAGATCAGTTGGCTTCTGAAGAACCTAACTGATCTGGATCTACACTGTTTGGCATTGAATATGTGAATTTGTATCAACAATATAGATCAAGCAATTTAATAGGCTGAAAATTAGAAGTAGACATGGCATCTTAATTTACTCAGCATGACAAGGGTTAATATGTCAGTATGTCAGAGGGTACATCTTCTGACCTTGCAGCCCATATACATATTGTCATATAGAAAAAAAAAAAAAAAAAAAAAAAAAAATCTTAGGTCTGACTTAGTATGATATATATGTAAGTAAAACTAAAGTCCAGACAAGCTGTCATTTCATTTTTTCAGCCTTATTTCTCCACAAAGAAATATATTTTGGAATCTCATCTGACATATGAATCATCAGGTATCCGGTAGCCTTGCTGAAATTATCACAGAGGTACAGTGGATGCAATCTCACAGAGTGGTCCAGAGGAGTCTTAACTTAATCATCAGAAATTCTGTGGATTGGGTCTTACCTTAATAAACAGAGATCCAGTGGACATGGTCTCATCAGAATCATCAGAGATCCAGCATCAGAATCGTTTGTTAATCAGTGAATCAGAGGTTTAGTTGGTGGTATCTCACCAGAATAATCAGAGACCCAGTGGATGGATTTTCACCAGAATCATAAGAGATACAATGGATGGGGTCACACCAGAATCATCAGATACAATGGATGGGGTCTCAAAAGTATCATCAGTGGATGGGGTCTCAAAAGAATCATCAGATATAAAGTGGATAGGATCTTGCCAGAATAATCTTAGATCCAGTGAATGAGGTCTCACCAGAATCATCAGAGGTCTAGTAGCTGGTGGCTCTCACCAGAAGGATAAGAGGTTCAGTGAAAAGGATCTCACCAGAATCATCTGACTGACAGGGTCTCAACAGAATCATCAGAGATCCTGTGGATGGGTCCTCATCAGAACCATCAGTCCAGAGGATGGGGTCTTACAAGAATCATAAGATCCAGGGGTTTCACCAGAATCATCAGTGATCCAGTGGTTGGGATTTTGCAAAAATCATCTGAGATCCAGTGGATGGGGTCTCACCAGAATCATCAAAGATCCAGTGGATGTTATCTCACAGAACCATCAGAGGGACAGTAAATAGGTTCTCATCAGAATGATCAAAGATCCAACAGACAGGGTCTCACCAGAATCATCAGAGGTCCAGCAGATGGTGTCTCAACAGAATTTTAAGAGCTCAAGCAGATGGTGCTGCACAAGAATCATTAGAGGTCCAGTGAACAGGGTCTCACTAGAATCATCAGAGATCCAGTGGATGTGTCTCGCCAGAATCACCAGATACAGTGGATTGTCTTGCCAGAATCATCAGCGATCCAGTGGATGGGATCTCACCAGAATCATCAGACTTGCAGTCTGATTGAAATCTTCACTGGATGCATTTTGAAGAGCCAAGGATGCAAAGTTTCTTCATGAAGACAACAAAAACCAGATCAGACTGCATAGATGTGCATTATGATTGCGTCTTCACCGAACACACATCAGAAGCTGAAGGTATATTTTCACATGTTGCAGCTTGAAAGAAGTTGTATACTGTAATAACCCTTAGTATTGGAACAGATAGGCATTTGCAAACAGTGTAGACCCAGATCAGATGCTGCAGAATGCAGCATCTGATCAGGGTCTACATTGTTTGCCATATATACAGCAATATATTAGACACATCAACAGGTAGTAGAATGGACTATTTCAAATTTTAGGGCTAATATGGTAAGTAGATAAGGTGTCCCAATACTTAGGGTAGATACGGTATGCCAAATCTAACCCTTATACTTTGTAAATTTCTGTTATTCTAACTACTCTAACTCAGTGACCTTGACCAGGTAAAGGACCTTTATGTCATAATATGAGAATATTAGGATTATGTAATATGCAAACAGAGACAACACAGATCAGCCTTCATATTCTGATCAGGGACTACTCCGCTACAGTATCCTACATTTCTGTAGGTACGCAGCAAAAGACCTTGATCAGACTGCCCCCATGCCTAGGTGACTGTAAGTTTTGTTAGGACAAGGATGTTTGTTTAGAAATTGGAGTGACTATGGAAGTTAACTGCATCAGCAGCATCAGTAAATTTTTTTCTTCTTATTTCTCCACGAAAACATATGTTGTGGGTACTCATTAGAAGAGCCTCACCAAGGCACTTCTAATGAGTTCCCACAATCTATGTTTTCAAGGAGAAATAAGATCAACACAGGGTTCAAATTTAACTTTTTTGACAGCTTGCTAAAATTAGCAAGTGGCATTATTTTTTACTTGCTAAACCTTTCAGCCAACTTGCTTTTTCACACTTATAAACACTGTTAAATGTGGCTTTAAACCTTAGCACTCTGGGTAAAAATTTCAGCAGACATTTTAGAATATTTTTGTTATTTTTCCCAGAAAACAGGTTTTGACATTACATGCAAATTGTCTCCTATGGAGACAATTTGCATGTAATGTTAAAACCTGTTTTCTGGGAAAAATAAGAAAAATATCATCATTGCTTTTGGAAAAGAAATTGCAAAACTTCAGCAACAATGCCTCAGGTTCTGCCAGTTAAACAGAATCTTTCCAACTTGCTAGAATTAGCAAGTGATGGAAATTACAGCAAGCTTTTTGAGGAAATTAACCAGCATTTAGCAAGTTAGCAAGTGCTAAAATTGATCCCTGCAACATTTTTTGTTGAAAAAAAAGTGCCTTACCTAGAACTGAGTAGCTGAGTAAGCCTATACTAATAACATGTAAAGCATCATTTGGTGCAACTGCAACAGATGACATCCTACTGTCCTTTTGACATCTCTCGGAAAGACGTTTTTTGCTTGGCGTTTTATTTTGAATGAAAATATTTTGTTCTGATTGACCATATCCAATCAGAAACCATTTGTCTTTTCTGTTTCAGTGTTTTGCTCTCAAATATTTACAGTAAAATTACATTTACGGCCAAAAATTGGTCTGACCTATGCAATTTCTATAGTAAAGTGATTTTTTGGAGTTTTTGTCTAAGACAATATTTTTTACTTTTCTTTGCTGAATTTAAATTTTTGATGTTTCACAACAATATTGTGAAAATTTCAGAAAAATTGAACAAGCGGAACTTGTTGAAAATCTGCCTCCAAGTTACCTACCCTACAGATTTCTGCAAAATTCGCATTCATTTTTACTATAGGAAAAAGTGAAAATACTTGATTTTTTTAAAATCCAATGAATAGATTAAAACTTTTTGTGCATAGGTAGTTACGACAAATGGTTTTGCATTAAATCATGATAAAAGTTTGCAAATTTACTTCTTTAGTGTAAAGCGCCAAGCAAAAAACAACTTTCTGAAAGATGTCGAAAGCACAGTAAAATATCTTTCTTTTGTATTTTTTTTCTAAGAAAATAAGACTTGATATTTCATGGACTCTTAACATGAAATATTAAGATTTTAAGAATATTATCTGCAACAATTTTAAATAGGGTTTGATCAGTCAACCCTTGGTCCTGCTGAACCCGGATATATCCTGTCTTTGCAAACAGTGTAGATCCAGATCAACTGGCTTCTGAAGCCAACTGATCTGGATCTGCACTGTTTGTCATTAAGCATGTGATTTTATATCAACAGTCTAGATTAAGTAATCTGATTGGCTGACAGGTAGAAATGGGCGTGGCATCTTCATTTATTCAGCATGACAAGGGTTAACAGTGTTCACATAAACTAAACTAAATTCAACTTACCTAAATTCCGCTGTTGCCTGAAATGATTCTTGTTCTGTGATTGAGAAGACGCAAAGAAATCCTTCTCCACTTCTAAAATAGTTATCACGAATTGCTGCATAATCCTCCTGCCCTGCAGTGTCCAGGATATCTATCTGTACCTCCTCCCCATCTAACACAACCTTCTTTCGGTATGAGTCTGCTTTCGTTGGCTCGTAGTCTTCTACAAACTGCATAGAAAAACCTGGTTTTGAGGACTCTTGACCTAACTCTACAGGGTTGTGGAATTATCAAATTTTATTACTTGTTCATGGACAAGTACATGGTCAAAATCCACTTGTCCAACCAAGATTTACATGTTCAGTAAATGTCCTAAAATTTCGTACATCTTAGTATCCAACAAAATTGCAAATGCAGGAGCAGTCTGATCAGGGTCTACACTGTTTGCCATTCCACTAAGTATTTTAAGAAACAACTGTACAAACAGTTAAAATTAGGCCGAAAAGGCATGGAATAAAGTGTTCGAAATTTTAAGACATTTACTATGTTTACCGTACTTGCACAAAAATTGACATTTTTCTTATTTCTCAGAAAAAAAAAAAAGCATATATTTTGGGCAGTCATTAGAAGTGCGTCTGAGAGGCATTTCTTACTCAGAGGCACTTCTAACAAGTACCCACATGTTCCTTTTTTTATTTTTTTTTCCAAGAAATAAGAAAAATATATATATCATAATCTCGATATTCTTCTTATTTAGAGCTATAAAGTCCTTGTCTTAGGACAAGTAAACTGAAAGTTCTTACTTGCCCTCTGAAAAATGGGACAAATAAGGCATGGTATTGCCACAGCCTTGTAACTCTAGATAAGACTAAAGAGGGATATCCCAATAAATAGTTTTCTTATTTATACACAAAAATGTACATGTATATTGTGGGTATTTATTACAAGTGCGTCGCTGAGGCACTTCTAACGAGTATGCTGTTTTCAAGGAGATACAAGAAAATTATCAATGCTTTTTGGTTGAAAAAAGCCCTTATCTAGAGCTTTAGCCAGAGCAATCAGAGTGAGTTTGTCCTCATTAACTCCCTTACATCTTCTACCACAACTGTTTTGACCAGTCTATTTCAAATATCAGGATGTCTGGTTAGTTTTTTTTACTACTACATGTATGTTTTATCGAATATTCCTGTATTTAATGCAAAAAGTACAGACACTGATCAGACACCCCGTTCTGCGGCATCAGATCTGGGTCTGCAATGTTTGCTAAATACCCTTTTGGGGGTTTCCCCACTAATATGGGTCAAAGGACAACACTATAGCAGACAACTTGTTACATCTCGAAATATTTCTTTTATTTTTCAGAGAAAATAAGGCCTAGCAGACAATGCACATGAATTACAAGCCTTAATTCCTTTAAACAAATGAAATAACAAAATCAATTTAGAATGTCTTCTGCTGGAAATTTGCTCAGGACTTTAAGGGTTAACCTTCTCAGCCATGCAGACCAAACCAGATACACGGTTTCAGATCTCATTAACTCCAGATTTGGAGTAATTTACTCCAACTTTTCATTTCTGACTCCAACTTTTTGGAAAGTCTCAATAGAAAAGTATGGTAAAACTCTAACTTTTTCTGGACGACAGCATTTTACTCCAATTTTCAAAATCCTAGTGAGAACCCTGGGTTTTCGAAATGTATGCAAACAGGGTAGATTCAGAAATGGCAGCACTGCCAGTCATAATAGGCTATAGGAATAATAGGATATACATTTACACTGTTTGCTATGCTCTTTTTGGAACCTGACTGACCTCCCATAGGTCCAGATTTTATAAGGTATAATATTTTTTCAATCAAAAACAACTGCAAACAGTGTACATCAAGATCACTTGGCTTCTGAAGAAGCCAACTGATCTGAATCTGCACTGTCTGTCATGAAATGAATTTGTATAAACAACCTGGATCAAGTTATCCGATTGGCTGAAAATTAGAAGTGGGCATGGCAATTTATTCAGCATGACAAGAGTCAACAGATCAGACAAATGTAACAACATCTGATTACATTAGTTCAAATTTTTTTTCAAAAAGGGCACTTCATCTCACTAAAAGGACATTATCACAATGTTCATGTGATGGTCTTTTTTTAGAAGAAACACATCCATGTTAGTCTACAAATCCAACTCCTTCCCACCTACAACTGTGCAGCCCATCAAATGTTGTCCAAATTGTCAAATTCTGGCACCTGCATTATTTTCTTAAGCATTGTGTTCTCATTTAGACAAATTTTGACTGTGTGTCATTAGTGTGTGTACAGAGACTTTCATCAGTCAATGCCCCATCTCAAGTAACCAGTGAACAGTGAACTTCAGAGCTTTTGATTAGTCAGTATTGCATGATGCATGACGAGCATTTCATTAGTCAATATGGTACATATAATGTATCAATAGGACATGACGTAACAGAGTTTTCCATGATGAAAGAGCAAATGCTGTCATTTTAGAAAACTGTCAAGAAGCAAAAGGATGAATAGGAGGTACTTTTCTCTATTGCACAGCCCAAATTTTAGGCTGCATTATTTTCCATCTGTACTTGTTGTATCTTTTGTATGGACATATTTTGACAGGACATTTTGTTATCATGATAGAATACAGCACTTGTCAGCACCCAATCTGACCAGGTAACGGACATTCAAGTTGTAGTTATGGTATGAGCGATGACCAATGATAGGTCAGCTCAGTCTGTGCATACTGCATAAGCAATCTGATCAGGGCTTTTACTGAACACTTTGCAAATATGTTGCTATGGCTCTCAGACTGGTCAAGGCCACCAAGTTAGTACACAGTCTGATCAGTGTCTGCTGTTCACATTATGTTTTTATATATCTTGAACTAAAACTCAGACTACTAATCAAATTAATATGATCGAAAGGTTTGTCTTAGCTCTAGATGATTAATGTCAAAGGTGGGGTAGGGGGAGGGACAGGGTGTTTTATTGTTTCATCTATCAACAAAGTGCTCTACTGTACCGGCAGTGGCTGAGATAAGCTGCTTTATTGGGGTATTTACACATTTAAAATTTCTGAAAAAGCAATTCAAATTAAATTTATAAAGATCCTGACACCCAATTCAAAGAGAAATGCGTGTGAAAAAATAGCCCAAAATACACAATTGCTTAAAACCATATATATCTAAGTATCTTAATGGGACAGCTGGTTAGTGATTTGAAGGCACTCTCAGTTTCCATAGAATCCTCAGCTGAAGCTTCTGGGCAAAGTGTACATCAAGATTTAGACTAATCACCCTAATGCATGCCCTTGCTGAAAGAACATTAAAAGAACATGGGCAGTGCCATGCAGAATGCATCTTTGGGCATATGTGGACAGCAAAGGTGCAGATCAGCCTTTGCATATGCACAGTCTGATCAGGACCTTCACTGTCCACTCATAGAATCATTAGATACTACACTAAGTTCTATGAATGGAAAGAAAATGCCCTAATGACGTGTGTATGCACAGGATGCTCTGAATCTGTGCAGTTTGGGCATGCTAGAAGACGTTTTCGCATGGCACAGCCCACTTGATGGGTAACTCTGATCAATTCAGATTCTATTATAACACTGACAGAGTTCTCGGAAATGCCAAATCCGGCGTATTTTTACGCCTATTTTTGCTTTTGTACGCGTAAAATTTCCTTCCGAGGATTCTCATTTACGCTTTATTGCCACCGGACGTCCAAACTGAACTTCAAATTGACATCGGTGTCAAGCGTCGCGGCACCCTTTTGATGGCTGCGTAATCACTGTGTGTATTTGTCACGCATGCTGAGTTGATTAATTGATGTTTGTATAATTAAACTTTCTTCTGCGACACCCGAAAATATTCGGTGAAATTATATGGTCATTATTATTTTTAAATATTCACGTCTTAAAATCTTAAATTATTATTTTGCTAAGAACGTGTGTGGTCTGAAAACACCTCAACACTTCTGGGAGTTACCGAGTGAAATTAAATAAATAAATAACAATTATGCACAGAACCCAAATTTCAATCTATTCGAATTTAGAAGCTTACGTTTGTCATGACAACAAAAGCAATTTCTCAAATGTGAAGAAAACATATTTTTCGTCAAAATTTTCGGAAAACCCGTTTCTAAATTCGTAGCCTTGTTCCGGCTGCGCTGTTTACCAGCGCGGAAAAGACGCAAAGTAAGTCTATATATAGGCGAATTGCAATGGTTTTGCTTGCTATTCTCCGCGATAGAACGTATTGCTGTTGGTAACTCATCGAGAGCTGCCTTTTATTTGTTTGTTGTTGCACGAGTCGGCGCCGTTTTCCCGCAATTTTTGTGAAGTAAGCAACTCGCTCGCTCGTGTTGATCAGCTTCAATCTGAGCAAATATTTCATTAAATACATTTCTGCAAAATAATTTCAGCATAGTTTGTTTTTAAGAAAACATGTTTTGGGTGTTTTCTCTCATGTATTTTCTTTTCTTTTTTTCTTTCTCTGGGCTTTGAAACGAACGCGAAGTTGGACCAATGTTGATGCTTTCTCTAAGGTCCCACATACAAGTACAGGCATTCCAAAAAGATGCGATCGAATTTTAATAAGCGATAAGGATATGTTTAAAACACATCTAAGAGAAGTGTATATATCATGATGATTCTGTGTGACACTGAATTAAGAACCTCTGTTCTACTAAAGAAAGGGCAGACTACCGCAGCAGAGAAAAAAGTGGGACTTCCTAGATTTTCCTGTGGGACTTCAAAATTTGAGGGGTAGGAAGTCTGGGACTTCCTGAGTCTGGAAGTTAATGGAAGTCCTGTCACTATTTCCTAAGCCCCAAAAGCTTTTGGATCCTTACCAGACACTCAGTGGTTAAGGTTAACTATGTTGAAAAATGAAGTTGTCCAGACAATGTCCTTAAATATTAAGTTTTCATATTTAGCCGAAAACTCCAAGTTTTCTAGGTCAAACTCCTATTTTTCAATTTTAACTCCAACTTTTCTCAGAGATGGATTCTTAAACTCCTGTTTTCAAAATCCTAGTGAGAACTCTGACTGACATAATTAGATAGTCTGTTTAAACACTTACTTCATCATACATGAACTGTAAAGTGAGTGCGGATTTCCCTACACCACCACTACCAACCATTATCACTTTATGAATCACCGCTGGCTGCTGTGTTTTTGCCTTTGACATGGTGGCCTTTGGCTTCTGATATCCAAAACACCTGAACATTTTAACAGAAAATAACAGTAAAATCAATTTATACAATGTAACCCTGGATAATGATTCATAAACAAATCAATTATCTTCTACTTTTCACTCTTATATATGAACAAAATATATGAAGAAAAAAAAAACACACACACACATCGGCTGCTACCAGTAAAATTACACAAAAAATGCATAAAAATCAAGTAAATATTAAAAAGTTCCAACTTTGATATTAGTTATTTTTGTTTTAGAATCAATTACTCCAATTGCTAAAGCTATTATTAAACTGGCTTTCTGTTTGTTTCATAGCTTTATTATAATACCTTCATGACTCATTTTGCATTTTGTCATAAATATATATACAAGTCACAAGGAAGATAACCCTGTTGCAACTTGGAAAATCCAGATAACTGAGAAATAGATGGTAAAATGTTGGACAATGTAACAGCTCATCATCACACCTCCGGAAATTGGAATAACCTTTACAAAATGATACAATCTAAATAGTAATCATGGTTAAGTATATAAACATAAAGAGTCATTGAATGTCAGAGAACTGGCCAGAAGTGTGACATAAATTCATCATGTTTACCAACAGAATCAATGCCCCAAAACAGTAAGTACAAAGTTGTTTTGATCCGATTTAATGCTAGAGTGAATATGAGACTCAGTTTTGCCAAAAATTAAATAACTTCTGTCAGTAACTAAAAGTCTAGTGACTCTTTTCATTCAGACTTTCTTCAAACTGACTGATAAAACCAGTAAAAGCTGAAAAGTCAGTGACCAGTGGTATTTAGTTTTTCAATAATTTGTTTACCAGTCAGACATAAATGAACGGCGACTGTATTCTTTTGGATATTTCTTCAGAGGACTTACCAAGTTCACTCTCACAAATACTTCCTGAACACTAAAACCAGTTACAAACACTCATTAATATCCAGTGTAAGTCAGTTTTAACTCCCCAACCTGGAAATGGTTTTCCACAGGTCTCAGAATTGTGGGAAGTCCAAAATTTTGGGTTAATTGAAAAGGAAGATCAATTTTGCGAGTGAAATAAGGAGTTGTTAAGACTTTAAGAGTTGTCTCCCATGAACGTGTGTGTAAATACAAGTATCCGCTTTTATATTCTAGTCGTTTCTAAGTCGATCATAGTTTGATCGTTACCCCATGCATGTGAGTGGCCCACAAAAAATGGTCGGGTATGAAACCCTCAGACCGGAACCCCGTGACCGAGACCCGGCACCGTGACCAAAATTTCTATCCTGGATTGCAAGACTAATATGTATTTAACTTTGTTTATTTTGGGTTTATATTATGAGGTATTAAATATACATTATCCAACAATAAGGAATTTTAGATATCGGACCTGTTGTTATTTTTAAACTCAGATTTATCGTTTCAAGGAGTATGAAACCCACAGCCGATCCATTCTCCGGTTTTTTGATGATTATTCTTTAATCTTCGATAAAGAGTCAATTTCTTTGTTGCACAGGTCTTTCAAATGCAGAAATATATTACATGTATATTTGGCTAATTGAAGCTGTAACAGACACGTTAAAGTGTTGAGTTTTACGATTTTCATATATTTATTATGTTTCTAAAAATAGAACAGGTAGAAAATTTGATAATAACCAAGTGTCCCTAATCTACAGAAATGTACCGAATGGTAAACATCCATACAGTCAGTGCATACAAATGCAAAATAGGCTAATTGTGTTATATACAGAAATATAATGTTAGAAAATACGAACTAGGTTGAATTAATTATTATCATTATCATTATTATCATCATCATCATCATCATCATCATCATCTATAATGGTTACGTTTGGCATGTAATATAAGAACAAAGAAATAGAAAAGCCTGCGCATGTATGGGGTTTGGTTGATAACAAAGGTACGGATCAGCATGCGCATTTGCGCACTATGATAATGACCTTTGTTGTTTGCTACAATAAATAGATTTAATTAGAAATAGACAATTCTGCGCATTTGTGGTTTGGACAGATAACAAAGATATGGATCAGCATGCGCATTTGCGCACTGTGATATGGACCTTTGTTGTTTGCTGCAGTAAATAGGTTTAGCAAAGAAATAGACAAGCATCTGTGGGGTTAGGCAGATAACAAAGTTATAGATCAGCATGTGCTTTCACGCACTAATAATTATTTTTCTTCATTATTATTATTTTTATTATATATATAAAACTAAGTTAGCACTCTATATGCATCGGAAGTCTGCTGCAATAACAATATATATAATAATAATAATCTTTATTTCCTCCAATTCTAATAATAATAGTAATAATAATATTAAGGTTAATAATAATAATAACAATAATAATTATTATAATAGAATAATTATTATTATTACTATTCAATTCAGGCTAGTTCGTATTTCTGTATGTAACACAATTAGCTCATTTTGCATTTGTATGCACTAACTGTATGAGTGTTTACCATTCGGTACATTTCTGTAGATTAGGGACATTGTGGTTATTATCAAATTTTCTATCTGTTCTATTTTTAGAAACATAATAAATATATGAAAATCGTAAAATTCAACAGTTTAACGTTTCTGTAATAGCTTCAGCTAGCCATATATAATTTATTCCTGTATTTGAAAGACCTGTGTAACAAAGAAATTGATTCTTTATCGATGATTATAGAAAAAACTTAAAAAAAAACGGAGAATGGATCGGCTGTGGGTTTCATACCCCTTGAAACGATAAATCGGAGTTTAAAAAATAACTAAAGGTCCGATCTAAAATTTCTTTTTGTTGGATAATGTATATTTAATACTTCATAATATAAACCCAAAATGAACAAAGTTAAAACATATTAGTCTTGCAATCCAAGTTAGAAATTTTGGTCACGGTACCGGGTCTCGGTCACGGGGTTCCGGTCTGTGGGTTTCATACCCGACCCACAAATATGTCAAAAATAGAATAAACCCTAAGAAAATTTCTCTTAGACATCAAGCAAATTACTATACCCACCAACCACCCCTAAATTAGCAAGAAAATTTTAACACCTCCACCCCCTTCCATTCCACACTCTTCCACCCATCCAACAAAACAAGTAACCCCACAAATATAAAGGAAAAAACATGACACCAAGATAGAAAGAAAATTAGTGTTTCCTAAAAAAATCAAAATATGAGTCTTGTAGGAAATGGAGTCTTGATATACCTAATATACCCATGTCGACATCTAGACAGGCTTATCAGCCTCTATTGATGCATTCTGGTTATAGATTCTTATTTCTCGTGTAGTTGGCCCGGGTGCGTAGCAGGAGGGATTGAACTTGCTCGGATGGATGTGTCAGAAATGGTTTAGCCGCATTTTAAAACCGTTTAGGGAGGGTGCGTGTACTATGTCCTCTGACAATGAATTCCAATTTTCTACCACACGATTTGAAAAAGTATTTGCTCGTATATTTAAACGTGACCGTTTTTTGAATAATTTAAGTGAATGACCACGAGTAGCTGTACAAGTACTCATTGTTAATAACTTATTCTTGTCAACGTCATCAATATCATGTAAAATTTTGTACACCTGTATCATATCAGCTCGGTCTCTTCTGTATTCCAACGATGGAAGTCCTAGCGTTCTTAGCCTTGCATGGTAACTTTGGTATTGTACACTTTTAACTAATCGGGTGGCTCGACGCTGGACATTTTCTATGATAATTTTGTCCTTTTTGTACATTGGAAACCAGATAGTACTGGCATACTCAAGGTAAGGTCTGACAACAGATTTGTACAGGTTCAAAAACATTTCTTTATCCATATATGTGAAAGTTCGGAAAATTAACCCCACTTTTCTGTTGGCTAAGTTTACTTTATTCTTGGACCCAATATACATTTATTATTAGGTCCGAGCTTTATTGCTAATGTGCTCATTGAATTTCAGTGATGTATCAGTGAAAACACCCAAATCTTTTTCAACTGTCACTTTCTCTACGGTTATTTGGTTTTGATTAGTTTCCATTTTGTATTCATAGTTTATATCAGGATTTCCTATATGTAGATGTTTACATTTTTTTAAATGATAACCCATCTTCCAGATTTTTCCCCAGTCAAGTGCATTGTTTAAATAGGTATATCAGATCTCTCTCTCTCTCTCTCTCTCTCTCTCTCTCTCTCTCTCTCAACAATATTTTATCACTATTGTACGATATTGTATTTTTTTCTGTTTCTAAATCATTGAAAATAAATGTAAATAATGAACTAGTGGTGACTTGTCACTGTTAATGATAAAAAAAGGACAGAAAGGACTGTAGTTATTTTGATTACTTGCATTGATATAACTTCAATTTATAGAAATGTAATACAATTTTGTCACAAAATTGTAAAACTAAAAGTTGAGAAATTTATATGGATTTATTTTGGAAAAAAATAGGTCTATAGGTCCAAATGCCGATTTAACGTAAAGTTTCAGAACAGACCGCTTCTACATGTGTTTTACAATGTAATAATTCCAAATAATTAAGCTTATACAAATATAGCTTATTTTGATTGGCCGAGAGCAATTTCAAAACGACATTGACACTTCGATAAATCCACTGAGGAAGAATCTCGAAACTATTTTCTGTTATTTCTACTCATGTTTTCAGCGTAAACATGCCTGTGTTGGAATTATCAGAAATATTTTTTTCTTGTTGTGGGATTTCATCGATGTGTAAACGCCGGCGAATCACTCACAAACTTTGCACAAGGCCTTTTAGCTTTTGTACATAATAATCACAACAAAGCAAAAAAGTATTTGTTTTCATATTTGAATCCGCTGGAAATCACCGTCTGGGCTACACCCCGTTAGGGTTTTATCCACTCTGTATGTTCTCCCAGGGGGTGGGGGTTGTACTCTGATTTGTTGAGGTACTGGTCATTTGCAGATATTTTTGTGGGGTCACTTTCAAAACTGACTATTGTTTTTGGTGTATTGAAATTCTGTGTATTTTGGAGATATTGTAAGAATCGGAGTTAGAACCTTCTGTTGACGTGATAGTTGTTTTTATTTAGTTTTAACAGCTCTATTTATGCTGTGCATCAGTTCAATGCCATTAAAATAAAAACGGAGCTACTCTTGCAGGCTGTTTAAAGCACATAAATTACTAATACAATCATTATACAGGAAAAATAAATGGAAAACACACTTTTATAATAAGAAAGCAAGGGGAATGTTTTTGAGGGCATCGGCTTAGGTAGCAGACAAAATTCTGAGTACATATTCGGGCGGTCTATCCTAACCTGAATTCTACGGCAACTTAGTCTACAAATTTAGATTGACTGTTAGCAGTGTTTTCAAATCAACGTTATATATTACATTACTTCAGAATGACGGCGACATAACTCAGAAAATGTTTACATAGTCTATGATAACGGTGCCCTTGCTTAAAAAGTTTAGCAGTTAAAATTTTATTTCGATTATTAAAGTTACTGTCTAAGCCGGATAGGGACTTTCATTTCCTATTTCCGACTTCCTATTTCTTACTTCTTTGATCATATATCTTGCTTCCTTCGTCTGATTTCTTACTTCTTATTTTATACTTCTTATTTCCTATTTCTTACTCCCGACTTCTAACATCTTACTAATATACATTATATACAAACATACAAATCTGTGTGTGTGTGTGTGTGTGTGTGTGTGTGTGTGTGTGTGTGTGTGTGTATTAACCTCTGTGTGTGTGCGCGTATTTGTGTGTGTGTGTGTGTGTGTGTGTTACATTGAATGTGTTCCTCTTTTACTGTATGACGACGGGTCGCCTTTCAGACTCAGTTGCGGTTCCAACCTATATCTAATCAAAGATCAAAGTGGGTAGGTACATGAAAACATGAACCCTTTGCCTGACCCACCATAGACCAACTGGTGTTTTTATTTATTTATTTTATTATTTATTTATTCCCTCCACCCCCTCCCCCCGCCCCTCCCCCACTGACACTACCCCCCTTTCTGGCACCCAGTGCATAAATACATTTTATCACAGTCCTCATCTTTGTTTCATCGCAGGTATTTTAATGTGATTTAACTGTTTGTCATTGATGAAGACTACGCGGACTGAACAATTCTATGCATATTGAAACTTAGGTTCAAGATTAGAATCATGTAAAACTGTTTTAAACTCGCGGCGTTTGTTTTATTTGCTGACCATTCTTAAACGGTTTTTATGATATTGTCCATTCTTTGTCTTGCTCTCTTGTAATTCTAGCATGGATGTAAGACTGACAACTTTACTTACTGTTCAGTTTATCTGTGTCATGTCTTCTTCTCCAAAACTACGGCGGTTCGGCCCTCAGACTCAATGACGGCCTCTTCGTAAAACTTTAACCAGTGGGTTGGGGCTTGACGATATGTCTTTGGTTTGGCCCGCCGTGGTTCAACTATTGGTTTTCATTTACTCTGGTATACAATAGAATTAGCCATGAGTACTCGTCTTTGTTTATTATAGTGATTAATTTGATTTTTATGTTTTCGCTTTGATGCATTGACTGAGTTGGGAGCCTTTATGCGAACCGAATTTTTATGTATTTCTGTATTATGAGTAGCATCGGGACCCAGGGTGAAGTTATTTAGCTGTAAAAGTGGTTTAAACCCCACGGTGGTTTGCTCTACCAACCGTTCCAAGGCGGTGGTCCCGGTGTTAGTCTTACTCTTTGTTGCTTTGTGGTTTATTCTACAAGGCGATTTGTTGTATGTCTTTCCGTGTGTCATTTTGTTCTCGTGTTTTTTCAGTCCTTTTAGGATTGCGATTACCTCGCTTGGGGAAGAGAGAGCTAATCTTGGTGCTTTTCGTACGTTTGTTCGGTTTGTGCTTGTTTAGATTTGTCGGTTTCCTCTTCCTCTTGGGGTCTGGGAAGGGCTACGGTTTGTGATTGTGGCACTCCCTAGACTTTACTCTTACCTTTTTTCTAGTATGGAGGTCACCGCCTTCAACTGCTTCCCACTTTGCTTTCATTTTTTCCGACACTCCGAATTAATCGATATATTTAGCTTGAAAATACTTCCGCAGCAAAGCATGTCTGAACGAGTTTTACGGTGACCTAATTTATAAATTGAAAATTGTAAGAAAATCCAATCTTTTAGCACAATTAAAACGATATCACCCGTTATAAAAGGATAGATATCGTCGTATGTTGTGCGACAGAATATATACATAGTTTTTAACTAGCTATGCTTACCTCTTTAACTGGACGATAGTGCGTCGGGCCTCACACTCTATGACTTAAACCTTTCATCAGAGGGTTGATGTTAAGTCTTTGATCGGGATCTCCATGGCTCAACTAGTGGTTTTCGTTAGTTCTAGCTGTCGGCGTCTGAAATTTTTGCCACGAACCCCATCCTTGTTTCATCCCAACGATTTAATTTGATCAGCAAGCTTTTCTCTGATGCTTTACTCATTAGGCCAGAGGCCCGGGGTTGGAGGCCTCTATGCGAGCGAAGAACCATATGTATTTTTTACATTTGTACCTGGGTTGACGATTTGTTTTGTCATTATTTGTTCCTCAGCTCTACTTTTGGTGCCTCGGGAAGGCTGTGCTTCTTGACTGTGACACTTCCTGGGTATCATAACTTAATTTATGACTGTAAGATTGTGTATAAGGACTCCATTTAGAGATTAGTAGTTTGCCTTAGAAAGGGAACCACGAAGTAGAGGACACTTTTAAAAGCTATTCAAAAGATAACTTCGACTGGACTGAATATTAGAAAACACTCATTTCCACGAAGTACCGTCGATGAATGAAACAGGCTATATGATTCATAACTCAGCAACATAAAGATTCAAGCCTCAACAAAGCCTGACTATGTAAAATAGTATAGAAGATATTCTGAAAAAAGGTAAGAGAAAAGTCCAGGGAGTGCCACAATCAAAAACCGTAGCCCTTCCCAGACACCAAGAGGAAGAGGAAACGGACAAATCTAAACAAGCACAAATCGAACAAACGTACGAAAAACACTAAGATTAGCTCTCTCTTCCCCAAGCGAGGTAATCGCAATACTAAAAGGACTGAAAAACACAAGAACAAAATGACACATGGTAAGACATACAACAAATCGCCTCGT
This sequence comes from Anodontia alba, assembly GCA_964016985.1. Lineage (NCBI taxonomy): Eukaryota > Metazoa > Mollusca > Bivalvia > Lucinida > Lucinidae > Anodontia > Anodontia alba. Next base: position 68,899,212 of record OZ024833.1, on the reverse strand, counting down.
AGAATAAACCACAAAGCAACAAAGAGTAAGACTAACACCGGGACCACCGCCTTAGAACGGTCAGTAGAATAAACACCGTGGGGTTTAAAGCACCTTTACAGCTGGCTAACTTCACCTCGGGTCCCGCTGCTACTCTTAATACAAAAATACATAAAAATTCGGTTCGTATAAAGGCTCCCAACTCAGTCAATGCATCAAAGCGAAAACATAAAAATCAAATTAATCACTATAATAAACAAAGACGAGTACTCATGGCTAATTCTACTGTATGCCTGAGTAAATGAAAACCAATAGTTGAACCACGGCGGGCCAAGCCAAAGACATATCGTCAAGCCCCAACCCACTGGTTAAAGTTTTACGAAGAGGCCGTCATTGAGTCTGAGGCCCGAACCGCCGTCGTGTAATTAAAGAGTGAAGCATAGCCATCAACAATGATCGGGTTGAAAACTAGGCATGCAGTCTATAATACCCTCCTGGACCCGTGTGCGTAGCGTAAAGTGGCGTAAAGAGGCGCAATGTGGCGTAAAGAGGCATAAAGGAGCGTAAAGTAGCGTAAAATGGTAATACCAAAAAATCAGTATAATACAGAATATATGTATAGATATATATAGATATTAACCAACTTGGTTTAAGCTTTAGGTTTCCTGGACTTTTCTCTTACCTTTTTTTTTCCAATGGATCAGTATACATAAGTGTGTAGTAAAAAAAGGTAAGAGAAAAGTCCAAGGAGTACCACAATCACAAACCACAGCCCTTCCCAGACCCCAAGAGGAAGAGGAAACCGAAAACTCCAAACAAGCACAAATCGAACACGAAAAGCACTAAGATTAGCTCTCTCTTCCCCAAGCGAGGTAATCGCAATACTAAAAGGATTGAAAAACACAAGAACAAAATGACACACGGAAAGACATACAACAAGTCGCCTCGCAGAATAAACCACAAAGCAACAAAGAGTAAGACTAACACCGGGACCACCGCCTTAGAACGGTCAATCGAGTAAACCATTTGCACTTAGAAATATTAGGGTACATACTGTTCCTTTATACGGATTCTTATATTTTAGAAGTATAGGAGATTTAATTGGAGAAAGCACTAAGATTAGCTCTCTCTTCCCCAGGCGAGGTAATCGCAATACTAAAAGGACTGAAAAACACAAGAACAAAATGACACACGGAAAGACATACAACAAATCGCTTCGTAGAATAAACCACAAAGCGACAAAGAGTAAGACTAACACCGGGACCACCGCCTTTGAACGGTCAGTAGAGTAAATCACCGGGGTGCGAGGGGGTGAGGTTTAAAGTACTTTTACAGCTAGCTAACTTCAGCTTGGGTCCCGATGCTAAATGTTGTGTTTCAATGAGTTCAGCAGATAACTATTCAAACAAATGAAATATTTATTAAACAAATGAAATCTGTATTGTGAAAGAAAGAAAGAAAGAAAACTAATGACAAAAAAAAAACAATCAACGCGTCTTCAATGATTACATTCTTGCCACAAACAAAGGAGTGCGTAACACTGATGAAAAGGTGTGACAAACGACGCTATCCCACATAGCAATTGTCAAGCAGTTTTGAAATTATCGCAGGATAATTAAACTGTATACGTGTGAAAGGTGTTTGCGAGGTGTTAAATAACGGACTACTGTTTGCTCAGGCCTGTCTGTCCGAATACTTACAGTATATGGTACAAGACGATGTGTAATTCAGACCTTGTTTTACCGAGCTACAAACTCCTGCAATATCATTTAATTTTTTTACTGGAGCCACATAAATACAAATCCAACAGAATGATATGAAGAAGGATTGGGTCACCCACCCGGCCGGCAAATCTTATTTTTATAAGACTGTGGGGATGTCCAGACTGATCTGAATCTTAATTGGTTGCTCAGTGAGGTTTAGTAATAAATTATATACTGAAAGGAAAAAGAAACGCAGGGTAAATTTTATTCCTAAATTTCATTCAAGTTTGAAAAAGTTTGTTAAATATTTTACTATGATTACAAAACGGTACATGTATGGAACAAAAGTTCCAAATTTCATTGGTTTGTGATCAACAAGTCTCGAGTTATTGAAGTTCATTGGTAGCTACCCCACAAATCTTGAAATGAAAATCAAACTGAATATCAATATCTTGCTGCCGTTGCTGCCCTAATTCTCCTTTGGATAGAGTTAACCAAAGCATTGACAGTTCGCATCGGGATGTTATTCCATTCATCGATCAACGCATTCCTTAGTTGTGCGAGAGTTGCGGGGGGGATTTTGGCGCTTCCTAACCGTTCTGTCCAGCTCATCCCACATGTGCTCTATTGGGGTCAAATCTGGACTGTACGGTGGCCATGCTAGTGGTGCGATGTTATTGTTTGCCAGGAAATCCTGACAAACTCGGGCAACATGTGGTCGGGCATTGCCCTGCTGCAGAATCAGATTACGTTGTTGCACAAGCGAGACTGCAACAGGACGCAAGATCTCATCCCTATACCTTACTGCGGTCATATTGCCCGCAACAATAATCAACTGTGATTTTATCCCGTGAGCAATGCCTCCCCAGAACATAACGGAGCCCCCACCCTCCCCCCCCCCGCCCCCCGCCCCCCGCCCCCCAAACCGATCCCGTTCGACAACACAGGCGTCGGCAAAGCGTTCTCCGCGATGTCGGTACACACGACGTCGACCATCTGCGCGATAGAGAGTGAACCTAGATTCGTCCGTAAAAATAACTCGTCTCCACTGCCTCATCGGAAATAGCCTGGGCGCATGCGCCGTCAACCACGCCATACGACGCAACCTACGTGCCTGGTTCAGAGGCAGACCAACATATGGACGACGAGCTCGAAGACCAATCTTACGCAATCGACTTCCAACAGTCTTCGGAGTTTGTCGATAATGCGTACCTATTGTATTAAGGGCAGTTTCGGTAGCAGTGAGATGACGATTCCGCAAATGTGCCAGACGGATTGTCCTGTCTTGACGTCGCGACGCCACGCGTGGACGCCCAGACCGCGGTCGGTCTGCTAAATGCCCTGTCTCCCTTAAACTTCTAACAGGACGTTCAATTGTTGAGACGTTAACTCCAAAATGATTGGCAACGCTGTTGCCTCTGACCCTGCATCAGCAATGCAATTGCCCTACCCTTCTGAACATCAGTCAATCGTACCATGATTGAAAAAAAGTTCAAAGTAGCGTAAAAATGAAAAGAAAAATCGGTAAAAGAATCGAAGAGCGTTGTGTATCGTTGAAGTGTACCAAATGGTGTGAGGAAATCTTGTGCTGAAGGTTTAAACATGCTTGTTTTGCACGAAATTTTGGCTTTCCGTATTGTCCGTGCAATGCACTGTGTAGTGCACGGTTGAATGATTTCACACACTGGGTAGATAGCACATCGACCAAAGACTCGTATACCCGCGGTTCACATTCACAGGACAATCCGTAAAAGTGTATGGCTATAGTAAACACCGTAAAAATAAGAAGGAAAAAACTCTACCCTGCGTTTCTTTTTCCTTTCAGTATAATTACAGTGGCAGATTATCATATCAAAGGCGACAAATTGTCAGTAAAACTTAATCTTAGTTAAATAAGCTTTTGTTTTGGAAATTTTCAGCAGACAGCAAATTCCAAGGGCGTTTTGACAGCTCTCACGCTGCGGTGTTTTTTTTTTTTTTTTTTTCAACAGACAGCAAAGTCCGGGTTACGCGGATGCACCGGTTCTTGTGGGTATTCGCTGTTCTCATGGGGGCGTAGTGACAACTATCACGCTGCGGCGCTTTTCCCCAATAGACAGCAATGTCCAGATCAGGCTGCGGATGCGCAGGCTCATATTGGTATTCGCTGTTCTCATGGGGCATAGTGACAGCTCTCACGCTGCGGTGCTTTTTGCAATAGACAGCAAAGTCCAGATCAGGCTGCGGATGCGCAGGCTCATATTGGTATTCGCTGTTCTCATGGGGCATAGTGACAGCTCTCACGCTGCGGTGCTTTTTGCAATAGACAGCAAAGTCCAGATCAGGCTGTGGATGTGCAGACTCATATGGGTATTCGCTGTTCTCATGGGGCGTACAGCTGTCATGTTTCGGCGCATTTTCAATAGATTGTTTCTGTTGTTATTGATGATGATGATGATGATGATGATGATGATTATGATGAATACGGCCTAATAATCAGCAAATATACTCAATACCCACATCAAACAAGATTACAAGGCCGGCTGAACACCTCGCCGTCTCCCCATATGCCTTCCCAAACTTTGCCTGCATGGGTAATACAAATAAAATATTAAGTCTTCATTAGATATTCAATAACATACACAACTGGGTTATTTTATGCTACTTTACGCTAGTTTGTATAACTTTACGCTCCTTTACGCCTCCCCTTACCACAGACAGTCATGTAGTAAGTTTGGTTAAATTCCGCCCAGTGTTTAAGGAAAAGATACCGTGACGGACGGACGTATGGACGGTCAGACAGAAAAAAATTAATGTTACTATCGCACACCCTTACCACGCGGAGAAGTCATGTAACAAGTTTGGTTTAATTCCACCCAGTGGTTTAGGAGTAGGTAGCGTGAGGGCAGATGGGCAAACTAACGGACGGACGGATGGACGGACAGACAGTAAAAATAATGTTGCTATCGCATACCCTTACCACGCGGGGAAGTCATGTAGCAAGTTTAGTTTAATTCCACCCAGTGGTTTAGGAGGAGGTAGCATGAGGCCAGATGGACGAACTAACGGACGAACAGACGGAAAAATAATGTACTTTGCTCTTGCACACCCTTACCAGGCGGGATAGTCATTTTAAGCAAGTTTGGTTAAATTCTGCCCAGTGGTTTAGGAGGAGATTGTGTGACGGACAGACGCAAAGCACCCTCCCCCTATAAAGCCTTCCCAACCTTGCTTGCATAGGTAATACAAAAAATATATATTAAATCTTTATTAGATATGATATAAAATACACAATTATGTCAATTTATGCTACTTTACGCCAGTTTGCACAACTTTACGCTCCTTTACGCCTCTTTACGCCACTTTACGCTACTTTACCGTATTTAGGCACACCCCTCCTGAACGACGACAGCTCTGCACACTGTCCAACTCGAAAATTTTCCCATCGTGTTTTTTTTAAGCATCGGTACCAAATTGAGTACCCCCCTCCCCCCTCTCTCTCTCTCTCTCTCTCTCTCTCTCTCTCTCTCTCTCTCTCTCTATCTCTCTATCTAGACTGAGGCAAAATATAAAAATAAGACAGAAAGAAAAAAATCTGGGAGAAGTGGTTAGTCAACTACAATCATTACACGAGCATGACAGAGAAAGTTTTTGGACAACCTAAAAGAAGGCGATATAAATGCAACTATCCCAACAAAAATATCATGTTGATTTGAGTATCTCTTGGAACTTTATTCGGAACAAACCAAAGAAATTGACAAAAGGGAAGGGCTGCGGTTTGTGATTGTGGCACTCCCTGGACTTTCTCTTACCCTTTGTAGCTTGACAAGTTGTTTATGTAAATTATTCATTTCATTGCTTGAGTGCAGATTGAATAATTATATCAAAAATCTGGTAAATAAACTCAGGCTGGACTTAGGCCCGATTACAGAACAACAGATCACATTTTGCACGATCCGCAGAAAAGTCAACCGGTTCGACCGATTGAATGGTTGACTTTCGAAGAGTGCCCTATAATCACGTTGTGAGTCCGTCTGTCCAAGGCCAGTTAGCAAAATGGCCACAGAGTTTAAACCATTGGAAATATTTTCATTTTTTACATACTGATAGATACAGACAATATCTAGCCAACGAACTTAGCAAATGTGAGTTTCATCGACAAAGGCTAGGCCAAGGCAGAAATATGAAAGTATGAAAATGGCCGTAACTCTTAAGTCGTGTCGAATATTTATGTTCCCCAATCTACAGGGAGGCATATTGATTTTGGTGCGCAATCCGTTGGCGTCGGCGTAACACTTTCTTGTCTGCAAAATATCTTGTGAACAAATGATTTGATTCTTAGTAAATTTTCTTGGACATATAATTGGGACATAACAAAAAACTGATTAGATTTTAGTGACCTTGACCTAATTTTAAGGTTACAGCAATAGAAAAACTGAAAACTCACAATTGGGGGCCATCTGCTTTCTCTGAATATACTGTTGCTAGTTTTGTAACTTTTCACGGACTGATTGATATCAACAAGATCTAGCCAATGGACTTGCCAAATGTTGATTTTATCGATCCGAGGCTGAGCCAAGCCGATAATAATAATAAAACAAACCAGTTCTATGATAAAAGATTACCATTTTTCACAACTTCCAAATGTGAAAAACACAAGAACAAATTAACACAAGGTAAGACATAAAACAAATCGCCTCGTAGAATAAACCACAAAGCAACAAAGAATAATACTAACACCAGGACCACCGCCTTAGAACAGCCAGTAGAGGACAAAAAAGATGAGAGAAAAGTCCAGGGAGTGCCACAATCACAAACCGCAGCCCTTCCCAAACTCCAAGAGGAAAAGAAAACAGACAAAACCAAACAAGCGCAAATCAAACAAACGTACGAAAAGCACTAAGATTAGCTCTCTCTTCCCCAAGCGAGGTAATTGCAATGCTAAAAGGAATGAAAAACACAAGAACAAAATAACACAAGGTAAGGCACAAAACAAACCGCCTCGCAGAATAGATCACAAAGCAACAAAGAGTAAGACTAATATCGGGACCATAGAAGGGTCATTAGAATAAACCACCGGAGCGGGGTGGGGGGGGGGGTGGGGGGGAGTTAAAGCTTTTTTACAGCTAGCCAACTTCATCCTGGGTCCCGATGATACTCTTAATACAGAAATATATATATAAAAAAAATCGGTTCGCATAAAGGCTCCCAACTCAGTCAATGCATTAAAGCGAAAACATAAAAATCAAATTAATCACAATGATAAACAAGACGAGTATTCATGGTTAATTCTACTGTATGCCAGAGTAAATGAAAACCAATAGTTGAACCACGGCGGGCCAAGCCAAAGACATATCGTCAAGCCCCAACCAACTAGTTAAAGTTTTACGAAGTAGTTGCGGTCATGGTACCAAAGCCGTAATCCAAACTCATAAATCCATAAAAGAATGACGAATCAGAATGTTCAGACCAACAGACATGGACCCCAGAACAAAGGGTGTAAATCAGGCGTCCGCGGATAGTAAGCATTACTTGGTAAGCAAGCTTCGCCCACCATGCCCATAGGCCTGAATGAAGGAATTATCGGTAGAAGCGTATGTCCAGGATTTGGGAAGTCTACTTATGGCGCGTCACTGGCAAAAACGTCAGAAACAATTCTGAAAACTGCCACATTGTAGGGATTGACTAGGTCATTATGTCTCCCATAGAACTTCTTAAGTGTTGCTACCAGTTTGGTTTTTTGATACCCCTGGCCCAACAACTTTGTAGTGAGCATTTTCCATGAAGTCCTGATAATTTGAACAGGTTCTGGCATAACGGATTAACTGTGGAACGTAAACGCCGTATGCTGGTGCAGAAGGGATATTACTGCTCAGGAATGGAAAGTTAACAATGGGAAAATTGAAGTCATCCCGTTTGTCGTAAAGCCTAGTAGTAAGCTTTCCATTGTCAATGTAGAGATAACAATCCAAATATGAGGAGGAGGCTGCAGTCTCCGTTGTTTCTTTTATTTCAAGTTCACGCGGATAGATGAATTCTAAATACTTTGCAATTTTTGTGTTTTTCAGAGACAATACATCATCTATATATCTATAGGTGAAACTGAATTGTTGTGCGAGGTGTTTCTTGCCTGCTTGGAGGAGACTTTGTACAAACTCCGCCTCATACGAGTATAAAAACAAGTCGGCAAGTAACGGTGCACAGTTAGTACCCACCGGTATGCCGATTGTTTGCTGAAATATCCGACCGCCAAACTCCACAAAAATATTGTCGATTAGGTATTCCAACATCTTTATGACATCTGCATGAGAGTATTTTTGTGGCGCATCAGTGTGATCCCGAACGAAGTATGTGTCTTTGTAGCCAATCACAACATTCTGAAATCGACGGTTACCATTCTTGTGGAAGAAACACTGGTTGATAATTGAGTCTGAGGCCCGAACCGCCGTCGTGCAATTAAAGAGTGAAGCATAGCCATCAACAATGATTGGGTAGACAACTGGGCCTGCAGTCTGTCGCATAATATCCAGGCTATAGCCAATTCTTTTAAAGAAACCGAAGAAATAAAAAAACAACCCCGCTACCCTTACCTGCTCTAAGGAAAGCAGGCCTTGCCCAACTGTAAGCAAATATCATTTGGACGCCCCAGTGACGTAAGATACACTAAACCTCTGCCACACCCGAATACATAGCAGGAATATTATCATTTTGTTTTTGTCTGATTTTATTGTATCGGAATCTATATTAAATTTATATTATATTTATCACCTTCATGCTTACTTCAGTTTCTATTATACGGCTGGTGGCCCACCGGAGGCTCGTTAGCAGAATACTAGCCAGAATCTGGCCTTAAGGGAATCAATCATATTTATAAAATCCATATATTGTCACAAACAAATAAATAAATAAATGTAGATAATTACTATTTTGATATAAATTGGATGTGTCGAGTTTTTCTTCCTCTTGGTGTCTGGGACGGGCTGTGGTTTGTGATTGTGGCACTCCCGGGACTTTTCTCTTACCTTTTTTTTTCCATAGAAAAAGGATGTTATCCATTAAAAATCTTTCAACACCTTTATTCTTACATGAAAATAGTACGTATTGTTATTTGAACTTCTATTATCCCAATATCTTTTAAAATTCAGACGCATACGTAAATACATAGTTTTTCTTTTTTTTTTCTGAATTGTGTATAACTATAAACAGCGATGCCAATAGAAAGGCATCGTTACTGTAAGAAAGTACAAATTATTGCACATGTAATTTTAAGTCTCTTTCAATAGGGACCTGCTCAGTCCCTTATTAAAAGGCGACTATAAAATATATACCCAATGCGACCATATATCTTATTATATGTTATAAACAGATTGATTTTCATTGGCTCAGGGCCTCCTTCAGCCCAGTCCATAGATCGCTATATACACTGGCTTGTGCGCGCCTTCCAGTGTAGCATTACTTTCTAAAATTAGGTATCAACTTGTAATGACATCGCCAGTTGTGACGTCGCCAGTAGCGATGTCTACGCGTGATTATTATATTAATGGGGGCTTCTTTAGGTGTTAGATCTGACGTCGATATCCAGCATTGAATACCAATATTGACCGAGGCGATATTGGTATTCTCTGATGGATATCACGTCATATCCAACACCACAAAAGTCAATAGCTGTATTATCTATCTATAAATTCCCTTTCGGACATTTGGTGGCGTAGCAAACAATATAGGCCCACCGTCGGCCCGTAATATTTTTTTAAACAGTGGGCCGCCAGGTTGCCGTTTTGTAAAACCGCCAGTGGGCCACTGACAGTTTCTGCCAGCGGGCCGCTGTTGGTAATATGGAGGCCCGCTAGTGGCCCATTCTTCCGGTGCTGGCTGGGGATGTATTACATAAGAGTTCGATCAAGTTCTGTTTAGACATTTATGCTGATACCGTGAGTTTAATTTATTTTTAAACGTGAAATAAATGACAAGATATGATAGTTTCTGTTTGCAAACATATTTATCATTTCGGCCCCCAAATTGAAGTATGAATGCAAGTGAAAAACGCACTCGCTGACTTTTAGATATTAATGTACATCCGGACTGACTATTACAAACCCTCCTTCTATCCACTAGCAGTCATTCAGCGCCATCATCACCATCCTGGCTAACCTTAACAGCTTCAAACAGGCTGTCAATGTGTGCTATTCCAAAACCTCAATTTTACCACCGCAGTTTTTATCCTTACTTTCTGTTTTCCTCTGTACAAATACACTACCACTATATGCACTTTTAATCATTTCTCGCTATCCTACTTTGTTTTATTCTTTATTATACCGCATGTTGCGGGTGAGGGGGGAGGGGAGTAATAATCAGGTGAGGGTTTATGATAGATAGATAGATAGATAGATAGATAGATAGATAGATAGATAGATAGATCAGACCAAGAATTCCACATGAGCAATAAATTTGTGCGCATTGCAATCAGGAAGACGATGAGGAATATTTCACCTGCACATATAAAGATCTAACGATTGCCTTGCTTACCAAAAAAAGATAAGAGAAAAGTCCAGGGAGTGCCACAATCACAAACCGCAGCCCTTCCCAGACACCAAGAGGAAACCGACAAATCCAAACAAGCACAAATCGAACAAACGTACGAAAAGCACTAAGAGTAGCTCTCTCTTCCCCAAGCGAGGTAATCGCAATACTAAAAGGACTGAAAAACACGAGAACAAAATGACACATGGTAAGACATACAACAAATCGCCTCGTAGAATAAACCACAAAGCAACAAAGAGTAAGACTAACAGCGGGACCACCGCCTTAGAACGGTCAGTAGAGTAAGTCACCGGGAGGTTTAAAGCACTTTTACAGCTAGCTAACTTCACCCTGGGTCCCCATGCTCCTCTTAATACGGAAATACATAAAAATTCGGTTCGCATTATAAAGGCTCCCAACTCAGTCAATGCATCAAAGCGAAAACATAAAAATCAAATTAATCACTATAATAAACAAAGATGAGTACTCATGGCTAATTCTACAGTATGCCTGAGTAAATGAAAACCAGTAGTTGAACCACGGCGGGCCAAGCCAAAGACATATCGTCAAGCCCCAACCCACTGGTTAAAGTTTTACGAAGAGACCGTCATTGAGTCTGAGGCCCGAACCGCCGTCGTGCAATTAAAGAGTGAAGCATAGCCATCAACAATGATTGGATTGACAACTAGGCATGCGGTCTGCCGCATAATATCCAGGCTATAGCCAATTCTTTTATAACGGTTAATAAGTTTTCTGAATTGCTCCGAAAAGTTAGATTTACCCACATTTTTTCTAAATCTGTACACTAAGTCAACGTAAAATTCTGGTTCCGATATACCTTGTTGCAGAAGTGTTATCAGACTGGCGCTATATTTTTCTAACAAGGCACTGTGTCTGCGATAAAATTTCGAAAACGCCTTACGAAGTTTAAAATAACGATAGCCCTGCCTAAGAAGTTTGGCAGTAAGGGCTTTATTACGGTAGTTAAAGTCATTAAGATTTGAAGAAGCTCTGGCGAATCTAATAAGTTGAGATATGTATACCCCATATAAGGTACGCCGGGGGACATCGCCATCCAGAAAAGGGAAATTGACTATATCAAAATGAAAACCGTCCCATTTATCATAAATTTTGGTGGAAACTGTACCATTAGATATACACAGATTCAAATCCAAATTGCATTTAAAGACTCCAGATCTGAAATCCAGTTCTGACGAATGTCTTAAATTGATTTCTAAGGCAGTAGTTCTGGTGTTGTTTGTTCTTTAGGTGGCCTCATGGTTTCTGGCTGCATGGCTACTTTCAGGTTTTGTCTTGTTCGTTGTCTTAAAGTTGTCTTTGATGAATCCGTTCTAACATTGTGATCACCTTAGGCTGATGTTAGGCTGATTATGTTTATAAAATTGATTATGTATTACAAAATTTATGCGGTTTGTTTGCCATCCTGTTGCCAACATATACTGAGCGTCCCATAAGACTTACTCCCCACATGCACTCTCTTTCGTATAGGCAGATTCATACTGCTGCAAATCATTATCAATTTTCCTTCTATCCAATGTCTGTCGTCTTGTGGAATAAACTGCCACAAGACGCCGTCCAACTTTCTGATGTTGAATTCTTCAAACAGGCAGTCAGTCAGATCACACATTCCTTCCCTCAAATCAAATGTACTGCGTTTATCCTGATTTCAATTTTTTCACCTTACTAGCACTATCTCACTTTTTTTTTTCATTCTACCACCACACTTTTACCCTCCACTTTCACAGGAACTTTAATTTATGCATCGGTGCACAAAACCAAATTCCACATATAATACTCGGAAGAGGGCGTTGGAAAACACGTAGATAGACAGATCTCATTGGGGAAGAGGGAGCCGGTTACTTTGCTTATCTATGGTGGGCCTCAGACTCAGTGACGGCCTCTTCGTAAAACTTTAATAAAACCGAGACTCCCATTTTCTTATCTGTAGTGTGTTCTTTGTTTCCTAAGGCAATCTTTTTGACGTTTATTTAACCAGCGGATTGGGGCTTGACCCGCCATAAAACAAAATCGCTTCGTAGAATAAACCAAAAAGCAACAACGAGTAAGACTAACACCGGGACCACCGCCTTAGAACGGCCAGTAGAGTAAAAAAAAAATGGTAAGAGAAAAGTCCAGGGAGTGCCACCATCACAAACCGCAGCCCTTCCCAGACATCAAGAGGAAGAGGAAACCGACAAATCCAAACAAGCACAAATCGATCAAACATACGAAAGCATTAAGATTAGCTCTCTCTTCCCCAAGCGAGATAATCGCAATGCTAAAAGCACTGAAAAACACAAGAACAAAATGGCATAAGGAAAGACATACAACAAATCGCCTTGCAGAATAAACCACAAAGCACCAAAGAGTGCGATTAACACCGGGATCACCGCCTTAGAACGGTCAGTAGAGTAAGGGGAGGGGGGGGGGGGGGGCGGGGAGGGTAAAGCACTTTTACAGCTTTAACCCCACCCCCACCCCACCCCCGGTAGTTCTATTCTATTGACCGTTCTAAGGCGGTGGTCCTGGTGTTGTTCTTTATCTTTGTAGTTGTTTGTAGCTTTGTGGTTCCCGCATTGCTTTCTGTTTTTTCTATATGTGTTGTGATGCTAGCATTGTGGTCAACGTCTTCAATAGCCGCCCACTTTGCTTTCTGTTTTACTAGTTGTGTTGTGATGCTAACATTTTGGTCACCTTCAACAGCTGCCCATTTACTTTCTGTTTTACTGGTGTATTAAGAATAGCATCGGGACCCAGGGTGAAGTTTGCTGGCCGTAAAGCACTTTAAACCCGGCCCTCCCCCCCCCCTCCCCCCCCGGTGGTTTACTCTACTGACCGTTCTAAGGCGGTGGTCCCGGTGTTAGTCTTACTCTTTGTTGCTTTGTGGTTTATTCTACGATGCGATTTGTTTTATGTCTTACCTTGTGTTATTTTGTTCTTGTGTTTTTAGCATTGCGATTACCTCGCTTGGGGAAGAGAGAGCTAATCTTAATTAGTGCTTTTCGTACGTTTGTTCGATTAATGCTTGTTTGGCTTTGTAGGTTTCCTCTTCCTCTTGGTGTCTGGGAAGGGCTGCGGTTTGTGATTGTGGCTCCCTGGACTTTTCTCTTACCTTTTTTTAGCTCACCTGAGCCGAAGCCTCAAGGTGAGCTATTGTGATCACTCACCGTCCGTCGTCGTCGTCGTCCGTCTGTCCGTCCGTCCGTTCACAATCTTTAAACAACATCTCCTCCTAAACCACTGAATGGATTTTGACCACACTTCACAGGAATGAGCCTTGGCTGATCCTCTTTCAAAGTTGTTCAAATGGTTCCGGTTCATTGCATATCTAGGTCACAGGACCTTACAGGATTTTGCAGAAATGTTCCTTTGATGATCCTCTACCAAGATTGTTCAAGCCATTTGAATTCGTCAAAAAACATGGCCGCCATGGGGCGGGGCTTATTTTCCCTATATATCTACATAGAAAACTTTAAAAATCTTCTTGTCAGAAACCACTGGACCGATTTCGGTATAATTTTGCAGAAATGTTCCTTTGGTGATCCTCTACCAAGATTGTTCAAGCCATTTGGATTCGTCAAATAACATGGCCGCCAGGGGGCGGGGCTTATTTTCCCTATATATCTATATAGAAAATTTTAAAAACCTTCTTGACGGAAACCACTGGACCGATTTCAATATAATTTTGCAGAAATGTTCCTTTGGTAATCCTCTACCAAGATTGTTCAAGCCATTTGGATTTGTCAAAAAATGTGGCCGCCAGGGGGCGGGGCTTATTTTCCTTATATATCTATATAGATAAATTTAAAAATCTTCTTGTCAGAAACCACTGGACTGATTTCTATGTGATTTTGCAGACGTGTTCCTTTGGTGATCCTCTACCAAGATTATTCAAGCCATTCGGATTCGTCAAAAAAACATGGCCGCCAGGGGGCGGGGCTTATTTTACCTATATATTTGTATAGAAACTTTAAAACTCTTCTTGTCAGAAATCAATGGACCGATTTCAATAAAATTTTGCAGAAATGTTCCTTTGGTGATCCATTACCGAGATTGTTCAAGCCATTTGGATTCGTCGAAAAACATGGCCGCCAGGGGGCGAGGCTTATTTTCCCTATATATCTATATAGAAAACTTTAAAAATCTTCTTGTCAGAAACCACTGGACCGATTTCAATATAACATGGCAAAAATGTTTCTTTTGTAACCTTCTCCCAAGATTGTTCAAGCCGTCATGATTCGTCAAAAACATGGCTGCCAGGGGCGGGGCTTATTTTCCCTATATATCTATAGAAAACTTTAAAAATCTTCATGTCAGAAACCACTGGACCAATTTCTATATAAGTTGGCAAAATGATTCCTTGGTGATCATCTACCAAATTTGTTCAAGCCATCATGATTCGTCAACAAAAACATGGCCGCAAGGGGGGCGGGGCTTATTTTAGAAAATTTTAATGATCTTCTTGTCAGAAACCACTGGACCGATATCAGTATAGCATTGCAGGAATGTTTCTTTTGTAACCCTCTACCAAGATTGTTCAAGACGTCATGATTCATTAAGAAACGTGGCCGCCAGGGTGCGGGGCTTAATTTCCCTGTATATCTATATAGAAAAGTTTAAAAATCTTCTTGACAGAAACCACTGGACTGATTTCATTATAACTTGGCAGAAATGTTTCCTTGCTGACCCTCTACCAAGATTGTTCAAGTTATCATAATTCGTCAAAAAACCTGGCCGCCAGGGGGCGGGGCTTATTTTCCCTATATATCTATATAGAAAAGTTTAAAAATCTTCTTGTCAGAAACCAATAGACCAATTTCAATATCACCTGGCAGGAATGTTTCTTTGGTGACCCTCTTACCAAGATTGTTCAAGCCGTCATGATTTGTCAAAAAACATGACCGCTAGCGGGGCGGGGCATATTTTCCCTATATATCTATATAGAAAACTTTAAAAATCTTCTCTTAAGAAACCGTTGGATCGAGTTCAATGTAACTTGGCAGTAATGTTGCTTTGGTGTCCTTCTACTAAGATTGTTCACGCCCTCATGATACGGCAAAAATATGGCCGCCAGGGGGCGGGGCTTATGTTTCGTATATATCTGTATAGAAAACTTTAAAATTCTACTTGTCAGAAACCACCTGACTGATTTTATTACTTGGCAGGAATGTTGCTTTGGTGATCCTCTACCAAGATTGTTCAAGCAATCATGATTCGTCAAAAAACGTGGCTGCTAGGGGTGGGGCTTATTTTCCCTATATATCTGTATAGAAAACTTTAAAAACCTTCTTGTCAGAAACCACTGAATCGATTTCAATATAACTTGGCAGGAATGTTCCTATGATGATCCTCTACCAAGTTTGTTGAAGCAGTCATGATTCGTCAAAAAACATGGCCGTTAGGGGTGGGGCTTATTTTCCCTATATAGCTATATAAAACATTTTAAAAATCTTTTTGTCAGAAACCACTGGACCGATTTCAATATATCTTGGCAGAATTGTTCCTTTGGTGATCCTCTTTCAAGATTCAGTTCAAGCCATCATGATTCATAAAAAAAATATGGCCGCAGCCTGCTGGGGAGCAGGGCTATAAAATTTATACAAAAATCTTAGAGCAGTGAACTTGGCTGAAACTTCAACAGTAAGTATGCAAAGCTGTTTGCTCAGGTGAGCGATATAGGACCATCATGGTCCTCTTGTTTACTCTACTGACCGTTCTAAGGCGCTGGTCCCGGTGTTAGTCTTACTCGTTGCTTTGTGGTTTATTCTACGAGGCGATTTTGTTTCATGTCTTACCTTATGTTATTTTGTTCTTGTGTTTTTCAGTCCTTTTAGCATTGCGACTACCTCGCTTAGAGAAGAGAGAGGGCTAATCTTAGTTTTTTTTTTTTTTTTTGTTTTTTTTTTTTTTTTTTTTTTTGTAGCGTATTTCCTCTCCGTGTTATTGGTAGGCTGAGTTCCCTTCCTGGATATCTTATATACTATTTCCCTAACTTGAAGAATCCATGTAGTGCTGCAGTTACAAAACTTATTTGTAAATTCATTCAAGAGGCATTGAAATTAAGGTAATTGATCTATCTTGTTTGTTGTTCTCATGTGTATTTTGTACAATTTTATATAGTATATTTCATGTGAATGATATGAGAACATGCAGATAGTTGATAGGGATAGTTGATGCATGGGTAAGGTGCTGCACCTCAAATAAAATGAAAGCTATTATATATACAATTTCAAATGTAAGATTCATATGTTACTTCTCACCTTCCCCATCTTCCACGGAAGTTTTGTGGACTGACAAAAGTGTGGCTATGAGCTAAGAAAGTGCATTTTTTTTTAGCTCCATTAGTAAGTTTTGATGAATTTCATATTTTTCATTTTGTCGACACATTTTCCTGATATTTCATGTAAGCTAAATGCATGATTACCAAGAAAAGACTTGCCTTTAAATTCAGATGAACAGCAAAGAGCAATTATCTTGTATTAATTATCTACGCACGATGCACTCAATGGGGTAAGTTGATGCTGTGCTTTCCACTGTAATTCTTGTCTAAATTTATCGAACGCAAAGAATATAAGTATATTCTGATGCACAGATCAGTTATTTCACACTTTCAAAGTTGTCCGTTGCATTTCAACCATATTGTGTTGTCAATGTACTTTAAAGTACATGTATCCCTGTATGTTTTACTGGTATTTGGCTACGGAAAAAAAGCTTTGTGTATAGCCATTTTCACCGCGAAAGATGAAAATTAGTAACTTTCTGACCTTAAAAATCTTTCAACGGCAGATTTGTATAACGCCAGTCTTGATTGCACAGGAGATTCCCAGCTAGCATTCTAAGTAAATCTACATCGGGCCGTCATCGGCCCGTCAGCTACCCTGACGGGCCGATGACGGTCCGATATAGATTTACGTAGAATGCTGACTGGGTTCATGTACGTGCAAAACCTTTTTTTTTTGTTGTTTTTTTTTTTTTTGTTTTGTTTTGTTTTGTTTTTTGACAATAATGATCAAAGCTGTTATAACACCATTATGCTAAAATAACCAAAATCTGCAAGAATAATACGTGTTGAATGCATAATATTTGCCTGTTGAAAAGATTTTAGTGGATTCTGCGGATAAAATCATGATAATGGTGTTACTAGAACCCGCAACGGACGAAACGACGAAACATGTGGAATACACACTCTTTGGCAGAACACGTACTAAAACACGGAACACCAATAATATGAGCGGTTAGAAGGTAAGCGACAAAAATGTATGTAGATCTATATTATGTCTCCCTCAGTTTGTTCTTCATCGATCTTTCTTTTGTACTCATATTTCTTTGTCTCCCCATTGCCTAATGTCAACTGGAGGAACACGTACTAAAATCCGGAACAGTGGGATACCGTTAGCGTCAGCTACGACAACATAGGTAGTCAAGCAACAAAAATGGCGGAGCGTATGAACCTTCGGATTAGCAGAAATTAAGCCCTACAAAACTCGCGTCTATAATGCACTGCAACAGAATGAATGTGGCCTCTAGGCAATAGCCAGTCAGTGGTCAGAACGTTAAGATATGGAGGTTTTGTGACATTTTCAGGCTTTCACGGAGAAGTTGTGGTCACATTTTTTGACTTCCCTATATATTCTATACATTCAAACTTCTCCTCGAAAATGGCGGTCAGCCAGTATAGGGAGACTTTTTCCCCAAATCACCCTCCTCCCACCCCCACCCCCACCCACGCAAGCGGAGCCCTGAGCCAATGCGGACGTCTCTCCTTTCAGAAAATATCCGTCCCAGGAAGCATATAATGCACAATAAATGAAGTCACAGAATGCTGTTCTCGTCCCCTACCTACACATAATACAAAATACTAATTGAAACAGCGACATGCCAAAATCAAACATGTTCTTGACTGAAATGCTGTTATCATTCTGCATTTGCAGAAAACCAGAGACAAAAACACTTTGTTATATTCTGTCAGGGCGTGTATACTTATTTCAAATTCTACCATGTCTGTGACAAATAATTCCACTCGGAATGCTTAGGCACTGGCAATTCAATAAATGAACCCACCTTCTTTATTTGCAATACGTGCAGAAATAAATAAGCTTTAAAATATAATATCCATTGAGAATCATTAATAAGATTTGAGTGGGTTTTTTTTTTTTTTTTTTTTTTTTTTTTTTTTTTTTTCCCCTTTCTTCTTTTCTTTGCTTATATTTACGGAACAGTTGATTATTTACGGAACAGATTATTACAATCCCGGTACAGTATTTATCTATTATACACGGAACACATTTTTTGGGAAAATGGAACAGCTTGTAAAAAACGTATTAACTGATTTAAGCAACATAAAAGCATGGAAAACTTTACGATGCAGGTATAGATTAGAATTATAGAGTTGCGTGAACTACTGTCATGCGTAACAGTCAGAATGTATACGGTGATGCGATATCCGGCACGTCAATAACTAGGCAGCTGAACGGAACAGAACTGCCATCCATAGAACAGCTAATACTGGTTAATTATGGATCCAAACTTAAAGTCTTAAAATCTATTTGATAATTATATACGTTTTGTACTATTTGACATATAGTTTACCAAAAGCATTTAACATATTAGAAAAAAAAAACTGTTCCGTCGTCCCGTCTGTTCTGTCTGTTCCAGGTTTTAGTAATCGGCACTATTTTCCCAGCAAACAGAGAATGTATTGAAATAACTTGTCCCAGTAGTTGCATCAACATGCCCCGCTATCGGGGCAAGATGATGCACTGACCCTTACCTAAAAAAAATATATATTTCTAAGTTATTACACAAAATCAAATGCAGTAAAGAAGGATTTTAACACAGATACTAAAAATATCTAAATCGGTCAATCGGCTGGAAAAATAAGTCCAAATAAAAAAAAATGATACTAATAATAAAAAGTATATCAACTTCCCTCGGTCTCCCCTATATATAGATTTTCGAATAAATATCATTCTATTCTATTCTTACATGTGTCATTTTGGTAATTTTTGCGTCTTCAACTGGGATTATTTTGGTAGGGCAGTATTGTTATTACCAGGACTCGAGGTTTTAAAACTTTTTTTTTTTTCATGCTCAACTAAGCTGAGCATGAAATTTGTCCTGATAACAAATCTCAAATTACTAACAATTGCAAATTCTTTCTTGCTGGGGATGAAAAATTCTCTGCCAATAAATATGAAAATGCTGCTGTTGGCATTTTCATATTAGTTAGCAGAGAACAATTCATGCTCAGCTGAGCTGAGCACGAAAAAGGTTTAAAACCTAGGGACCTGTTTCGTCTGTATAACATGAGCACGTCAGCATGGTGGTGTAAGGGAGGTAACTATGAAACTGTGTACATTTCGATCGAATAAAAAATCCGACAGATCGATTCAACTTGTGACGTAAGGAATAGACTGACCAACCCCGGCCAAGTTTGCTGACCGATTGTTGTCATTTAGGTGGTCGTCAAAATGACCTAATTAATTACATGGATTTGCCATAATTTTATTCAGTCAAAACTCTTTTGACAATTTGCAAGCAATGTTTTTGGATTCACATGATTATGTTTTACAGAGCTCTGTCGAAATTATGTCAAAATCTGCAGCAGGAATATGTCACTAGAGGCCGCTTTCCGATGAGGTGAAATCAAATATGGCTGCCAAAATGGGGTTATCCCCTGAAACTACAGATAACAAATCTTTTCCTCCAGGTATATACAATTTTCATGCTGTGAAATAGTTTCAGTTGATAATGCGTGTGTATGTCTTTATGCTTGCAACATTGTTATAGTCAAATACGCTACCAGTTTGTAAATATTTGTTCTTCTATTGCAGCTAATTTCCAAAAAATATTCTGATCAATTTTCCCATCCATCAGGTCTGGGAAAAATTTCATGTTCGACAGCAACAGTTGTTTGTATGACTGTTAATTAAGCTGACTGTTATCATATTTAGTTTTAAACACAGACTTATCCAGAGCTGTCTGGAATACTATGTCGTATTGTTATGGAAGTGCACAGAAGTAACCCCGATTCAGCAAAATGAAACCAAATCTGACTTCATCAAAAAGTCACAGCAAATAACCTATGCAATTTATTCAAAATTTTCCAAGGATATCATGGTTGTAATTCTAAGCATTTTCAGTTGCCATGGGCATTATCAACTGTGGTTACAATCTAGATTTGTCATTCGAATCGCCAGTAAAATTGACAGTTCCTCTAAATTACAGCCAGTTTTGGGTACCTAGACTTACCAAAACGAAACCGAAATACCGAAACGGACTATTAAAAATATAGGGAAAGAGTCCAATTTACATTTATAGCACTGGTTTTGTTTTGGTATTCTTAGTAATTAAAACGCATATATGTGCATCAAAGAGACACAACGGAACTAATTTTGATAGAATGAAACTGAAATTACATTAAGAAGCGCTAGGACAATAAGAGTTTTAACAGCATGTAACTATTATGTAAAACATTTTAATCTTTTTTTTTTTTTTGCAAAAAAATTATTATTTGTTTGATTATTCATTAAAACTGTCCTACATGCATAGGTATTTTTGCTCCTCTAAATGATATTTAAGAATATATTCTGCTAAATCAATGACTAACAGCATTTTCCCTGTATTTTTAATGGTCCGTTCCGGTATTTCAGAGGCGTCACAGTAAATAAGGCATAATCATTTGATATTATTTTCCTCCTCAGTGCAGATGTATGTTTATAATATTATATTTATTTGAGAAAATATTTTGTTATTCATATTGCCGCAAAACTTGGACCTAATATATATTAATGTGTCCAAGCTAATATAAATTAATGTGTCCAAGCGCAAAATTATTGATTGCATGTAACAAATTCAAATTTTATTAAGATTGCCAAATACATTTTAGCGCATATCATATAAAACATATACAAACACTACAATATTCTTACATATACAGAACTAATGCAATATTTTAAGTTAGCATGTCTAATATTGTCTATATTCTTGTAACATTACAGCATGTATGATTATAAAGTCAATTGTATGAAACAGGTACCCCATTTTTACATATCAAGAGAACAGTAAACTGATAATTAGAGTCCAAATGTTGTATATCCCGACCGAACAGCAAATGTTGTGCAATTAGATCATGGTCTATGACCTCGGTGGCTCAGTTGGAAGCGCCGTCCGACTGGAGACCAGAAGGTCGCGGGTTCAACCCCCGCCGAGGTCAGCAACATTCTTTCATGGAGATTGATCATGAAATATTTTCTACGGTCATTCTCTCCCTTCTGCTGATTCAAGAAGGGCAGTTGTCAGTTTCTGGCGAAAGAATGTGCACAATACTGGTTAACCGCTTAGAGGACTAAGCCTGTCCAGTAAACATGTGGTTAGGTAAACTGACCGCGCTCGACATGACCCCATTGGGTTGGCTGGGCCGTAAAACCTCAACACAAACAAACAACATTTGTCAGAATTCTTCTCACATGGGCTATTATGAATATACATATATATACCAGGGCCTGACAAATCCATTGCCCAGCTGCCCGGGACAAGTCCAAATTTTGGCTGGGCAAGTTATTTTTTATTTCACTTGCCCAGAAAAATGTATAGAATATATAGGAAATATTGTAATGCCGAGCCATTTTCAAGATGCTGTGGAATGCCGGGCAAGTGGCTGAAACTTGGATTTGTCAGGCCCTGTATACATATATACACATATATATTAAAGTAGATAAATATCAGCACTGTGCTCATACAAAGCATTGAACGTAAGTGGGAATGGGTCCTGATCCGACCTCACATATTGTGGGGTCGGACAGCCTTTTCCCTATATTTTTAATGGTCTGTTCCGGTATTTCGGAGGCGTCCCAATAATGAGGCTTATTCATTTGCTATCAATTTCCTCTTTAGTGTGGTTATTATACTGTATGTATGTTTATATACATGTATTATATTTATTTGAGAAAATATTTTTTTTATTATTCATATTGCTGCAAAATTATTGACAAACAGCATTTTCCCTTTATTTTTAATGGTCGGTTCTGGTATTTCGGAGGCCTCACATAATGAGTTTTAATCATTTGTCATTTATTTCCTCCTGAGTAAAGATTTTATACTGTATGTATGTTTATGTATACAGTGTAGCTCCAATACATCGCAGTCCGTTATTTCCCGAAATCCAGTATATCGCGAATAGGCCATGGCTCCCAAATTTTCCATAAGCAAAAAAAAAAATTTAAAAACATAAAATGTTTGTTGTTTTATTTAACTTCAGGAGAAAAAAAACGCGCTCTGCCTCCGGTAATTGATTTTTCGCGCCTATCCCGACGCTAAGTTGCGTCAGGTATTATATGACAAACAATCCACTTAGTGTCAATCAGCGCACACGTTGATTATAATTGGCAAACAATAAATTATGTCACCGTAATTGTCATAATCATTAACATCATTAGTACATAGATCTACTCAATGCTCAATCAGTCAATGATGCTCACAAACTAATTTTGCTCAGCAGGGGAAAACGGTCCACCTCCTTTTCAACACCAGCAAGTTTTACAAGACAGTAGTCTTACGATGTTTCTGTCCAACATACACAGATCGTAGTCCGCTTATTTTACACTTCTGTAGATATAAATATTTCAGAAGAAAACAACTGCATCAAAAAAAACAAAAACAAAAACAAACAATAAAAAAATAAATAAAAAGAAATTAACTTTGATAAACAACAGTTTTTTTTTTTTTTTTTTGCGCCCGCAATTTTAGCGAAGGGAAGCAACTCAAGTTATCTTAACACAATTGAGTAACTTCCCTTCGCCGTTCCAGGGAACCAGAGTATCCAAAATGGTGTCCTAAATTGTCAGTCCGATGATTTCTTGTTTTCAATCGTAGTTTATCAGCTGGTTTCGATTGGAATTACTTGTTAGACATAGCGCACCATTGTAAATTATTCCATTGAGCAATTCTAATCCAATTTTAATTAGGAAATATGGTGACAACATAACTGAATGCCATTTATCCGTGATGTCTCAGCAAACTACCACAGTGACAAACCGAGCGAGTGTTATGCACGCCGTTATAAATGCATGGTACATGTCGGGACTTATATCGCGATAGCGGACTCTGGACCCCGAGGACCTCGATATATTGGAGTTCAGTGTACTAGTTAACTGCTTATTGTATAAGCATGCCGCCCCCCCCCCCCCCCCCCCCCCCCCGTATTGGTATTGGTGCGATTCATAAAAAATGCTCTTCCCCATTCCATTCCGCAGTAAGATGCGCCGTCCGACTGGAGACCAGGAGGTCGCAGGTTCAACCCCCGCCGAGGTTGGCAACATTCTTTTGTGGAGATTGATCATGAAATATTGTCTACGGTCATTCTCTCCCTTCCGCTGATTCAAGAAGGGCAGTTGTCAGTTTCTGGCGAAAGAATGTGTGTAATACTGGTTAACCGCTTAGAGGACTAAGCCTGCCCAGTAAACGTCTGGTTAGGTAATCTGACCGCACTCGACATGACCCCATTGGGTTGACTGGGCCGTAAAACCTCAACACAAACAAACAAACATTCCATTTCGCACAGATCAGACGCGTAAAGCAATTGCAGTTAACTCCCTTTTTTAAGTCAGTTACAGTTAGCTCCCTTAAATCAGTAAAACTGCAGTGTGAGTACCTTACCCAGCATTTATCAGGGTACAATGAATACTTTGTTGCGTTATTCTCTTACAGTATAATACATTAATAACATTATATTTATTGGCTTATACAGCAATCTTCAGAACTTTCGTTTCCATGTCTAGGGTTCTGTTTTTGTGGCTTCAATATATGCGATATGCAAAACCAAGACCGTAATTTATTTAACGAGTAAAAGAGGCGGCGGGAAAGCATCTTTGGGCTATTTCAGCAGACGACAAATTGAATTTGTTTTCTTTTTTTTTTTCTTTTCATTACCAAGAAAACAGGATTTGACGTTTCATGCAGTGGAGACAGTTTGCATGAAGAGCAAATAATGTTCTCTTGGAAGAATGAGAAAAATCTTTCAAAATGTCATCTGCTGAAAATTGTACCCAGGGTGCTTAGCGTTAAGGTTTGCACAAACAACTCCTACAATAAAACTTGTACAAAGAGACTGATCAGCCTGCACACTCTGAGACTGCATATCAGCAGATCTCAGTAGCCTGATCAGAGCCTTCGCTAATCGTAAGTACCTCCTATGATTACTGAGTGTAACAAAACGTCTTGTGCGACGAGTGAAGACTGGGGTCAGTACGAGCCTGCACATTCTGATAAGAGCATTCGCCGATCGTATTTACCATCAATAGCCGGGCTGTCCAAAGCGGAATAAACAGTGCGACTGCAACAGCACATTCTGTTCAGACCCTTCGCTGATCGTACAGTATGCAAGAAGCTTGCTTTATCTAGTGGGTCGATGCACAGACTAACCTGAGTCTTTGCTGGTCGCATGTACATTGTAGTATTGTAGGTTTTATCTGGTTCAAAGTTCGTACATTATAAATCATACTTCAGACATGAGAACTTTGTACCGACGTAATTTTTGTTTGAATTATAAAATTAAACAAGACTTACCTGTAAGGTGAAGTTTGATTTTAATTCTGTTGGAGCCAATTCACGGAGAATTATGGGAAATGAACTATGACCTATCACGTGACCGATCTTCAGACTTCAGAGTGGAAAATTTTAATCATGGAACCCTTGTTCTCGGGTGGGTACACAGGGAGGGCCCATGATTCTCCGTGAATTGGCTCCAACAGAATTAAAATCAAACTTCACCTTACAGGTAAGTCTTGTTTAATTTTATAATTCTGTTAGAGCCAATTCACTGGTGAGAATCCTGGGAAATTTTTAGAGCCCATGAATCAAATTTTCCTTAAGATATCAGCTAAAAGAATATGTACCATATTCTTAATAAAATATCAAATTAAGCTATTTGAACCCAAATTTTATTAATAATTAAATGTTGCATGCACATTCTATCATGATAATTCAGTCATTTTTGTGTCAAACAACATATGATTATTGGTGAGTTCATATAAAGCAAGAAGATTTCATGAGTCACCTCAATCATAGGCCTGCTTGATATGATAAATAGGCAAACAGAGTTCAAATGTTTTCGCACTAACTATCTCTATGTCTATTTCAGTACATGAACTACTCTGATCATAATGTTCATACATAACCCATGTATGCTTATAAATAAACCTCTGACTTTCTTGCACTAAGTTCCTTCCTTGTTTGTGGGCAGCTTATGATAAGACTGCTGTACTGAAAGATGAGTCATTAGAGACTGGCCTTTTATAGAATTTCCTGAACGTGCAGTCATTTGACCAGCCTGCAGTCTTAATAATTGTATCTATCGGTATCCTATTCGCTGCTGCACTAGTTGATGCCCCCCTTGTACTGTGTGGTGTGAATAAGGTCAAATCTATACCTGCTAATCGCAGTCCAAGTTTAATCCATGCGGCGATAGTGCTCTTAGATGCTGCCAAGTGCGGCTTCTGTGTGATGATGAATAAACTAGAATCTGTTCTGATGTCCTGAGTTACTTCAATATATTTGTTCAACACCTTTACTACACAAATTGCTTCATTTTGGTCGAAAGCCTCTATATAAATTTCATTCAAATGCTTCTGAGGCTTGGACTGTTTTAGTAGGTCTCCAATTCTTATTTTTACATAATTTTTGTTGATTTCTATATTTTTTAGATTCATGAGTTTTAATGTCTGGCATCTTTGACCAGTAGTAAGGGCAATTAGAATAGCCAGCTTTACAGCTAGCAATCTAATAGTTAACCTGTTGTTATCCAGAGTTTCAAGAAACCTGAGAACAACCTTCACATCCCAAGTGAAAATTGTTTTCGGGATAACAGGCCTAATATGAAAAATTCCCTTCATGAACCTCTTCACTAGCACTTCTTTTCCGATATCACGTTTGTGAATTATTTCGAATATGGATGACAACATAGACCTTGCTGTATTAATAGCACTATAACTGAGTCCATCATCATGCAGCCTGGTAAGAAATGACAATATGTCTCCTAAAGATGGGTCAATTTTATCAACTTGTTGTTGGTGACAAAAACACACCCATCTTTGGAGATATGCCCCATATTGCTTGATCGTTGATGGTCTCCATGACTGCATGATGATGTCTGCAATGTCCGCTGGTAATCCTGCACTAGTGAGGCATTCCCTGACAAGCGGAATGCCCCCATTCGCATGCTTGTTAGCCTGTGCTTCCTGGTTTTTCCCGGCAAGTAAAGAATCTGATCTGTTTTCGGTAGAACGTAACTGGGCCCGCTGATACTTTTTAGTACTTGAGGGAACCACGGCTGGCTTGGAAACAACGGTGCCACAAGAATGAGCTCTGCCTGGTCCTCGCACATTTTCTGGATTATTCTGCCGATAACGCTGAAAGGAGGAAACACATAATGAAGTTGATATTTCCATGTGATAGAAAATGCATTGATGGCATGTGCTCCCTTATCAGGCATGTAAGATATATACAGCCTATGTTTGTGATTCTTTGCTGACGCAAAAAGGTCAATACAACTAGCCCCCATTTTGCAAGAAATTTTCTCATAGATTTCTTGGTCTAACGCCCATTCCATATCTTCATTACATTTCCCCTTCATTCTAGACAGGTTATCTGCCCTTACATTCAATTTTCCTGGTATGTGAAAGGCGGATATCCATAAATTTCTGTTTTCACACCACTGCCACAGTTGTCTGGCTAATCTGTTTAATGACGGTACTCTCCCACCCATTTTTGAAATGTACTTCAGAGCAACGGTGTTATCGAGAAACAAGTGAATATGCTCATTAGTGACATGTTCACAGAAAAATTGTAAACATAGGAAAGCTGCTTTCAGCTCCAAATAGTTAATGTGAAATTGTTTATCTTGTTCAGACCAGGTTCCACTAAATTCTATGTCATGAGTGACGTCATGCCCCCCATAACCCATTAATGAGCTGTCAGTTTCTATCCTCCTGTCCATTTTCCCTGGTGAGATGGGCTTGTTCACAGTTTCAATGTTTCTAATCCACCACTTAATGCATAGTTTTGATTCCGAGGAAATCTGCATAAAGCTGTCATAATTTCCGAAATTAGATTTTAGGGCTCTATCTTTATCAAGTTCAAGAGTTTTGTAATGCAGCGCAGCGTATTTGACGCCTGGCTCTGCTGCTGTCATTTTACCTATAAGTTCTGCAAATGTCCAAATGGAAATTGCTTTGGCATCCAAAATTTCTGACGCAAGCTGTATGAGATTATTCACCTTTCTTGGCGCAAGCCTCACAGTCATGTCATTAGAATTTAATAAGAAGCCTACGAATTCAATGCACTGAGAGGGGGTAATGACAGATTTCTCAGGATGAACTGTTAATCCAACTGAATCAATTAAATTCATAGTATCTTTTATATTGACCAAACACTGATTGTAAGTGTCACTCTGGAGCAGACTGTCATCAATGTATGCAACATTTGAATGTCCTATTTTTCGTAAAGCAGCAAAAACTGGTTTTAGGACCTTTGTAAAAATTCTGCTAGCTGTAGAGAGACCATTTGGCAAGCATGTGAACGTATATACCTTTCCCTGCCATTCAAATTTAAGGTACTTGCGATCATTGTCATTAATACTAATACTGTAAAAGGCATCTTTTAGGTCAATTTTGGCAAAATAACAACCTTTGCTAATCATTTGCAGTGCTGATTTTAGAGTTTCCATTTTAAAAGTAATTTTGTCAACATGTTCATTTAGTCTGCTAAGGTTTAAAATCAGTCTATGAGATCCATCTGCTTTGGGTCTAATGAAAATGTTTGAGAGAATTTCCCCCTCCTCATGTTCAGTTTCAACAATGACCCCTTTTTGTTCAAATTTATTCAACAAACTGGATATAATATCCTGCTCTTTTAAATTGAAGTTAATCGGTTTCCTGTTACACTCTTCACAGGGTTCACTTTCAAATTCAATTTTATAACCATGACAAACAATGTCCAGAATAAATCTATCCTTGGTTAACTTAGCCCACTCCTCACAAAACAGGGAAATCTTCCCTGCAATAAAGTTATCTGGTCTGTTGTTAAGGCATAAGAATGCATTACTTACTTGACTGTGTGCAGACTGTTCTGTAGCTACTTGTGGTTCTTCTTGTTTTTGTGAGGATCCGGCTTGTGGTTGAACCGGGGTTTCTTCTCTAAAAAAGAGTTCTTGTCTCTTTTTGATCCTGAGTAGTAATTGATATGTTTTTGGTATTTTGCCGGCCTGTTGTATGAGTCATGGCTCTTGTGTTTTCTCTTCTCAGCTTTATGCTTGGTCAGATCCATTCCGACCTTCCTCATTTCATCCAACGTTTTGATTTGTTTCTCCAAATCATCTCCTAACAGGTTTTCTGTTACTGGAGTGGAGTCGTTGCACAGTGGCCGATATTTCTCTGCAACCACGGATTTAAGTCTCTGTCTCCTCAGATTTGACATATCACGATGTGCATATGCCAACAACTGGAACGCATCTTTAGCCAATCTGAAATTGTTGTCAGCATCCTTCCCTGTGAGCAAATTATTAAGCAAATGCACCAGTGGGATTAATCCTTGATTCAAATATTTCTGCGTTGTCTGGTACATTTTGTCGTGCTCTTTACTGGATTTTGCAAGTGAGGTCGTATTCCATAATTCTTTGTTGATCTTGGGGACGACAAGTGCCTTGCAGTTTTCTGGCCTTTTGTAGTTTTTGCAAAGTTCTTTGGCCAGATTTCTGTCAATCTGTGCGCGTATTCCAGTATCAACCACCTTTTGTATCAAGTCTTCAACCTTGTCCCCAACTGCCTCCGCCTTCTCAAATTCTTTACTCAAGTCTTGTAACAACTTGGCATTGTCACTTAGGAGCTCTGTTGTCTTTTGTTCACTCTCCTGTTTTTCTTCCTTTCTACTGTCATTACAGTCCGATTCATCCCCAGAGCTATAGTCTCTATTTCCCGGTTCCTCCTCGTCCGAGGAAACGTCCTCAATGTCAGAATCGGACAACACGTGTTCGTGGGGTTTCCCCTTTTAGATTTCGTCTGTTTCAGCTCGCTTACTCGAGGGCTTTTGTCCGATTTTCCGGCGGATTCTCTGTTGTTAACGATCTTGGCAAGGCCTTCCACCTTCCCAATAAGCGCATTGACCGTCTGTTGTTGTTGTAAAAACATCTGATGATTTAACATCATTTGTTGTTGATAAATCGTAAGCGACAAATCAGGTGTGGAAAGAGCGCCGCCATGACTGTTTACAATTTTAACATCCGCTATTCCATTATCCTCCTGCGATAATGTTTGATCATGCACGCTTGCGTGAGCGGTGGGATTTCCGAAATTAGCATTCGAAGCCACGCCTCCTGATGATGTTGCCTCGTTCTGGGGCTCATGACTATAGTCTGTTTCAACTTCTTGTTCCTGTGAAAGCAGAACAAGTGGCCTTGCTAAATTCGCCATTGTTGTTGCCGGCAAAGTCCCCAACCCGAGGTCCTCGAAAGGTTTTCCTCGTAGGAACAAATTATGTATATTCTGGCTGCCCAATTCTGCATTCGTCAATATCAATTGTTGCGTAGTTGGTGCCAAAACATGCCCGACGCTGCCTTCAGGCTTTGCGTGGGTAGATGCCCCTTGCATCGACTTATCGTTCTCGTCCATGTTTGTTCGTCGCTTGCCAAAGATATGCAGCAATTTCCGCACAGATGTAAAACTCCGTAAAATTGTCAACTATGTATTTTATTGTCACCTTGTATAATTTATCACAATAACACCTAAATAGTCTGCAATTCCTGCTATCCTTGTGAACAAGTTATTCTTAACCATAATAGCGTCCCGTCGCCATATTGGAAGTTCCAGGAAACTTTTATTCCAACTGTTTTTTCACCGAAATAATGCTGATCCACTTTCTTAGCATTCCATATTATCCAAATTTCGTTCATCTATTTTAACTGTCCAATTATTTTAATAAATTCCTCTTTGAAAATAACTTTAAAATCGCGATTAAATTGGATTTTAGTTCGAGTAAATTTCTTGAAGATCTGCCTCGCGTAGCGTCCACTTAGTTCTGAAGATCGGTCACTTGATAGGTCATAGTTCATTTCCCAGGATTCTCACCAGTGAATTGGCTCTAACAGAACTGGAGTTAAACTGCCCAGTCAATACTATTCATCCAGCCCGCACACTTTTCCGGGCAGGCTTATTCATAAGCTATTACAGCAGAAACTAACAACTGCCCTTCTTTTCTTAGTCACAGAGTTCTCACTAGGATTTTGAAAGCAGGAGTTTAAGAATCCATCTCTGAGAAAAGTTGGAGTTAAAATTGAAAAATAGGAGTTTGACCTAGAAAACTTGGGAGTTTTCGGCCAAATATGAAAACTTAATATTTAAGGACATTGTCTGGACAACTTCATTTTTCAACATAGTTAACCTTGACCACTGAGTGTCTGGTAAGGATCCAAAAGCTTTTGGGGCTTAGGAAATAGTGACAGGACTTCCAGACTCAGGAGGTCCCAGACTTCCTACCCCTCAAATTTGGAAGTCCCACAGGAAAATCTAGGAAGTCCCACTTTTTTCCCTGCTGTGGCAGTCTGCCCTTTCTTTAGCAGAACAGAGGTTCTTAATTCAATGTCACACAGAATCATCATGATATACACTTCTCTTAGATGTGTTTTAAACATATCCTTACCGCTTATTAAAATTCGATCGCATCTTTTTGGAAAGCCTGTACTTGTATGTCGGACCTTAGAGAAAGCATCAATATTGGTCCAACTTCGCGTTCGTTTCAAAACCCAGAGAAAGAAAAAAAGAAAAGAAAATACATGAGAGAAAACACCCAAAACATGTTTTCTTAAAAACAAACTATGCTGAAATTATTTTGCAGAAATGTATTTAATGAAATATTTGCTTGGATTGAAGCTGATCAACACGAGCGAGCGAGTTGCTTACTTCACAAAAATTGCGGGAAAACGGCGCCGACTCGTGCAACAACAAACAAATAAAAGGCAGCTCTCGATTAGTTACCAACAGCAATACGTTCTATCGCGGAGAATAGCAAGCAAAACCATCCCAATTCGCCTATATTTAGACTTACTTTGCGTCTTTTCCGCGCTGGTAAACAGCGCAGCCGGAACAAGGCTACGAATTTAGAAACAGGTTTTCCAAAATTTTGACGAAAAATATGTTTTCTTCTCATTTGAAAAATTGCTTTTGTTGTCATGACAAACATAAGCTTCTAAATTCGAATAGATTTAAATTTGCGTTCTGTGCATAATTGTTATTTATTTATTTAATTTCACTCGGTAACTCCCGGAAGTGTTGAGGTGTTTTCAGACGACACACGTTCTTAGCAAAGTAATAATTTAAGATTTTAAGACGTAAATATTTTAAAAATAATAATGACTTCATATAATTTCACCGAATATTTTCGGGTGTCGCAGAAGAA
Source organism: Anodontia alba (assembly GCA_964016985.1). Classification (NCBI taxonomy): domain Eukaryota; kingdom Metazoa; phylum Mollusca; class Bivalvia; order Lucinida; family Lucinidae; genus Anodontia; species Anodontia alba. The sequence continues at coordinate 68,867,566 of OZ024833.1, read as the reverse complement.
AGTTTAATTATACAAACATCAATTAATCAACTCAGCACGCGTGACAAATACACACAGTGATCACGCAGCCATCATAAGGGTGCCGCGACGCTTGCCTGATGTCAATAAAACTCCCGCAAGCGGAAAGTGGGACGTCCTTAAAGCTCAGTCAACACAGGTAGCAAATTTCCAATAAGTAGGCGGGGCAAACATCATACAACCCGTTAAAAGTGGGCGGGCTTTTTACAATTTTTGGACATCTCGGGTATCGATTTCGACGGACAAAAGAAATTTCGGAAGTCCGCAGTACGTCTTTGAAGTTCAGTTTGGACGTCCGGTGGCAATAGAGCATAAATGAGAATCCTCGGAAGGAAATTTTACGCGTACAAAAGCAAAAAAAGGCGTAAAAATACGCCGGATTCGGCGTTTCCGAGAACTCTGTTCATATACTTTGACGATAGAGCCTACTTTTGGAGTTGTGGCCCTTTGACACCGAAACTATTTTAGTGATTTCTGTAATATATTTGTGTCCGCTCTGTAACTTAAAAACTCTTTGTGATATTTTCTTGAAACTTAATTTATTTATTAACAAAGTTATGGTACTTGTTTGATGTAAGTGCAGTGATGGGGCATGGTGAAATGTCTGCAGCTCTTTTATTAGATATTTAACAGGTTGAAATATTGGGAAAGGGTGCCTCGGTGGTGGAGTGGTAAAGCTGCGCACCTTGTCACCCAGGGGTCATGAGTTTGATCCCAGGCTTCTTTCATATGGGACTTTAAACCAAGGTCCACACCTCCGTATGAATTAGCTATTAGTGGGACGTTAAAAAACTCACTCACTCATTTGAATTGTCATTAACCTCTGTGGCCCCTTGTTCGTTATGTGTGTTTTTTGTATGACAGACACCATTTTTGCTTGGGCTGTCTCATTGATTCAATGTCTCTTTGATAGCAGAAGCACCCCTTTAAGTAAATTTGTATTGACACGTGCGTTGCTGCACGCGAGTGAGAACTTCCTGGTCTTTTACCACGTTAAGTCATTTATATTGAGCGCGTGCGGTTGTTGCATGGGAAAAGGCAGATACAGGAATACCAAACATAAATACGTAATTCGTGGATTCGGGGCAGATGTTTGATTCTCTTTCAGATTTTTGAGTGTTTGTTTTTTTTGGGTTTTTTTTACGGCACATTAAGTAAAAATGACCATGCCATGCCCACTTGTTGGCCAGACCAAACTAAGCCACAGAATCCGATACTTTTTCATATGGAGCTTTGTTGCGGCCCATGTTACCTGCTCTAAGAGTGAATGGGGCTTCTGGGGTTTTCTATGGAGCAAGGGAACACCCAAATATATTTCAAGAAACAGGGCAGCATTGGTTAATATTTCAAGAGAACAAGGGAATAAACCTAATTTTGGGGGATCAGAAAGTGGCAATTTGGAAAACTGATCCTTTTCTATGCATTGGCCATACACATTCGTTATTGTCCGTCGGCAATCGCAGTGTTTCGATGCTTTATTAATATTCAAAAGGATGCTGATGAGCGAAAACTGACTCGAGCAGGATGTACGAATATTGCAATTTATGCATCGAATTTGCGGTACGTTTTGTGTTCGCAGATACCAACAATTCTGTACGCTCATGGTGAATTGGAATGCTTACAGTCAAAATTCGTTAATTGCTGTCACACAATTAGTTGAAAAGGCTGATTTGATCAGGTCGGCAGTTTGGTCCTATTCAACCGTGCATGCCGAAAAAGTACGACTGGCTTTAGCCACGCCCCTTTAGAAACAGCTTTTTTGCCGGCCTCGATGGCTCAGTTGGATGCGCCATCCGACTGGAGACCAGGAGGTCACGGGTTCAACCCTCGTCGAGGTCGGCAACATTCTTTCGTGGAGATTGATCATGAAATGTTTTCTACGGTCATTCTCTCCCTTCCACTGATTCAAGAAGGGCAGTTGTCAGTTTCTGGCGAAAGAATGTGCACAATACTGGTTAACCGCTTAGAGGACTAAGCCTGCCCAGTAAATGTGTGGTTAGGTAAACTGACCGCGCTCGACATGACCCCATTGGGTTGACTGGGCAGTAAAACCTCAACACAAACAAACAAAATTAGAAACAGCTTTCTCACTTCATCGCGGAAACGCCGCATGGCCCCCGCAGCTGTTTCAATTGCCTGTCATAATCGCATCGAATTTTACCTGTTCGAAAGTAATTTTATCAGGTGATTTTTACCACGGGAACGCAGCGGATCCACCGGCCCAGGTGAAACCACTGTGGGATGCTTAAATTTAATCCTTTCCACCCGAATCCACTCCCCACCGGCTCGGGGGTGGGGTCTTGGGTGTGTGGTTTTGAAAAACCACCTGAACTGTACTGTACTTCACTATTCATTTCGTCCCAGTATTTACTAACTATATGCATCTTCCCTATATTTTTAATAGTCCGTTTCGGTATTTCAGTTTCGTTTCGGTATTTAGGTTTTGTTTTGGTAAATCTAGGTACCGGCCTGTTTTTATAGCTTATTTGAAGTTGTATTTCGTTACCACGTTTTGTGTGTGTTTTTTTAACCGTTTTCTAATAAACCTCTGTTCAAGTAAAATAATTATATTAGGCCAATAGAATTATATGTTGTTTTTTTTATTTATTTATTCAAATTTTAAGACATATATTTTCGAAAACATACATAAATGCCAAGGGATTGGATGTAGGCTAGGCCTATATTTATCCTCCCCCAGGGTGCTGTGGCAGATGTAGAAAACATACAAGCAGTACACACAATAGGTGAACTAAAATGTCTATACATAATAACTAGCAAACATTACAAATATGTGGATTAATTGGTAGATTAAAAGAAAGAAAAAAAGAAGAAAGAAAATGAATGATGAGATAAATATGAATAAAGAGACAATGACATCATAGTTACACCACAAATAAATCTATAGGACACTTTTTTCTTTTCTTTTTTTTTTTTTTTTTTTTAAGTTTTAATAGTTGAAATCTGATTTAATCAAAATTGTTATCCAATAATTAATAACATTAGTCAAAATGACCCATTAAAAAGTTGTATTACTACATAATTAGTTGTATTTGTCACATATATAGTCTTATTTTGTACAGTAGCATATATTCAGTTGTATAATTAGCTTGTTGATTATTAAAGAGTACACAGAGGGACAGTCTTACAGATGGTAATCATAGAATATTCTATCCTTTTGAATATTAATAAAGCATCAAAACACTGCAATTGCTGTTGGACAATAAGGAATGTGTACGGCCAGTTCATAGAAACGGATCGATGATTGTTAAGGGGATCAGAGAACTTAATTATATTCTTACCTAGAGGAATGAGATCATTATTCATTGCGTATGGTCTGTTTTGCATTATCCAATCACTGACGACCATGTGGTTTATATTTGAGAGGGATATCTTGATTGTTCATTACCTAGCCAAAACACGTGGTCGGTTTAAAACGCATCAACAAAGATGTCACAAGCCGGCATTCTGTTCTATAATGTTCTATAATTTAACAATCATAAGTGTGTTTTTCTCTCTAAATGGTTTCTAAGTGGTTTCCGCCACGATTTCTTGTGACGTCACCATTACGAGCATGGTTACCAGCATGGTTTCTCCATGCAGGGCAAGGGAATGTGACTTGCATTTTCTGGTTTGTAATTTATACTAGAAATGAGAATGTCCCAGAATTGTGTGTGTGTTCCGGTGGCGTATCTGAGCAGACATGAGAATCTACATAGGGATTACTAAATAGGTTCTGCAGGACTTAGAAACACGAATAGCCATTTTGATGCGCAAACTGCTACATGTATCTCGCAAATTAAGCCCTAAGGTACTATTTAGCTGTTTTCTCAGAAAAATAATAATTTACACCCCGCACTCGAGTTGTCTCCTCTAATGGAAATAATGACTTTCTGTCAGATAGCAAATCTGTTGAAAAATAAACAAACATTGAAGCCAATTAATTTTCATACAGGGTGAAACAAATCAACAGCAAGTGAGGCAAATAGAAGAATGTGCATGAGTTAACATAGAAAAAAAAAAGAGGAAAAGAAAGATGGTTCAATCATGAGGCATCCAAATTTGTCCTATACCCTCACCGACCTGAGCAAACCATGTGGACAAATTGTTACAAGTTAAAATACTTGCCCTTTCCCTATATGTTGACATATCTTAAATATCTTAATTAATTAAAGCCATAATTGGTGTCTTCAGTAGGTGTCTTTCACAGGTATTCTTGTATTTTTCATGGGTACATATGCACATACATACCATGACACACTCTGTCCTTTGCTATCCACTGTTACTGACCATGACCTACTTTTCACTCATGGCTGAACAGTGTTTAGTCTAGCGTTTAGGTCTGTTCTGGAACATCAAGGTCTCTACCGTTTTGAAGATACACACATCTATGACACACCCTGTCTACTGCAATAAACCGTTACTGATATTTACCTACTTTTCACACTTGGCTGAACAATGTGTAGTCTGTGCATTTACCTCCATTTCTCGAACACTGAGGCCTCAATGCTAATGTAACCTTATACACCAGGGCTCGGGGAAATTTTGAAATCTGAATCGGTCCAGCCGATGACGATGACGTCATCAATGAGCCCATTTCCAAAAAAAAATATGTATATATCACCTGTCACGAAAACTAATGACAATTGGCAGTCCTATAACTCCTTTTAAATAATACACCTCAACCGCTTTATATGACGGAAGTCCGGGTATAACGAGCATGATCAAAGCTGGCGTCATCAATAAATACAGTCAGGTATGTAAAAAGAAAGAAAAACAAACAAACAAAAAAAACAAAACGGTTTTGTTGTTATTTCCACCTCCGCAGGGTTTTCCTAAACTATTTATAAACAACCGATTCCCGTCTTGTATAAGCGCGAAGACGGCGGGAAACAGGAGAGACGGAACGAAGCGACTTTCATGGACCTAATTAGGTCTAATAAAAAGTCTGCGCCACGGGCGGTTTTGCTGTTTTCAATGTTTCAAGATTTGACCAGACTGCTTAAATTTTAAGCACTGACCAATCTTGTCTAGCGCAAGTGGTGCATTACTTATTTTTACCGTGAAATCTACCTTGAATTATACCCGCGTGTTACGGCAATCAACAACAACAACAACAAAAAAAAAAAAAGAATCAATCAATTATACCCAGATCAGAGGCCGTTGTATGCGACATCTGATTAGGACGTACACGGTTTGGAAATTAATTTATCAAATCTGGGACCGAGAAACCGTATGCTGATCAAAACAAAAAAGAAGAGGAAGAAAACGGGTGTGTTCAAGCGGTGCATTCTTTTATCACTCTCAGTAAAGCAACCTTTGATCTTTTGGACAGGCCGACTGCACCTGGATGTTTTGCAGTCTCAGTGTATTCACACGTGTCACACAAACGGATTAATTATCAGACTACCGTTACTGATGATTCATGTTAATCGCTTGTTTACCGCACAAAGGTCAGTGAAGTGTTGATTTTTTGACAATGTTTGGATAATGACGTAATTAATTTGTGCTGCCGTTATTCAGCTGTCTCTCCAATATACATGTCAAATGACCGTTTAGAGCCTTTTAACTACCATAATATCGCATTTAAAAGGTGCGCGGACGTTGTCAGTTTGGGAAGACCTGACCGTCTGTGATTTTTTAGACATCATTGATTCGTGAAAATTGGTTGGTTGGGGAAAAATGGGGTTCAAGGCACAAACCTGTTAGACCGATTTATTAGCGTTTCGGGGCGTTTGAAATCGGTCCAGAATTCTTAATTTCGGTCCAGACTGGCTATTTTTCCGGTTTTCCCAAGCCCTGTTATACACACATCTACCCTGACACACCGTGTCCACTGCCATTGACCATTTCTGACCTTGATCTTCTTTTCATTCTTGGCTGAACAATGTTTAATCTGTGAATTTATGGTAACTGTCCTAAAATTTCGTACACCTTAATGTCTGACAAAATTGCATATGCAAGCAGTGCAGATCCAGATCAGACTGCTCCTGAAGAAGCAGTCTGATAAGGGTCTACACTGTTAGCCATTCCACTAAGTATTTTAAGAAACAGCTGCACTAAAAGCTGAAATTAGGCCAAAAAGGTATGGAATTTTAGGACATTTACTGTAGCTCTGTTTCATGAACACATAGGCTTATAGGCTAATGAAACTTCATACACACATATTACCATGATACACCCTGCTGAGTATTGACTGTTATTGACTTGACCTCATTTTCACACTTGGCTGAACAATGTTAAGTGTGTGCTTTTAGCTCTGTCCCTTGAACACCACCAGCAATCACGACAAAGTCATTCGGTGAATTTCTTGTTGAATTTTAACTAGTGCACTTGCTGATCACTGGTAGATGATCATTGAATGTAACTAGATTGAAATGGATGCACATGGTGGTTATCGTCAGAGCAGTTTAATATCAGACTATGGTAAATGTCTTAAAACTTTGAACATTTTATTCTATACTTTTTTAGTTTAGATTTTGTTTTTTATGCCTCACCATTCAAAGAATGTGAAGAATGGAGGAAAGGGCATATAGTGTTACCCCTGTCCGCTTTAACCCAGTCCTAGATGGCATTAGCAATTTGCCTTAAAGCTTTTCAGGCTTAAGCAATTTGTAAGTTTTTCAGGTGGAGGTGTCTGTGTCCTTTGGACACATTTCTAATTTTATGCAGTTCTGTCAAAAAATATTTAGTGGTATGGCAAACAGTGTAGACCCTGATCAAGCTGCTCCTCCTTGGGGAGCAGTCTGATCTTGGTCTGCCCAGTGTTTGAAATTTTAGAACATTTACCCTAATCACCTGGAAAAACATTTCATAGTCTGTCTGACACCGAACAGATAAAATGATTAACCCTTGTCATGCTGAATAAATTAAGATGCCACGCCCACTTCTAATTTCCAGCCAATCAGATTACTTGATCCGGGTTTTTGATAGAAATTCACATATTTAATGACAAACAGTGCAGATCCAGATTAGTTGGCTTCTTCAGAAGCCAACTGATCTGGAACTCCACTATCTGCTAAGACAGGGCATGTTGTGTTAAGCAAGAGAAGGGTTAAAATGTAACTAAAGTTCTGAGAATTTTGTCGGACACAACAAATTTTATTCTGACATGACGTGGTCAGTTCGATTTTGCGTAGACTATAATATGGAATTTGTGGCTTGGATTGATGTGTCTAACAATTTGTCCATTGACAAGAAGATTTGTTTGTTTACCGAGGTTTTTGTTAACATTTACAGTGAGGGATCACTCTCCAGCAGCGGTGTTGGCGCTTATGTCAGCATTGTTTATGTTAAGTCTGTATGTTCAGCTCTGTCTCTCAAACACCAAGGCTTATTATAGACTACACACATGTCATGATGCACCCTGCCCACTGTCATCCACTGTTACTGACATTGACCTACTTTTCACACTTGGCTGAACAATGTTAGTCTTTGCATTTAGCACTGTTTTGCAGTGGCGACATAGCCATAATTATGTGCAATATATATATATATGTATCAGGATACCCCTATTATTGACAGCTGTGATTTAAGAGTTAAAAAAGTTATCTGATTCTGAATGTGATTTGTGAGCTTGCTTCATTGATATGTTTAGTGTTTCCTCTAGCCCCATTTTAGGCCTAAAAAAAATAAATGTTCTATTTCTGATTTCATCACCAATTTGTAATAGGGTTGGTAGGTCGGCAACTTTTTTTCTCTCTCTACTTTTCTTTTTTTTTTTCCAAGTCAAATTATGGTCGGTGAATTGTAATTTCTTTTAATGGAATCTTAAAACATTTTGACTTCTCTTGCCGAACATTTGACCATTTTTGAATACTGATGATAAAGGGCTTTTATTTTATTTTAGGCCGAGATGTGGCTGCACGCTTCGAAATAAACTGCACTAATTTGCTCGGTTTGGCTTGTAAGGGTGCAGCCATATTGGAAATAAATAAATGAATGATGAAGACCGACAATATCTGAAAATTGGTACAGACAAATTATGTAACGAACATATTAAAAAAACTAGGATTTCAGGGCTCGGTCACGGATTATTATTTTTTTTTCTCTTTGTGCAAACAAAATTTACAGTCAGTGCATTTTTTGATAGTCGGTCTGGAAATCGGAAACATACGTGTAACTTTTTTCTTTTTTTTTTCTTTTTTTTCTGCTTAGCTCACCTGTATGAAAGTACAGGAAAAGCTAGCGCACAGACTTAGATATTTTATGTTAAAGTTTTGCGTCAAAGCTTTAAAACCCTTAAACTGCCAATCACAACAATTGACTTTGTTGTTTGCATTGTCATCTACTTGTGCTTTTAAAAGTCATTTTTGCAAACAGTGTGGACCCAGATCAGACTGCTCCTCTAGGAGCAGTCTGATCAGGGTCCATACTGTTTGCCAGTATTAAAAAATAGGTTTGAAAAGTTTGCAAGAATATTTAGCAGAAGACATAAACAGATGACATTTTCAGGTGGAGGTTTTCTTGGCATTTTAAGGATTAAGATCTGATAGACAAGCACAAATTCAGGCAAGCTGTTCTGTCTATCTACAGGCCTTGTTATACCTCCCCCACCCTCAAATCCTGTTTTCATGTTGTCCATCCGTATGCCTGTCCATTGGTTACATTTTGCTAAATAAATTGTCAGAAGACAGTTATTACATTGGGTGGACTGGGGTAAGTGAGGGTGGGTATGGGGGAGGGGGATGGATTTAATAAGCCCTGCTTATTGAAACTCTTTGTTGGCATTGCATTGCACTGCACCATGCTGTCCCACTTTGCCAGTACTATGCTGTTTTCAAGAATGATACGCCCTTATTGCTCTGAAACTATATATTTGTCTGATTGAATGTGCCCTTCGCTGGATCCTGCATGCTCTCAATTAACCCATAAGACTGTTTCTAACACCCATTTTACAGTGGCAAAACAAATACATGTAATTGTGTCAGGTCATAGCAGTGTAGTCTGATCAGTCTTCGCAATGCGCTCTTTAGGTAGCTCAGGATTCAAAGCATCTTTAGGCAGACAGAGAGGATGCTCATGCTGATCTTCACTGGTCACACATGCAATTAAAGGAGATGCTGTATCCCGGCCCCGAGTTTATAAAACTTTTTACATGCTCAACTCAGCTGAGCATGAAATTTTTCATGCTTATAAATATCAAATAACTAACAATTGCAAACTCTTTCTTGCTAAACATACATGTACATGTAGCTGAGCATGAAAATTTCTCTGCTAATAAATATGAAAATGGCATTTTCATATTTATTAGCAGAGAAAATTTCATGCTCAGCTGAGTTGAGCATGAAAAAAGTTTTATAACCTCGGGGCCCGAACCCCCAGTTCAGTTACCTGTTGATAGACCTGTTCGTACATTAGCCCATTTGTTTTTGATAGTACAGGGTAAGGTAACCACTGTATCAGTTTGTTGTCCCCTGCCATTTCGAAGAAAAGCGAAGGGACACTGTTTTCGGCTTTCCGTGGTGCGTGGTTCCGAATTTTTAGTAGGTACTTTGTCCCCTTAACTCCTCCCACAGTTTTTTGTCCAATCCTTTGAAACTTTACAGGTGCTTTAAGGATGTTCTGAAGATATGCATGTGGTTTTTTCAGAATCCTGAAATTATTTTTTATCTCTTTTTACACATTTTGAACAGACATTTTTTGATAATATTAGAGAAGTCTATAGGGAGTAGGTACCTTGTTGTCCCTTAACTCCTCCCACAGTTTTTGGCCGATCCTTTTGAAACTTTACATGGGCTTTTAGGATGGCCTGAAGATATGCATGTGGTTTTTTCAGAATCCTGAAATAATTTTTTTATCACTTTTTCCGCATTTTTAACTTAGACATTTTTTTAGTTCTAATACATTTTTTGAGTTCTAATATTACAGAAGTGTATAGGGAGTAGGTACCTTGTCCCCTTAACTCCCCCCACAGTTTTTGGCCGATCCTTTTGAAACTTTACATGGGCTTTTAGGATGGCTTGAAGATATGCATGTGTTTTTTTTCAGAATCCTGAAATAATTTTTTATCACTTTTTCCACATTTTTAACTCAGACATTTTTTGAGTTCTAATACAACAGAAGCGTATAGGGAGTAGGTACCTTGTCCCCGTAACTTCTACCACAGTTTTAAGCCGATCCTTTTGAAACTTTACAGGTGCTTTAAGGATGGTCTGAAGATATGCATGTGATTTTTTCAGAATCCTGAAATTATTTTTTTATCACTAGTTTCCTGCTTCAATACTTAGGTAAGTGATACAGGACCAATGGTCCTCTGGTTAACTTACCCATTTTTAACAGCTCAAATAAAAATAAAGGTGGGGGACATAAATTCCTTATGGAATTTGCTTGTTAACAGAGTGTTTGATTGGCTGTTGATCTGTCAGCTGGTGGTGAAAGAAGCTTATTGATTGGTTCTTAGTTGGTCTGGTAAAAGGACCATTCTGTGATTGCTTGCTGATGTGATTTAATGAATTAAATTAATTCAGTCATTCTAACAGTTTGTGTGCTTATAAATTAAGCTACACACAGTATGTGTTCTGTGACATAAACAAATATCCATTTTGATGTGTTTTCAGCCACAAAATGACTGACAGCCTGACCAATTTCACAATTTCTGAATAAATACTTTGCTAAAAAATTTGGCAGTAATAATTATACAAGTTATTGCCCTTTATCCAAAGCTTTCTTAAACAATTCTTCAATCGTCAGCTTCTCATTTTTTTTTTTTTTTAATCTGACTTGATGAAACTACACATAAACACCAGTTAGCTTTGAAAGATGACACTTATTTGTTGATTCTGATTTGAGTTAATGCCCCTTATTAATGCTTAGCACTCTGGGTAAAATTTTCAGCAGACAACGTGTATTGAAATATTTTTCTTCTTTGTCCTAGAAAACAGGTTTTGATATTTCATGCAAATTGGAGACAATTTGCATGGATTTTCAAATCCTGTTTTCTAGGGGAAATAAGAAACATATCAGTTTGTTGACTGCTGAATATTTGCAGAGAGAATAAAGGTTAATCATCATGTAACGTAAATTCAACAGATGTAGGATTAATGAGAAAACTGCTTATTTTACAGGTTGTTCACCTTTTTATTAGGACAAAAATTAAGTGAGACTATGACAGCTCAGTTGCAACAAGAGAAAATGTACATTGGATGAGCACCAAGCAAACTCATCAGTCTGTGGATCCAAGCAGTCTGATCAGTTTCCAGAGGTCTTTTTAACCCATTGTAGACTAAATAGACTCCCCCATATACTGTATATGGGAAGAGTTCAATTTCAGTTTTAGGTATGTCAGGCTATGAGATTGAAGTATTCTTTGAAAAAAATGGCTAAACTATTTGCAGAGGTAACCCTGATCAGATGCTGCAGAGTGCAGCATCTGATCTGGGTCTGCACTGTTTGCTAATTATGCCCCTGCCTGCAGAAGGCAGGAGTGGGGCATATAGCATTTCGCCATGATGTTACGTCCGTATGTGCATATGTCATATTTGTAACCAGATGTTACGGTTTACATTCAAGTTTACATGCAAGTTTACCTGCATATTTACATTCACATTTAAGTCCAAGTTGCTCATAACTTTGATACCTTTTATGCTACAAAGTTGAAATTTGGTATGATATTTACCCAGACCGTCCTTAGACTTCATGGTAGAGTTGCCCCTGGGCTGGGCAAGGGGTCAGAATGTATAACAGGTCACATTGAAAACATGCAAAATGGCAATTGACTCATAAGTCTGGTACCATTACTTGCCCTAGAAAGTTAGAAATTAGGTATAGTGATCACAGATGAAATAGTTTATACAGAGACCAGGGTTTTGAAACTGGATCATGTTAGGGTGGAGCTATGGGGTTGGGTCAAAGGAAACAAGTCATATGGGCAAAGGCCATAGGGCCGGGGCATGTGTGTACTTTGGACACATGTCCAGTTACCCTTTTAGTGTCTCCAGACAACAATGGGTTAAGGAGTTGTACTGGTATTTATGTCCCCACCCAAGAGCAGGGGTACATATTTACAGCCACCCACTGAAGGGATAGGGACATTTATGGCCCTCCCCCTACCCCCTCCCCCCTCAAAGGGGAGGACATATTTATGTCCACCACCAAAGACGACATATTGTTCATTGCATCTGCGTGACACTTTCTTGCCTGCACAATATCTTGTGAACCAATAAATGGATTCCTAAAACTTGTCTGCATGATACACATTAACCTCTTTATAACACGGTTCGTTATAACACAGTTTTGGATACAACACAGTTCAAAGATGGACCCAGAAATGTATAGATTATATAGAAAAATGACCATAAATGGTCATTTTCTATATAATCTATACATCTTTATTTGGCTATAACATGGTTGTATAACTAACATGGTTTATGCTTTGGATCCAGACAATAATGTTATAAAGAGGTTGTGGTGTATCTCATGAACCAATGAGCAGTTTCTTACCAAATGCATGGATATATCATTTAAACTAGATAATGAAATGATCAGGCTTTGGTGACCTTCACCTAATTTCAAGGTCTTTGCTGGACTGAAAATTGTCTGGCAATATGAAGCAATTTATAAGCAGATTCTTACAAATTTTGAATGGATAAGAACCAGCGCACACATTTTGAATGGATAAGAGCCAGCGCATGACAAAACTACAAAATATGGCATGTGCACCCAGTGAAAGATCAGCCTGGGCATCTGACCAGGATGATCAGTCTTCGCTGTGCGCTTAATGGGTACATGTAGCTAAGGACCCAAGCTTTCTTCATGCGGACAGTGAGACTGATCAGACTGTGATCAAACTGGGCGGATGCCCTGCCCAGGTTGGATATTATTAACCCATTTATGCCAAACAGACTCGTCTACCTTAACTCTTTGGACAGGTCCATTTTCAAAACATGTATAAAGGGTGCCTGGTTAATTTTTATATGCCAGTTTGAAAAACGGGACATTATGTTATGGGGTATGGCGTCTGTCTGTCCGTGAACTTTTTCATTTCCGGCTAACTCCTCCTACAGTTAACATTCGATCAAGCTGAAACTTGGTATATAGTTAGACCATGATGTGGTGCAGCGTATATTGTTACAAGGTTACAGTCCACCAAATGTTTGCAGAGTTATGCTCCTTTGAAAATTTCTGTAAACGTTACATTTCAGGTTAACTCCTCCTACATTTTACATCGTATCAAGCTGAAACTTCATTTATAGTTAGACCATGATGTAGAGCAGCGCATATTATTTCAAGGTTACAGTCCAACAAATATTAGCAGAGTTATGCCCCTTTGAAAATTTCTGTAAACTTTTCGTTTCCGGCTAACTCCTTACAGTTTACATCCAATAAAGCTGAAACTTCATTTATAGTTAAACCATGATGTGGAGCAGCGCACATTGTTTCGGGGTTACTGTCCACCAAATGTTTGCAGAGTTATGCCCCTTTGAAAAGTTCTGTAAACTTTTCATTTCCAGTTAAGTCCTCCTTCATTTTACATCTGATCAAGCTGAAGCTTCATTTATAGTTAGACCATGATGTGGAGCAGCCCATATTGTTTTGAGGTTACAGTCCACCAAATATTAGCAGAGTTATGCTTCTTTGAAAATTTCTGTAAACTTTTTGTTTCCGGCTAACTCCTCCTACAGTTTACATCCGATCAAGCTGAAACTTTATTTGTAGTTAGACCATGATGTGGAGCAGTGCATATTATTTCAAGGTTACAATCCACCAAATATTAGCAGAGTTAAACCCCTTTGAAAATTTCTAATTTTTCGTTTCTGGCTATATCCTCCTACAGTTTACATCCGATCAAGCTGAAACTTCCTAAATAGTTACACGATGATGTGGAGAAGCGCATGTTATTTTGAGGTTACAGTGCACCAAATATTGGCAGAGTTATGCCCCTTGGAAAATTTCTGTAAACTTTTCATTTCCGGCTAACTCCTCCTACAGTTTACATCCGATCAAGCTGAAACTTGATGTGTAGTTATATCATGATGTGGAGCAGCGCATATTATTTCAAGGTAACAGTCCACCAAATATTAGTAGAGTTAAACCCCTTTGAAAATTTCTATTAATTTTTCGTTTCTGGCTAAATCCTCCTACAGTTTACATCCGATCAAGCTGAAACTTCATAAATAGTTACACGATGATGTGGAGCAGCGCATGTTATTTTGAGGTTACAGTGCACTAAATATTGGCAGAGTTTTGCCCCTTTGAAAGTTTTTGTAAACTTTTGGCAACATATTGTTTAGAGGTAATAGTGTGCAAATTTTATTTTATAATAGGTATATTTTTTGCAAATATCTAAAGTTAAGGCCATATGGACAAGTTATTTTTTTTATTTTATTTTTTTTTTTTACATCTTCTTTTATTAGATTTGCAAGGAAATGTTATTATTAAATCTTTATAAATACATTTATTAAATGATACAGAATTAAGAAGCTTGACTAATATCAAAACTTATAAACATAATTCTTGTTGGATTTTTTTTTTTTTTTTTTTTGATACTCATCCGAGTTGGCTCCCTTGAAGAACAAAAATAAAATCAATGTAAAAGGTTTACAAACAAAAATTACTTGCAGCATTTTTATTTTGGTTGTTTATTTTTGTTTTGTTATTGTTTGGTCTGATATTGAAGTGTAGGAAAAACAAATCGGCCAAAGGCTCATATGAGCTTATAATATTGCCATGCTTCTGTCGTGTGTCCTCCGTCCGAAATCACTTCTCCCTAGACGCAGCAAATTTCTCCCTATTTTCCCAGGAGGGAGAAGTCACTTCTCCCTTAATTTCTGGGCCAGCTTGGACCCTTAGGTTACAGTTCACCAAATATCAGCAGAGCTATGCCCCAATGAAAATTTTTTCATTTTTTTTTTTTTTTGTAATTCCACTGACAGTTTATATCCGGAGCACTGAATTATACAGGAGCCAGTTTATGTGCTACTTTATTTCTTGCCATGGGCGTATAATGCCCTGCTTGGCGGAGCTCTTGTTATTATTGTCATGTTTTGTAGAAATTTCTGAACAATGCAAACAGTGTGGACCCTGATCAGACACCATATTCTGTGGCATCTGATCTGGGTCTGCACTGTTTGCCAATGTCCCTTTTATGGGAAGCTAGGCTTAAATGGGTTAACCAGCATAGCACTAGTTAAGGCGCTTTTTTCAATCCAAAAGTAATGATATTTTTCTTATTTCTCCATGAAAACATATGTTGTGGGTACTCATTAGAAGCGCCTCACTGAGGCACTTCTAATGAGTAACAACAACATATGTTTTCGTGGAGAAATAAGAAAAATATTTACCGAATACCCTCCTTTATCTAGGCCTATGACCAGCAAGCAGATTCTTATCAAATTTGCACAGATACATATTATTGAGACTAGATGATGAAATTTCTCACCAAATACCGTATTTACAATAAGTATTGGGACAGACAGGCCTGAGCAAACAGAGTAGACCCAGATGAGATGCTGCAGAGTGTGGCATTTTATCAAGGTCTATATTGTTTGCCAGTCATCCAGCAGTTTATAGACACAACAATTTTTTAGAACAAATATGGTAAGGAGATAAGCTGAGGGGCTTCTAATGAGTACCCACAGCATATCGAAGGTTGAGCGCAAGACTATGGTAACTCAAACATATTTTTGAAACCCTTGTTTAGGGGCAACTTGGACCCCTTTGTAAACAATGCAAATTTAGGTGCCATTGCTCATACGAGCAATGGCACCTAAATTTTCATTGTTTACAGAAAGAAATGTTGTAATCTTCATAACACCTTCCTGGTGAGGAGATTAGGTTTGGGGAAAAACAACCATCTGACTTACGTTAGTCTTGCGCTCAACCCTCGATATGTTTTCTTGGAGAAAGAAGAAAAACATTAATATGTGGATATCCACTCTTATCTAGACCTGTCTTGTGCATTTCATCACTCCATATAGAAAAAAAAAAAGTAGTGATTTTTCTTATTTCTACACGAAAACATACAATGTACAAGTATTTTGTGGGTACTCATTAGAATGCAGCATCTGATCAGGGTCCACTATTTGCCACCACTCTTGCAATTTTTAGACGTATCATTAAAGTAAAATAGACTCTTTTTAAATTGTATGACATACCGTAATCTACCTGATTACTGCACATGCTCCTATAAGCGTACAGTCAAGCAATTTATTAGTCTTTAGATTACAGCCAGTGTACTTTTATCTACTTGTTTTTAAAAACTTATGTTGTTGGTACTCATTTGAATTGCCTTGACAAGTCGAGGCAATTCAGATGAGTACCAGCATATGCTTTTATGAAGAAAAATCAGAATAATATTGCGTAAGTATCTTTAAATACGCCCCTCATGAATTTCTCTGCTGATATTTCTTTAAGTGTACCTGTATTAGGAAGCTTTTTTACTACACGCTTTTCTAGTAATTTTGAAAAACTTAAGCGTACATTGCAGTGATTAGAGCGACTATGGTATTTGTAAGCCAATAATTAGGGTCAATACATTTTTGTGACAGTGAAATGATGGAAGGATGATAATGAAAGTCTCTATGCAATGCAATGAAAATTCCGAATTCTACTTCCATTGGGACTTTTCATCCAAATGGAAGTCGGCAGCATTAATCCATTTTAGTCTGGAGACCCACAAAGGGGTAATTGGCAAACAGTGCAGACTCAGGTCAGATGTTACAGAATTGCAACAGCTCATATGGGTCTACATTGTTTGCATTAAATACAGGAATTCCTTCAAAATAGAGTGTAACCAGACACCTTGCTATTGACTGGTCCAAAGAGTTGTGGTAGAAGAGTCCACTTGACTTATTGCGTTAATTGCTCCACCTCATGGACACTTTGTTAGAATAATTTGCCTTGCAGAGGCAGTTCTAATAAGATTTAATAGCATATGGCCCATCAAATGAAAAAGTGCTTTTGAACATGTTCAACACATGCAGATTCAAGGGGTGGTTGGGTTGGCAAGGGTGTCATGTATCTTGCGTCACCAGGGCGCCCAACTGATACTGGCTTACAGTTGGTCAAGGCCTGCTATCCTTGTTGCAGGTAAGGGAAGTGGGGGATGTTTTTATTTCTTCTGTTTCTTCACTTTCATTCCTGTTCCTCTTTCTTCCCTGTCCCTCTCTTTCATCTCCTCTACTATCTCTTCTATCTCTTTTCTTCCTTTTGCCGGCCTCGGTGGCTCAGTTGGATGCGCCGTCCGACTGGAGACCAGGAGGTCGCGGGTTCAACCCCCACCGAGGTCGGCAACATTCTTTCGTAGAGATTGATCATGAAATATTTTCTACGGTCATTCTCTCCCTTCCGCTGATTCAAGAAGGGCAGTTGTCAGTTTCTGGCGAAAGAATGTGCACAATACTGTTTAACCGCTTAGAGGACTAAGCCTGCCCAGTAAACGTGTGGTTAGGTAAATTGACCACACTCGACATGACCCCATTGGGTTGACTGGGCTGTAAAACCTCAACACAAACAAACTTTTCTTCCTTTCTCTGGGAGAGGACACAAAATGACCCAGAATGGTTGATGTGACGTTAAACCCCAACACAATCAATCAATGCAGATTCTGATCATCCTGTGCATGTGCAAAGAATAATTCAGGGCCAAGTTGTTCAAAGCGTCCTTAGCTTGACGAGCTTGTTATGGGTCATTTTGTTAACTGTTTTAGCGGATTCAATATACCATATTCTGATATTTTTTGCTGAAAAAAATGTGAGTAGCTTTTGCTACTCACATTTTTTCAGCAAAAAATTTCAGCATATTTGCATATCACTTAATGTAAATTTTAACGAATCGTTAACTAACGATGTCGTTAGCTTTGAACAACTGGGCCCAAACCTTTGCTTTCCATTAATGCATTCAGTGGTATCCCGTGATTCTGTTAGCAGACTGTGAAGGCCCTGATCAGACTGCACAGATGTGCAGGCTGATCTGGGCCTTCAGTGTCGGCAAATGCCGGAAGACATGTTTTTGCATGGCAAATCCCATTTGTTCTCTTAACTAACCCTGGTTCTGCTGAACCCAGATATGCAGATATGTCCTGTCTTTGCAAATATTGTAGCTCCAGATCAGTTGGTCCTGAAGAAGCCAACTGATCTGGATCTGCACTGTTTATTATTATAAGTGAGAATTTGTATCAACAGCCTTGATCAAATAATCTGATTAGCTGAAAATTAGAAGTACATGTAGGTGTGTCATCTTAAGTTATTCAGCATGGCAAGGGTGAAGCACTGGTTATAACAGAAGCAGATAATATTATTTTATTATTTTTGTGATAATAAAGCGCATTTAATGTTAATTGTGTAGAAAACAATACACATGAAACATGAAGCCTTATAAATACAAACAGTTTACATGTAATGTTGAGCTTTTTTTCACAGAATTATAAAACAGTATTTAAGATTGTTTTCTACTTGTTTTAAATGCTGTAGTAAGGGTTAATGTTTACCACTTGCTAGATTAATTTAACTGATGACAGTTTTTATTGGAGGCAGTTGCATGAAATAATAAAACCTTAAGTTTTCTGAGAAAAACAGAAAAGATACTTGTCACCTACCAATTCTCAGAAAAATGTTAAATAATTATTCAATTATTTTCCTTAATTTGTAGAGCTCTAGGAAGCCTTTTTAGCTCACCAGAGCCGAAGGCTCTGAGAGAGCTTATAAATAGGATAGATAGTGGTTTGTCGTCTGCCTTGCCAGCATTTTCAAATGATATCTCTGATTCCACCTGTCCCATTGAAACCAAATTTCATGTGGAGACATCACTGGGTTGGGGAAGAAAGTTTGTTTGTAAGGTCACATGACCAAGATAGCCACCACTACTGTATATGGTTAACCCTTGTCCTGCTTAGCCCAGATATACTCTGCCTATGCAAACAGTGCAGATCCAGATCAGTTGGCTTCTTCAGAAGCCAACTGATCTGGATCTGCACTGTTTGCCATTAAGTATGTGAATTTATACCAACGATCTGGATCAAGTAATCTGATTGGCTGAAAATTAGAAATGGGCATGGCATCTTAATTTATTTAGCAGGACAAGGGTTAAACCCTTTGACAATCTTTTTCTCAGGGACTGGATGGCCATTGACTGAAACTTGGTGTGCAGCATTAGTGGCTCAGGCCCTATCAGATTTGTTTAAATAATGACCCTTGGTTTGCATGACCTTTTTATGGGCCAGTCTAGGTGGCTTAGTCATATGCAGGTCCAACTGGTGATCAGCAGGTTGAGCGTTTGATCCCCACAGGTCCAGCAACACTCTTTCGTGGAGATGGATCGTGAAATATTCTCTAGGGGTGGTTGGGTGTGGCGAAGGTGTCGGGAATTTTACGTCGTCGGGGGGTCCAACTGATATTGGCTTCCAGTTGGGCAAGGCCTGCTATCCTTGTAGCAAGTAAGAGTAGAGGTGGGGGGGGGGGGGGGGGGTTATTTCTTCTGTTTCTTCACTTTCATTCCTGTTCCTCTTTTCTCCCTGTCCTTCTTTTTCATCTCCTCTACTATCTCTTTTCTCCCTTTCTCTGGGAGATAACACAAAATGACCCTCAAGGGCTGACCTGTTGTTAAACTCAACACACAAAAAAAAAACAACAAAAAAACCCCAAAAACTGATTCAAGAAAGGCAGTTGTCAGTTTCTGGTGAAAGAATGTGCATAAGTACATTCAAATCTGTATGAAGCAAGTACATATGGGAAAGCCAAAAACTGGTTGCTTAACACAGGTGCTTGCTTAATTAATACAGGTAGATTTGCACTTCTTTGCTTTTAATGGGATCTAAAATAGTGGCCTTTAAAGGCAGGTGATTGCTTGATACAGATGGCCTTAAAGACATGTTTGACTTTACTGGTCAACTGCTAAGAGGACTAAGCCTGCCAGACAAAAAAGAAAAGCAGGTGACCTTAAAATTAGGTATGCAGCATTGGGGAATCAGGCCCTACCAAGTTTTGTCCATGGTTTGGGATTGCTTAAATGGGCAATTTTCATCAATTTTTAACATAGTTATCTGCCAGCAACACATCCTTATTTTGGTTTCAGGACAATAACTTGTAAGTAGGAACAACATTAGTAGAACTTATGTATGTCACCCAATTCGTTCTGAATAGCACACAGTGTCTTAAACGGTTCCTGGTTGCCACTTAACTGGAAGTCTAGTGATGGTTACTTCTCCAGTAAAATGGCACATACGATTGGCAAAATATATGTGAAAATGACATTGAATTCAAGGCAAAATCAAGGGAGTTATGGCGTCGCGTTCAAGTAAGGGTACCCCCTCTAACAAGCCTTTTTATGCGGTGCTCTAAGTGTTACAGACTAATGGCTTAAACTTAACCCTTGTTCTGCTGAACCCGGATTGCCCTGCCTTTGCAAACAGTGTAGATCCAGATCAGTTGGCTTCTGAAGATTCAGAAGCCAACTGATCTGGATCTGCACTGTTTGCCATTAAGTATGTGAATCTGTTGAATATGTGAATCTGTACCAACAATCTTGATCAAGTAATCTGATTGGCTGAAAATTAGAAATGGGTGTGGCTTGTTAATTTATTCAGCAGGACAAGGGTTAAAATGTATGATTAAACTAGTAAAACTTCTTAGTTACAATTAAATTTTGTCCCCTGGGTGTCTACCAAGTTTCGTCAAATGAAGGTCCAAGGATGGCCTTTGACCTTCTTAAAGCAAGGTCAAATTTGCATCTTGGGGTTTAGCTGCCCTTGCCCCGCGGCTTTATACATGTATAAAAATGTGAAATCTTTAAATGTCTTCTCATATAGACATTGTAAGGCCTAACTGTACTTTAAATGGGTCCTTTTTACTACCTGTTTGTGGCTAGAGGATGGCAAACATTGTAGACCCTGGTCAGATGCTGCATTCTGCAGTGTCTAAATAAGGTCTGCACATTTTGCTCACATCTGTCTGCCTGAATATTTAGGATAAATATGATACTTAACACTGAGCAGTCTGGGAAAAAAATTCGGCAGACTTTTTGAATTAAGTTCCTTTTTTTTTTTTCCAGAAAACAGGATTTGACATTTCATGCAAACTGTATCCAGTGGAGATAATTTGCATGAAATGTCTAATCCCATTTTCTGAGAAAAATTAATGAGAAAAATGTCATCAATTTGTCATCTCGTGAATTAGCCCATCGAGGAGAAAGTTAACTTCTTACCATACTTGTCCTAGACTTTAAATTTAACCCTTAAAGCGCTAAGCAAAATTTGTAGCAGACGACAATCTAATTTTTTTTTTTTTTTTTTCGGAGAAAACAAGTTTTGACATCTCATGTGAATCATCTGCCAAGCTGACAATTCACATGAAATGATAAGACTTGTTTCACCAAAAAAAACCATTAAAAAAATAATAATAATAAAAATTGTCATCTGCTGCTGTTGTGATTGGCCATTTTACTACTACTAAAAAAAAATGCTAGAGGAGTGGCTCACAGTATAAACCCCTTTAATTTGCTGCATTCTGCAGTGTCTGATCTGGGGTTTTCTATTTTGCTCAGGTCTGTTAGTCTGCATACGTGGGCCACGTCAAACAAAAAGCTGTCTTCGAATATGCGCAAAATGCCCAAATTGAGATTCATCCCACATACTTGCTCTCCTATGATACATTCTGTAGCGCCTAATGATGCTGTGAGCAAACAGTGAAAGCCCTGATCAGACTGCGTGGATGTGCAGACTGATCTGGGCCTTCATAGTCTGCATATGCCGAAAGACAATTTTTTGCATGGCTCTGCCCATTTAGGGTAAATATGATGTTTAGCATTCAGAAATTACAATAAGACTTTGGTTTTTTATTTTATCTTTTTTCTCAAAAAAAGCGAGCTTTTCATTCCATTTCAGCTGTTGATAATGCTATCGAATTCGTTGATTTCGATTTCTGTATTATAGTTCCAGATAAGGCACTTCTTTTTTCAACCGAGAAGTGCTGACATTTTCCTTATTTCTTCATGAAAATATATGTAGTGGTACTCATTAGAAGTGCCTCTTTGAGGCACTTCTAATGAGTACCCACAACATGTTTTCATGGAGAAATAAGGAAACTATTACGTAGGTACTCCTTCATGTCTGGAGCTACGTATATGCAGCTTTTTCTGCTTCAAAATCAATACAGTAATGTCTCTTCATGTTGCTCAAGCAGTTTAGCCTTGACTCAGTAGCAGACGACATTTAACAGACGACAAAATACGGTATTTTTCTTGTTTCACCATGGAAATAAAACTTCTTGTTGTCTGAAAAATCATCCTCAGGAGTTTAAATTGCAAACCTTATTTTGAGGAATGACTAAGAAAGAAATGTTAAATTGTCGTTTGCTCGTCTCGACTGCCACATAATAAAGGATTGCTGGATAAATTTGGTAATTAGAACTGAGCTAGCTATGGGCAAATTCAGCAGCCGACAAATTGAAAATGTTTTTCTTAGTTTTCCTAGAAAATAGGATTTGACAGTTCATGCACATTGTCTCCTAAGAAGACACTTTGCATGAAATGTCTTATCCTATTTTCTGGAAAAAAATATAAAAAAGTAAGAAAAATATTTTGTTATTTCGTCTGCTGAAAATTTTACCCAGCATGCTAAGTGTTAGAACTGTGTAAAATCAATACAGCCTAGTATTGGCTCAGCTGATTAGGGAGAAATGAAACTGTGAATGAATTCTGTTTTAGATACTCAGTATATGCCGTAGATGGCCAGTAATACTGTTCTGGCTTCAAAATATAGTTCTACCTACTATGTATGTACTGACAGAGTAATTTTCATGAATGGAGGATGTTATTTTTATTGATGCACTCCTTCAAATAAACACATGATTCAGGTGAATATACTTTTCTTACTGTATTTGCTGTAAGTTTATGAACAGACGTCATAGCTACAGATAAGAGGGGATATCCACATAATATTTTTCTTATTTCTCGATGAAAACATATGTTGTGGGTACTCATTAGAAGTGCCTCGGCAAGGCGCTTCTAATGAGTACCACAACATATCTTTTCGTAGAGAAATAAGAAAGATATCAGCATTTTTTCGGATGAAAAAAGCGCCTTATCTGTTGCTATGAGACGTGCCTGAGCAAACAGTGTAGTCCCAGATCAGATGCCACAAAACATGTCTTAAAGCTGCTGGATGAGTGTAGACCCTACTGTACTTGCAGCAGGTTGGGGAAGGAGGTGTAAGAGGTAGGATCAAGAAGTTCTCGGCCCGATATATTTTGAATGAATAAATTGAAATGAAACCCCAATCAGCTGAAAATTGTATCGTATTCAACATCTTTGGAGAAAATAAAATTTCAAAGCTATTGATTTCAGCAGGAATTCGCTCCAAACGGGAAGGGTGTGTTAAACTGAGAAAATCGACAAAGTTGAAGTTAAAGCAGTCATAATGTACTTCTGTAAGAATGGCATGTCCCTGAAGGAAATTCAATGATGACTTCATTAAAACCCTTGGGGATGAGTCTCCCTCTTAGAGCATGATGAAGAAATGGGCTGCTGAATTTAGGAGAATTAGGGAGAGCCTTGATGAGTTTGAATGGTCTGGGCACCCTAAAGGGGCTACTACAGCTTGTACACAGTCTGATCATGTGTGACAGGAGAAGAAGCCTGCGTGGTATAGCTCGACAAATAGGCATGTTTTTGGGGAGCAGTCTATCTTGACCGGTATTTTGTTGATGTCCAAGGTCTCAGCTAGGTGGGTCCCCAGAATGTTGACCAAAGATCAGAAGAGCAGGCTTGATATTTCTAAGTACAGTATAACCTCAGTGGCTCGAACCCGGATGGCTCGTTTACCGTGGATGATTCAAACTTGTTTTTCAGACCCTACAAAATCCTTCCAATAGCTCAAGTATTACTTAACATATTTAGGGATTGTTTTTCTTATTTTATCATGGAATTGTATGTTGTGTGTACTCATAAGAATCGCCTCATCAAAGCAATTCTAATGAGTGCACTCGATATACAATCTGTGTAGAAAATCAAAAAGATTTCCCTAAGTTACCTCTATTTGCTTCCTGAACTGGTGCCATGATTAACCCTCAGTGGCTCAAACTACCCATGTCTCGAACGAATTTCCATGGTCCCAAAGATGTTCGAGCCATTCAGGTTCGACTGTATCTCCTGTCTCTGTGATGACCCTGAGGAATTTATGCATTGAGTTGTGACCTAAGATGAGACTTGGGTCCATCACTTTGATCCGGGGGGCCAAAACCCAGAGTGCAATGGAAGCACCCAGGCTCACTCTTCCAAAGAAATTAAGAGAGTTTCTTCAGCAGGGAAGGTGATGGCCTCTATCTTTTGGGATAGTAAGGGTGTTATCATGGTGGATTATCTTGAGGAAGGTCCCATGATAAATGATGTATATTATGCAGAAGAACTAAGGCAGCTGCAGGAGATTGTGAAGAAAAGAAGAGGAAATGTGACTGGAGGTGCTCTGCTCTTGCAAGATAGTGCAGTGTACCAGCCCACACCTTTCTAAAGTTGCTATGGCTGCTGCGACTAAATGCAGCTTCAAGGTCCTTCCTCATCCCCAGTATTCTCCAGAGATAGCCCCTTCAGACTTCTGTATGTTTCCAAATCTGAAAACTAACATTCCTGGTAGGAATTTTGGAAGCAATGAAGGTTGTTGATGAGTACTTGGGGGACCAGAAGCAATGAAGGCTATTGATGAGTACTTGGGGGACCAGAAGCAATGAAGACTATTGATGAGTACTTGGGGGACCAGAAGCAGTGAAGACTGTTGATGAGTACTTTGGGGACCAGAAGCAATGAAGGCTGTTGATGAGTAATTGGGGGACCAGAAAGAAGGCTTCTATTTTGAAGGGATGCAAATTGTAACAGCATTGGAAAAAGTGCATCGACACAAAGGGAGATTATAGTTACTGGCAAAATGGTATATGCAAATGACCCAGATCAGACTGCTCCTTCAGGAGCAGTCTGTTCAGGACCTACACTGCCATTCCCCTAATTATTTTAAGAAGCGATTGCATAAAAACCCAAATTTAGGCCCAAAAAGTATCAAACAAAGAGTTTGAATTTTCTTTTTTTTTTTTTCTTTTTTTTTTTTTTTTTTCTTTTTTTTTTTTTCTTTTTTTTTTCTTTTTTTTTGCATGGCACTATTAACACTGCATGCTGAGTAAAAATTCCAGCAGACATTTTCAAATATTTTTCTCATTTTTCCTAGAAAAAAGGATTTGACATTTCATGTAAATCTTCTTGCATGAAGTGTCAGACATTATTTTCTGGGAAAAAGGAGAAAATGTCATCAGTTTGTCATCTGCTGAAATTGCCTGTAGGTGTTAAGAATGTAATAGTAGATGGTGCAACAGCTTGCATCTCATGTATGGATATAGCTTATATGAAAAAAAAAAAAAAAAAATGATAAAAAGTTTTGGGCCCATTCAAGTGAAAAAGTGCCTTTGAACATGCACAAAATGTGCAGATTCGGATCATCCTGAGCAATTGTACAGACAATTCTCTTTTTACCAACACTCGATACAATGACAAAATTCGTTATAATGACAATGTGACTGTCATGAAACCTTTGCTTAAGAGGTAACAATTTGTCACAAATTATGCAAGGTTATTGTATTGGATACTTTACAGAAACATATATTTTGGATATTTGTTAGAATCCCCTCATTGAGGCGATATATATTTTGGATATTTGTTAGAATCCCCTCAGTGAAGCGATATATATTTTGGATATTTGTTAGAATCCCCTCAGTGAGGCAATTCTAACAAATATCGAAAACATATGTACTATGAGAAAATAAGAATAAATCATGGTCTTTCTTACATATCATTCTGCCCATTAAGGATTCTTTACAACAGCAAATTCATTATAATGGCAACATCTTTGCGAACAAATGCTGACGTTGTAATGAGGGTTCAGTGTATAAATGGAAAAGAAATGCCCGTATGATACTTTGCACATGCAGAGCAAAGTATCATAAGGGCATTTGCTTTCCATTTATACATTCTGTAGTATCTAATGATTCTGTAAGCAGAAAAAGAACATAGGTCTAAGAAAAATATCAATACTTTTTGATTGAAAAAAGCACCTTAATTAGTGCTATGAAAGAAGGGCCTGGTCAGACTGCATGCATGATCTGGGCCTCCACTGGATGCTTATGCCCGAAGACATGGTAAACTTTTTGCATGGAGTACCTCTTTTGATATTTTTTCATTTTCTTATTTTCCTAGAAAACATTGGACATATTCATCAGAGTTGTCTTGCTGATGCAGTTCTAATGAATGCCAACTGAGTTTTTGGGGAAAAAAAAACAAAAAAAAAACAGAAAAAATATTTTTCCAAGTATCCATGTATAGTGCCAGATGAGGTTGTTTTTGTTTTTTTTTATTATTATTATTTTCAGCCAAAAAGTACTGCTGGTTTTCTTATTTCTCCACAAAACGTATGTTGTGGGTGTTCATTAGAAGCATCTCTGTGAGGCGCTTCTAATGGATACCCACAATGTATGTTTTCAAGGAGAAATAAGAAAAATATTACACAACAACCTCTATATAACACTATTGCTAGGATCCAAAGCAAAAACCATACTGTATCTCAACTAAAATGTATAGATTATGTAGAAAAATGACCATAAAGGTCATTTTTCTACATAATCTATAGATTTTTGTTGGGATACAACTCCTTTCAGATCCACCTGGAAACTGGCTTATATCTGAAAATGTCTTATAATAATAAAATGTCTTATAAGGAGCTTCCAGTGTATCTGGATGCCCCCTCTTAATTGTAGTGATGCCATTGTTCTTTTCAGAGAAAAATAAGACTTGGCATTTCATATGAATTGTCTGCCAAGCCAAGTGTTGTTTTCTTTGCAAAATATTTATAAAAAAAAATTTGAAGTTTGCTTTGCTTGTTAAGGGTTAAGATTTTGATATTTAAGATACAGAGGCAGCTCTAGCAGTGATTTGTTGAGTAAAAAATCACTGTTTGGAGATCAGTTGTAAAGTAGATCAAATCACTAGTGCGGAGCGATTCTAACTCATACAAAAATAAAGAAAAAGTAATTGTATCCCTCAGATTCTTCCATCTTTCTGCCATCGTATAAAGAAATCCTGCCAACAGTTTTGACTGTTACGGTTGTTTACATGCATTTCTTACGTTGTTGATGAGAGAAAAACGGCATTACACCGTCTAACGTCGTGGAAACGAAGATTGACGTCAGCAAAGTGTCAAAATGACGTCGGAACGGTACCAGATAGCATCGCACGCTTCCACCCAGTGATAAATCACTGAATTTAACCATTGGCTATATATATGCGAGGAGTGTTAGAATTACAGTTGTATCTCGAGAGCAACAAATTAGGTCAGTAACCCTGGTCCTGCTGAACCCTATCTTTGCAAACAATGTAGATCCAGATCAGAAGCCAACTGATTTGGATCTGCACTGTTTGTCATTAAGTGTGAATTTGTATCAACAACCTGGATCAAGTAATCTGATTGGCTCAGGCTGAAAAGTGGAAGTGGGTGTGGTATCTTAACTTACTCAGCATGGCAAGGGTTAATCTGGTGATATGCACATTGTTGTGACAGTTACGTTTGATCCAATTTATGACAAAATCATGAAGATTGCATCATGCAGTAAAAATCACCGAGAGCTCAAACCTGTCCATTTTAAAACAAGTACTGTCTTTTACCAAAACTGCAAGCTCGAGACGTATTTTAGTTATTGTAGATACTTCAGCCATTTATGCTTAACCCAGTCAGCATTCTACGTAAATCTATATCGGGCCGTCATCGGCCCGTCAGGGTAGCTGACGGGCCGATGACGGCCCGATGTAGATTTACGTAGAATGCTAGCTGGGAAATTGTTAGTGCTATGGAATATCAACATGGCGGATCGAAGTATGTCTGTTGCACTTCAGAAGCTTGAATTTTTGAAAGACAGAGTCCATATGACAATGAATTTGGTGCACTATTCTGAATTTCATTTAACTCTATCACTGCCATAGGCAATAATAATGGGCTTTTGCAAACAGCCTAGATCCAGATGAGATGGCTCATAATCAGTAGTCTCATCAGGATCTATGCTGTTTGACATTCAGTCTCTCAGATTTTCAAATAAACTTTCCAGTCGATAGTTTGTTAAAAAAAAAAAAAAAAGCAGACGAAATTTGGCTCCAAAAGAATTAACCCTAGGTACATGTAGTTCAGCAAGATTCCGTAAAAATAGTTACAGACAAAAATAGGCGTCTTCATCATCGATATGAGGATAGTAAGGGGTGTATCTTATTTTTTCCCTTTTTTTAAGCTGTGGAGACTGAATGGAATTGTAGTTTGATTAAAGTCTTCACTGTTTACTCACACCTGTCTGCCTGTGTATTTTAGGTCACTATGGTAGCATCTCATATTAAGTCATATGACACTTGTTATAATTAACTCTAGTTCTGCAGAACCCGGCATTTGTAAACAGTGCAGATCCAGATCAGTTGGCTTCTGAAGAAGCCAACTGGGTCTGCACTTTTTGCCATTTAGTATGTGAATTTATATATCAACAATCTGGATCAAGTAATCTGATTGGCTGTAAAATAAAAGTGGTTGTGG
Organism: Anodontia alba; assembly: GCA_964016985.1. Taxonomy (NCBI): domain Eukaryota; kingdom Metazoa; phylum Mollusca; class Bivalvia; order Lucinida; family Lucinidae; genus Anodontia; species Anodontia alba. The sequence goes on along the minus strand of OZ024833.1, from coordinate 68,839,017 downwards.
CATCTTCATTTATTCAGCATGACAGGGGTTAAGATAAAGCTTCATGATACATACCTCTAGGTATGGTGTTTTTTTTTTGTTGTTTTTTTTTTTTTGTTTTTTTTTTCAACCAAAAATATTGATAAAGTTTTTGTACTTCTCCATGAAAACATATGTTGTGTGTACTCATTAAAAGCGCTTCGCCAAGGCACTTTTAATGAGTACTCACAACATATGTTTTCATGGAGAAATGAGAAAATATCGGGATACTCTCATATCTGGAGCTATGATAGTGAATAGTAACAGCTGTCGGCTACTGTTGACTGTTATTCCATCTAGGGATATAGTGTTTAGTATCACCATTGTTTGCATCTGAGGTGAATGTTGTAAAAACAAATATATGTATTGACTGTTGACTTAAATTTGTCTTACTTTTCCTGAAAAAGTAGGGCTTGATGTTTCAGCTGGATTGTCATTAATTAGTAAAGCTGATTTCACAGCCCTGCGGCAGCTGTACACCTGGGCCCAGTTGTTCAAAGTGTCGTTAGCTTAACGAACTCGTTAAGGGTCATTTCGTTAACTGTTTTAGCAGATTCAATACACAATATTCTGATATTTTTTGCTGAAAAAATGTGAGTAGCTTTTGCACTGCAAAAGCTACTCACATTTTTTCATCAAAAATTTCAGCATATTTGCGTATCACTGGATTAAAATTTTAACGAATCGTTAACTAACGACATCGTTAGTTTTGAACAACTGGGCCCTGTCACCTTTCAGGGAAAATAGCTCTGTTTCATGTGGCAGTCTCAAGATCTCTTTACAAGTTTGCAAGGCTGTCGCAGTGTTGAAACTGGATTTGGACATGCTTATTTTCTTTGCAAATTTCAGGTGATTTTTGGAGGTGGAAAGGCAGCCTTGAGAAGCTTGCTCAGTTAATGTACAATTTTCCAGGGTGTCAGGCTTGGGCTGCTGTCAGTTAGTTCTTACGATTGTCTTGGGAAGACCTCATGGCAGCTGCACAAACACCTTGCAGTAGCTTTGTGGTTTGTTGCAAGGCTGCTGCAAGACTGCTGCAGAAAGTACAAGAAATGAGTGAATTTGCAGAGTGGGTGTGTGACAGCCCTGCAGCAGTTGTGTGTCTTCCCTTACTGTAAAAGGCAGAACTGCTCAGACCACCCATCACGCATCTAGATTTCTGTCAGACAACAACTCTGAAAGTTTTCATACCATATTTTATCATGCCAGCAAAGCATAAATCAAAGGGGAAGGCCCCTGCAGATGCTGCTGTTAAGGAACTTATGGAGCCCCAGGAACAAGCGGGAATGGAGCCTCCAAAACAACAAAATCCAGTGAGCTCAGAGTCAAGCAATAATGGAAATGTGACTGTTAACTCTTCCTCTTGCATTTCTGCCCTGGTTTATTTTTGCATTTATACCCTCATTTTAACTTGCATATATGTCCTCATTTATAGTCTAATTTGTTTGATGAATGCATAAACAACATAAGGCATCATGGGGCTGCCTTGCAAAAATCTTGTGTGTGACTGTCATAGGGTGGCAGCAAGAACGTTTTGCGAATTCTTATGACAGTATTGCAGCAGTCTTGCAAATTTGCAAGGCAGCTGCATGGCTATCTTCTGACAGCTGTGCCTTTCTTTATCTATGTTCAATTTGTGAACAACATGCGACCCGTGAGACAGCCGTACAAACATGGCACTGCTGTCTTGCAATGTCTACGACCTGTATGGACCTGTCTGGAAATATTGTGAATTTGTCTGCGATGTGTCTACGGCTTCTTTAGTGTTGCCCTGATACCAACCATATTCTCATTAGATTTGTTTACTAACTACACCAACAAACCATTCTGACACAAATGACCCTCAAGGATCGACATGTCATTAAACCTGAAATAATCAACACAAAGAAGTGTCAGGATGACTGTCTGCAGGGTTTTCCCTCGGGGTTTTAAAATGAGGGTCCCAGGGACTCCCTTATAAGGAGTGAAGGGGTCCTTTAATAAGATTTAGGGGTTTATTGTTATAAAGAGGGTCATTTAAGCACTAATTGCAACTGTAGCAGATAACACTTTGAAGTACTTTGTTTTCAGAGAAAATAAGACTTGACATCTCATATGAATTGTCTGCAAAGCAGACAATTCACATGAGATGTCAAGTATTATTTTCTCTGAAAAATAAAATCAATTATAGACTGTTGTCTGCTACAATTTGCATTGTGCTTTATAGGTTAACTATTGCCCAAATATTGATAATTCCTGGCCTTTATACCATAAATAGATTAAAATACAAAGCCATAGATAAATAAAATATATTTTGGATTTGATTCTGTATGCATCTCTCAGGACCCTTTCACCCAGTTTTTGAGAGTCCCAAACAAGGTTTTAGGGGTAAAAACTGCCAAAATGCGAGTCAGGGAAGACTCTGCTGTCCGTATGTATTCGGACAAGACAGGCCTGAGCAAACAGTATAGACCCAGATGAGACGCCGCAGAATGTGGTGTCTCATCTGGGTCTACACTGTTTGCCACTCATCCAGCAATTTTTAGACATAACATGGGGTAGTGAATTGTACTGGTTCAAATTTTAGAACATATATGGTAAGGAGTTGAGGTGTCCGAATACTTCGGGTAAATACGGTAAACCTGAAATAATCAACACAAGGAAGTATTAGGGTGACTGTCTGACTGAGCTGTTAGTGTTACTGACTTTGGATCATAAGGCCCCTGGTTCAGATCCTGCTGAAGGCAGAGTTCAGTTCATGACTGCAGGGCACCATTGCACGGAGCCTTTCATTATCACTCCTTCTTCATCACAGTCTGGCTTACCGGGAAATAACGTTGAAAGAGACATGAAACTCTTAATCATCAACATCATCATCATGATTATTTGGAGCCATGATAATTTCAGACTGTTTACAGTAGTGATCATGCTTTGAAAATGCTGAAGTAGTTACATTTCCCTTAACCTTTACCATTTGCTCTCCAAATTTACCGCCAGCCTCGATTGTTCAGTCAGATGAGGGTCTCACTGGTGTTTGGAAATAAGATTCCCTCTTATCTAACAATGTTCTGTTGTTGTTTTTTAGATTTAAATCAAATTGCACAACATTGTTTTCTTCTCTTTCAGACAAAAGCACGAATGACAAGGCAGTGCTCCCAGACAGTTTGATGATGCGGCTGCGGGGTCGTGTGAATCAGTACAAGTCCTGGAATGACAGTATCCTGGCACTGAAAATGGCAGTGTTGAATGTAAGTACAGTCAAACCTGTCTTAAAGGCCACCTGCATTAAGCAAATTCCTTTATTCAAAGGCCAGTTTTTTGGACCCTTTAAAAGTAGAATAAGTATAATCATTTTTGCCCCGCTTTGAAAAAGTAGGGCTAAACTGGATTTGCCATGTCCTTTGTGATTGCTTCATTCCGTAATTCCGTGACTCCTTGACTGCAAAATTTAAAATGCATTTTGCTTAATAACTAAAATGTTTGTGGTCCTACTTCAGTGAAACTTATACCACACTTGATCTCTAAGGTAAGTAAGGTGTAGTCGCAGAATAGTGGCCAAAGGTCCATAACTCTTGGAGTTACATTCCTTGGTAGGTTCTCAATATTTAAAATGCATTTTACTTAATAACTTGTATGTTTGTCCTCCTACTTCAGGGAACCTTATACCACACTTGATCTTTAAGGTCAGAAAGGTGTAGTGGCAGAATGGTGGCCAAGGGCCTATAACTCTTGGAGGTATGTCCCTTGACAGGTTATCAAATTTTGCCATTCTTGAAAATTTTCTTAACAGATTTCTCAGGAAGTATGAAAGCTAGAAAGCTGAAAATTTGTATAAACATGGACAATGACTGGCTGTATTGTGCATACTGGAATAGGGGCCAAGGGTCCATAACTCCTCGAGTTATGTCCATTGGTAGGTTCTCAAAATTTAAAATGCATTTTACTTAATAACTTGTATGTTTGTGGTCCTACTTCAGGGAACCTTATACCACAATTGGTCTCTAAGGTAAGGAAGGTGTAGTGGCAGAACTGTTTTCGAGGGCCCATAACTCATGGAGTTACATCCCTTGGAAGGTTTCAAATTTTGCCATTCTTGAAAGTTTTCATAACAGATTTCTCAGAACCTAAGAAAGCTAGAAAGCTGAAAGTTCATATAAACATGGACAATGACTGGATGTATCATGTACACCAGAATAGGGGCAAAGGGTCCATAACTATTGTCCCTTGGTAGGTTTTTGTTTTCAAATTTTGCCATTCTTGAAAATTTTCATAACAGATTATACAGAACCTAAGAAAGCTAGGAAGCTGAAAGTTCATATAAACATGGACAAAGGCTGGATGTATCGTGTGTACCAGAATAGAGGTCAGTGGTCTATAACTCTTGGAGTTATGTCCCTGGGTAACTGCTGCTTATTCATCCCATCTTTCTCTCCAGTGTTTAAACATCAAAATTTTTCAACACACTGATGTCTTTCTCCTCTGATGGCACTGTAGCGGGGCTATAGTCAGATCCTCTGACAGCTCTAGTTGAACCTGTATTAAGCAAGCACCTCTCTTAAGCAACCACTTTTTGGCTTTCCATTGCAAATTGCAAATATACACATAAGTCCAGCTAAGCATTGCTCCAGGTAAGATGGGGTATCCTCATAAACTTATTTCTCCAGGAAAACACAAGTTGTACTCACTAGAAGATCCTGGTGGAGGCATTTCTAATGAATAGTCACAACATGTTTTTTCTGGAGAAATACATGAGGAGCTTCTAATGAGTACCACAACACAATATGTTTTCATGGTGAAATAAGAAAAATTTAATGCGGATACTCACTCTTATTTGGAGCTTTGATAATAAGGCTACATGCCTATGGCATTTCAGTGTAATAATATGCACATAGGTCCAGCTAAGGTGATGATTGTAGCAATAATTGAGGATCAGTTTTAACTCACCTGGACCCAGTTGTTCAAAGCTAACAATGTCGTTAGTTAACGATTCGTTAAAATTTAAATCGAGTGATACACAAATATGCTGAATTTTTTGCTGAAAAAATGTGAGTAGTTTTTGCAGTCTACTCACATTTTTAAAGCAAAATTATCGTAATATTGCATATTGAATCCACTAAAACAGTTAACGAAATGACCCTTAACGAGCTCGTTAAGCTAATGACGCTTTGAACAACAGTACTAAAGTGCAGGAAGAGCTGTTGCACTAGCCATGGGGTCAGCAATGACAGAGGCATGAAATGTTAAATTTTTATGTTAATGTTCTTGACCCTTATCCTGCTGAACCTCGATATGCCCTTCCTTTGTAAACCATGTAGATCCAGATCAGTCGGCTTCATTTAGTATGTAAATTATAGACAACCAGATCAAGTAATCTGATTGGCTGAAAATTAGAAGTTGACATGGTATCTTAATTTAGTCAGCATAGTTAGGTTTAAAGATCTACTAGATGCCTGGATAGATTTAGTTGATACTTGGTTTGGTTTTAAATATTGGTCCTAAGTTTTGTTCATCACAAGACCCTCTGCACACCCGGGCATTGGTCAACTTGTACTCTCAGGGTGTACTATAAAGGAATAAGTGGACCTATTCCGGGGGACCTATTGACATGTGTAAACAACTTCCCAGAGTGCAGATCAACTGGATAAAATGTGAGTTTATTTACTTATTTTGTATTTTACTAAGAATCGGAGAATGTCATATGCTGAGATAAAAGTTTAAGATTGTTATAACACTTGTTTTAACGGAAAACTCCGTAGATTTCTTAAGATATTGTTTCTGGCGACCAAAAATCATGCATTGAACAGTAAGCACTGAGGCAAAGGATGAAGTTGTTGTGCATTTCATGACATTTTAGTGAGATGATACAAGTTGATGCATACCAGTGGATATTGCATGCCTTTTAAATATGTTTATACAAAAACAAAATGTTTCGTTTTTCAGGTACAGGTTGATGTGTACCAGTTGACTTCAGCGTACAATTTAACTAATGTAAATTATATAGGAGGTACTCGAGTTTCGTAAATTCGACCATTCTGAAGCTCAAAACTAGGAATTAAATGATGAATAAATAAAAACTAGGTTACAAATAAATAACCAAAGCTATAGACAGTGTTAAAATGTTAAGAACAAACAAATTTTCAAAAAAAGCCATGAATTTTTTTATGCCAAAAAGGATATCTGTAGAAATGCTTAGATTTTTTCTATTATCCTTGTGTCAGGATTATCTCCATTCATTGCCACAGCATAATATGACATTTTCCGATTTTCGACAAAAAGCAAAATGAATACATAAACTTACGCGAAACGTAATAACCTTTGTCTCTGGTGTTTGTTTACATACAGTCAACTTGTCTACTGGAACAGGTCAGTTTATTGTTCAATAGTACTCCGATGGCATACAAGTTGACAGATTCCCAGGCAAGCTCTCCCTCTGTTTCTTGAGATAGAGGACACGGTTATGCACAAAATGTTAACCCTTGTCCTGCTGAACCCGGATATGCCCTGTCTTTGGAAACATTGTAGAGCCAGATCAGTTGGCTTCTGATCTGGATCTACAATGTTTGTCATTAAGTATGCAAATTTGTATCCACAACCTGGATAAAGCAATCTGATTGGTTAGAAAGTAGAAATGGGCATTGCATCTTAATTTATTGAGCAGGACAAGGGTTAAAGTTCTTTAGGTTGAGGGGGAGGAGATTAAAAAAAAACAAAAAAAACCCCCACTTCAACCCATTTTAATCTGAAACCCCCAAAAGGGTAAGTGGCAAACAATGCAGACCCAGATCAGAGGCCACAAAACAAGGCATCTGATCAGGGTCTTCACTGTTTTGCATTGAATACAGGAATTTCTATAAAAAGTAGTAATGATAAAAACTAACCAGACACCCTGATATTGGAAATAGACTGGTCCAAAGAGTTGTGGTAGAACAATCCACTCGACGTCAATGGGTTATTATTTTTTCATCATTTCAGGATAAGCGTTATTACTCTGATGCCCTTGAGAAGTCCACGCTGCAGTCATGCTTAGATAAACTACACAGGGCAATGAAAAGTAAGATCTTATTTTTATTATTCTAACTGCAGTTCTTCAGATAACGGTCTGACTATGAAGCCAAGAGGAGAATCCAGAAAATATTTTTTTTACTAATATCTCCACAAAAAAAAATGTTTTGATAACTCCTTAGAAGCGCCTCACAGAAGCACTTCTAACTCATACCCACAACATAAGTTTTCGTAAAGAAATAAGAAAAATATCCATATTTTTGGTTGCAAAAAAAGTGTCTTATGCCGGCCTCAGTGGCTCAGTTGGATGCACGTCTGACTGGTGATCAGGAGATTGCAGGTTCTACCCACCCACTCAGGGTCAGCAGCATTCTTTCGGGGAGGTTTGAACCATAAAATATTTTCTGTGGTCATTCTCTCCCTTCCGCTGATTCTAGAAAGGCAGTAGTCAGTTTCTGGCAAAAGAATGCGCACAATACTGGTTAACCGCTCAGAGGACTAAGCCGGCCCAATAAAAGAGTAGTTAGGCAAACTGACCATGCTCGACACGACCCCATTGAGTTGATTGGGCCGTAAAGCCTCAGCACAAACAGACCAGGAGGTCACAGGTTCAACCCCCGCCAATGTCGACAACATTCTTTCATGGAGATTGATCATGAAATATTTTCTACGGTCATTCTCTTCCTTCCGCTGATTCGAGAAGGGCAGTTGTCTATTTCTGGAGAAAGAATGTGCACAATACTGGTTAACCGCTTAGAGGACTAAGCCTGCCCAGTAAACGTGTGGTTAGGTAAACTGACCGCGCTCGACATGACCCCATTAGGTTGACTGGGCCGTAAAACCTCAACACAAACAAACAAACAAAAGTGTCTTATCTGGAGCTATTGTCTAAAAGTGTTGACAAATAGAACAATAACCTTTTATTGCTGTGATTCAAGGAGTTGTCTTGCATAGCTCGAGGTAAGGTATTTCAATTTGAGGTCAGTACTCTAGATAAGGAACTTTTGACTACCAGGGCCCAGTTGTTCAAAGCGTTGTTAGCTTAACAAGCTCTTTATTGGTCAAAATGTTTACTGTTCTAGTAAGTACAATATCTAATTCACAGGTGTTTTTGCTGAAAAAATGCAAAAGCTACTCACTTTTTAGTTATTTATGCTGAAAAGAAGTGAGTAGCTTTTGCAAATGCACATTTTTTCAGCAAAAAATATTAGTGTTTTTGCCATATTCAATAATTAAAGTTTTAACGATACGTTAATTAACAACATCATTAGTTTTGAACAACTAGGCCCAGAAGTGTTCATATCTTTAATTGTTTCTCAAGGAAATCATTCAGCCGGCCTCGGTGGCTCAGTCGAATGCCCGTCAGACTGGTGATAAAGAAGTTGTGGGTTTTCAATCTGCTCCAGGTATGGCAGCATTCTTTCATAGAGATTGATCATGAATTATTTTCTATGGTCATTCTCTGCCTTCCACTGATTCAAGAAGGGCAGTTGTTAGTTTCTGGTGAAAGAATGTGTATAAATACTCATTAATCGCCTAGAGGACTAAGCCTGCCCAGGAAAGGTGAGTTTAGGTAAACTGACTGGTTCGACATGACTAATGGATTGACTGGGTCATAAAACTTCAATTAGTCAATCAAGGGAAACATTCTGGATAGTCATAAGAAATCTTCAATCCAGTCCCCACCTGCCACCATGTTTTCAAGCAGAAATAAGAAAAACAAAAAAAAACAAAACAAAAAAAACATCTGAATACCAAAGTTCTGCAAAGAAATTTTATAGGAGGTGACAGTGTCTTGTGTCCTCAAAAATGGGTGGTTGGGTGAGGCAAAGGTGTCCTGTAGCTTTTGTCACCAAGGTGTCCAACTGATTTTGGCTTACAGTTGGACAAGGCCTGCTGTCCTTGCAGCAGGTAAGGGTAGAGGGGGAATATTATTTCCCCTGTTCCTTCACTTTTTTTCATTTCCATATTTCTTCCATATCCCTCTCTTTCATCTCCTCAATTATCTCTTCTATCTCTCTTTTCTCCCTTTCTCAGGGAGACGATATAAAATGACCCACAAGGATTGTTGTGTCGTTAAACCCCAACACAATCAAAATCCTCAAAAAAGTTGTGGGAGAGTATCATACAGACAAGAGTAAATTAATGAAAACGTTAAGAAACAGGCGCAAGTTTCTTAGGACAAGGTCCCACTGAAACCAAATAAAGTGGGGCTTTTTAAAAAAATTTGTGCTAAATGGCAGAACATTGGATACCCTTAATCTAGAGTATGAGAGGGGATTTTTGAGATGTTATTGTTATTATTGTGCACCGGAACCAAATTATTTTTGGCATTAGAATCATTATGCATTAAGAAAATTGCTCTAGACCTATAAGTTGTTAGAGACTGTAAGAATATTGCCAGTTGGTTCTCACCTTGTAGTCTGACTTCTTACATCATTTGAACTGGCCCACCATGTACCTCCTAGATTTTCTGAAATTTTTTAAACTGCTTTCCATTTTATAGGTCACAGTGACATTTCATGTAAATAAGAAATATATTATTAATTTGTTGTCTGCTTAATTTACCCAGAGAGTGGTAAAGGTTAAAAAAGGTTTTATTTCAGTATTTATAAAGGCAGTATATTTATTCTGCTTTCGACATCTTTCAGAAAGTTGTTTTTTGTTTTGCACTGTACACAGAAGAAGTAAATTTGCAGACTTTTGTCATGATTAAATGCAAAACCAATTGTCGTAACTACCTAGGCAAGAAAAATTTTATTCTAGTCATTGGTTTTAAAAAATCAAATATTTTCACTTTTTCCCATAGTAAAAATGAATGCAATTATGCAGAAATCTGTAGGGTAGGTAACTTGGAGACAGTTTTTCAATGACTTCTGCTTGTTCTATTTTTCTGAAAATTTTACAATATTGTTGTGAACATCAATAATTCAAATACAACTAAGAAGGGCATTTGTCAGTTTCTGGCAAAAGAATGTGCACAATTCTGGTTAACCGCTTAGAGGACAAAGCCTGCCCAGTAAACGTGTAGCTAGGTAAACTGACAGCGCTCGACATGACCCCATTGGGTTGACTGGGCTGTAAAACCTCAACACAAACAAACAACTAAGAAAAGTAAAAAATATTTTCTTAGAAAAAATTTTTTAAAAAAAATCACTTTACTTTAGAATTTGCATAGGTCAGACCAATGTTTGGCTGTAAATTTAATTTTAGAGAAAATATTTGAGAACAAAACACAGAAACAGAAAAGACAAATGGTTTCTGATAAGATATGGTCAATCAGAACAAAGTGTTATCATTTAAAATAAAACGCCAAGCAAAAAAAACATCTTTCCAAGTAATGTTGAAAGGACAGTAGTTTAAAAATGTCATAATTTATATTTGAAATATTTAGTAAGAAATACAGTTGACGCTCGTTAGCTCAACTTCGCTTACTTTGAATAATCGCTTATCTCGAAGTGAAAATCTGGTCCCTGTTTTAACATGGAAATCTAACAACAGGTAACAAAATATTGTGAAAAAGAGGAGAAATTAGAAATTGCTGCTGAGGAGCAATTTCTCCATTTTTTTCCCACAATATTTTCAGCATATATCTTAAATTTCAGGAATCAAATTATATATTCATTCATGCAATGTGGTCGTTCGATTTAATTTTCCTCAATTCTGCAAATCTGATATGCCGAGCTACGGACATCTTGAAGTATTTCAAAGAGTCCCGTGGACTTGCAGATAACGAGAGTCAACTGTACCAGAGCAAACAGTTGAGATCCAGATTGATCTGCTCTTAGGATCATTTTGATCAGGGTCTATACTCTTTGCCTCTCAGCCAGCACTTCTTGGATGCATAAGCGAATGGGCAAGAATTTGTAATCAGAATTATGGATAGCAACACATGAGAGGTGCATTCCAGATAATATTTCTCTTATTTCTTCACAGAAATCTAGGTTATTTGTACTCATTTGAAGCATCTCAATGAGGAACTTCCTGTGAGTACCACAAGATACGTTTGCATGGAGAAATAAGAAAAATATCAACACTTTTTGGTTGAAAAAAGGGCCATATTGGGAACTTTGATTACAGGTAAGTACTTTAAAGTGTGGGCCTCAGTGGCTCAGTTGGATGCGCATCCGACTGATGATTGGGAGGTCGCGGGTTTGATCCCCGCCAGATCCGGCAACATTTTTTCATGGAGATTGATCATGAAATATTTTCTGTAGTCATTCTCTCCCTTCCACTGATTCAAGAAGGGTGGTTATCAATTTCTGGTGTGAGAATGTACACAATACTGGTTCGCTTAGAGGACTAAGCCTGCCAAGTAAAAGTGTGGTTAGTTTCGAAGGCACTTTATTGCTAAACGCAGCCCAAGTAGTAATTAATGGTACACTAATTGTTATTTTTACAGTTGTCAATCAGCAGTCACTGGTGGAACGTCTCGAGTTAATCGCTCGTCAGTTAGGGATGACTTTTACCCCACCCACTACGACAGAAAACCGCTTGTTTCTTAGCTCGGAAATGTTTGCTGTTGAAATTGTACCAGACGGTGCTGGTGGAGTGAAAGATGTCAAAATTGGTCACCACGAAAATCCAGTGGTATGTTTTTACTTGGGTTGTGGAATTGTCAAATTTTGTTACTTGTCCACGGACAAGTAAATGATCAGAATCCACATGTCCAACCAAGATTTACTTGCCTGAAAAATTGGCGTTTTACTTATTTCTCAAAGAAAACATGTTGAGGGTATTCATAAGAAGCACCTTGTTGAAGCGCTTCTAACAAGTACCCACAATGTATGTTTTCTTCAAGAAATAAGAAAAAATATATATCTTAATTTAGATTCTCTTCTTAGCTAGGTCTATAGGTGAAGTGAAATCAAAATCAACACAGCTGTATTACTGTAACATGTTTCGGATATATTCCTTCTTCTGACAGTATACATTAATAACAATAAGAAACGCTCTATGAAATTCTTGCCCCAGGGCAAGTTAATTTAATTTCTTGTCCGCAGGGAAATGGGATTAGTTATATCCCCACCATAAGGAAGAGATATATAGTTTTTGTCGATTCTATTTGTTTGTCCGTCTTGTCCTTCCGTCCGTCTGTCCATGACCCCATCCGTTGACACCAGCTATAACCAAGTTTAACTTCGAAGTTTTTGGTTACATATATCTCTGCAGCCACTTATCAGAAACCTTTCATATTTGGTATGGGGGTACCTAGGAGGGTTCTCTTCCATTCTACATCGATGAGCCCCTGGGTCATTCCCTGGGGCAGGGCTAGAGGTCAAAATCTAGGACACCTCAATAAAAGTAGTATATTGTAGTTTGTTTATACAAACAACTTCTTAATAAAGACGAATGGGCATCAGATATGTTTATCAGCATTCAGTGTAATAAGGTCGAGGTCATTGTGACCTAATTTTTATGCTCCAGCCATTTTGCCTTATATCTTGAATGTAATTTAATGACTGAACATCATTATTTTGGATTATGAATCAGTATGATGTGACAGTTGACCTAAAAGGAAATGTAGGTCATTGTCAACTATATTCCATGGTCCAGTGATTTTATATTTCATCATGAAGACAACTTGATATATGACTATCATAGTTTAGGATTATGTGTCAGTATGACACAGCATTTTACCTGAAGATGAATAATGGATCAGTATGGCACATCAGATTGACCTCTCAAGTATATGTAAGTCAGTGACCTATATTTTATGGTCCAGCGATTTTGCTTCATGTCTTGACGGCTATTTACTCCAGAAAAGTTGTGCTTGGGATGATAGATCAGTGTCACTCAGAGATTGACCTTGTAAACTATGTTGGTCAGTGACCTATATTTCATGGTCCATTGATTTTGCCTTTTATCATCATCATTGATTTAAACATATTTTACAATTGAGAAATGGTGCCTGCTGGGGGTATTTGTGGACCCTCTGGACACCAAACATGGCCACAGCCCTATTTTTGGACGGGTTTTTTTAAAATAATCTGTCCCTTAAAATAGCGATGTCCGGGCGGGCCGGCCGGCATCGGGCGTCGTCCCAGGTTTACCTTTTGGTTAACCTTTTTTCAAAGTTATATGTTACCTGTATTCTTCAGTGGATTGCTTTCATATTTGGTAGGGATGTAGAGGAGGACCAGTAGGTGTTTCCCATGCAAGAGAGACAACTCTTACTTTCTTCATTATTTAAAAAACCCATCCATAATGCCATTAGGGGTTTTTCATGTTATTTTACTGTATTAGCACTGTATTACAGGCATGCATGAGCTTTGATATACAATATTAGAATATTCAGCACTGTGTCTGGTTGCAGATCTATGCTCAAGAGGCAAAACTATTCATCGAAATCATATCATATCAGGATACTTTTTCTGATGATATGCCTATCGTATCATGGGGCTAGTGTTGCGACAGGGAAGATGTTCACAGGCGACGTGGGCGACAGACCTGCAGACGCCGCTCTGTTCATACAGGAAAGCGATGTTGATGTTGCCTTGATTTTTCAGTGTGTATTGCCTATTCACCGAAAATACCGATGGAGGTGTCATGATCTTTCATCTCTTGAGGCTAGGATTATCGGCAGAGTGGTTCACTCGTTAGTTATTTGACACTTCCCAATAAAATCACATTGTTTGTTTGCAGACAATCTGACTTAGATTTTGACTGGTGCACAATCAACTTAGGTGCCTGATTGTATTTTTTTCCCCATTTTGAAAGTTTTCAGATGCCGAACTTTCATCAACGTGATCGCAACTGCACCGATATAATATTGATCTTTTCTTTTGAAAGACGTTATGCAATGACAAGCAGTATAGTACCTTATTGCTTATGCGGGATATCAGTCTGTCGTGCATTCTGCGCATTAAAATAGTTATTTCCATTGGCCAAAAGCAATCTAAGTCAAGTAGAATGTGTCCAGTAAACCTTGTGTAGATTCTCATGGGACTTCTCAGATGTGCACCACCCGATGGTACACAATTCTGGGATGTTCACATTTCCAGTACAAGTTAAAAAGTTATGTTTTAGTTTGTTCCCACATGAAGATACTGAGTGCTTATAATGGTGACGTCATGTGAACTTGTGGCGGAAAACCACTCTGTTAGAAAAACAAACTTTTTATCATGTAAAATTGCAGAGCCTTTTCGTGTCAGAAATGCATTTGAAACATACACATATATTAAGAATAGTCCCAAACTGCACCAATTGTTTTTCTGGAAAAATTAGCAGAAGATTGAAACTATTGCAAGTAAACAAGACCCAAACATTGAAATGACGTTTTGCAGGAAGCTAGACACAGAAGTCCATGATCAGAATGTGAAGTGTATATTTTAGGTAGCATGTGAGAGAACATTTTTAGGTTTGATTGATAAAAAAAAACCTCAGTAACGCTCAAGATTAAAAGATAACTGCAGACAGCAATGAACTTTTTGGGTGCAGTGGGGTACCGAATTTAAATGAAAGGCAGTGGAGGAGGGGTGGCACTGCAAGGATTAGTTCAGTATTTCTTGAGAAATGCCCCTCGATTCATTTGCTAAAAAAACTGCAAAATATAAATATCTACTCTACATGCAAAAAATAATGAAAGGGTTCAAGTATTGTTACCACTGAAATAAGATGCCAAAAATCTTTTAATAAATTTTAAATTTGGCGACGTTCACCGGCAAATTAAGCAGGCTGGGATTGTCATGTCTCCCTGATCATGGAACACGTCTCCCTATTTTCCCATAATGGACAAACGTGACAGGCCAGCTTCATGCCTGTCGCAGTACCTGAGGATACACCCGACGGCAGTTAGGTACTGTAATGAGATTCTAGATCAGTTTGTGAGACCATATGCTGGTGCTATCAGTCTTAACTTTATTCTGATGGACGATAATGCCAGTCCCCACCATGCATACGTCACTGATGCCTAACTGGAACATGAGACAATCGTGCGTATGGACTGACCTGTTCGATTACCGGACATGCTTGGTGGGACATGCTTCAGCATGCTGTTACAGCCCAACCTGTGCCGCCAAGGACTTTACAGGAGCTCAAGGATGCAGTGGTTGCTGAATGGAGACTCATTCCACAAAACCGGATACAGACTCTGATTACGAGTATGCGCAGGCGATGTCGTGCTGTAATTGATGCTCGTGGATGTCATATGCGTTATTAGGAAAGTTTGTCTAAACAAATTTAGAAATTTCGTGAAAATTCAGTCGCCAAAAACCCTTAGTTTTACGGCACATTTTGTGGGTGCCCAGGCGTTTGCTGTTGCCACATTTGAGTACACTGACATTTGACAAAATGAATCAATGAAATCAATGAAAGACATGTTTTTAACTCACCTGAGCATGAAGTGCTCATGGTGAGCTATTGTGGTCAGTCAATGTCCGTCATCTGTCGTGCGGCGTCAACAATTGCTTTAAAAGCCTACTCCTCATACACCCTTGGGCCAATTGACTTGATACTTGCTAGGAAGCATCGGGATGACTTGTAGATCAAAAAATGCTAAAATCGTGCTGATCGGAAATCCAAGATGGCCGCCATAAATCTGTTTTTGGCTTCTTCTTCTGAACTGAAAGGCCAATTGACTGGAAACTTGATCGGAAGCATCAAAATTTATTTTTCGCTTCTTCTTAAAAAACCCGAAAGCCAATTGTTTCCAAACTTGCTAGAAAGCATTGGGGTGACTTATAGATAAAAAAAAGCTAAAATCGGTCTACGGAAATCCAAGATGGCCACCATGGCGGCCATCTTGAAAATCTATTTTTCGCTTCTCTTAACCGAAAGGCTTTTTGACTTTAAACTAGGTAGGAAGCATAGGGGTGACTTTTAGATCATTAATAGCTAAAATCATGCCGATCGAAATGGTGGCCATCTTGAAAATCTATTTTTCGCGTTTTCTCCTAAACCCAAAAGCCAAATGACTCCAACTTGGTAGGAAGCATTGGGGTGACATATAGATCAAAAATAGTTAAAATCGTCCATATCGGAAATCCAAGATGGCCGCCATAAATCTGTTTTTGGCTTCTTCTTCTGAACTGAAAGGCCAATTGACTGGAAACTTGATAGGAAGCATTGTGATGATTTGTGGAACAAAAATAGCTAAAATCGTCCCAGTCGGAAATCCAAGATGGCTGCCTTGGTGGCCATCTTGAAAATGTATTTTTCGCTTCTTCTCCTAAACTTAAAAAGCCAATTGACTTGAAGCTTGGTAGGAAGCATCAGGTTGACTTATAGGTCAAAAATAGCTAAACTCTTTCTGATCGGAAATCCAAGATGTCTGCCATGGCGGCCATCTTGAAAATCTATTTTTGCTTCTTCTCCCGAATTGAAAGGCTTATTGACTTTTGACTTGGTAGGAAGCAACAGGGTGATTTGTAGATCAAAAATAGCTAAAATTATCCCTATTGGAAATCCAAGATGGCCACCATGGCGGCCATCTTGTTTTATATATACTTATATAGGGAAAACCTTTAAAAATCTTTTTGTCTGAAACCAGAAGGCCCTGGCCTTTGGTATTTGGTTACATAGCTTCATCTAGTTCACATGCCTATTCTTTTAAATATACATAGACCTATGAAGAGAAATCATAGTCTTTTAGAATATACTAGAGACAATGACACTCAGGTGAGCGAATTAGGTCCCTCTGGGCCCTCTTGTCTATCATTTTGTATCAGTTTTAGATTCAGCTAATGCATTTATCCAGAAATTATTTTGCATTAAAAAAGTGATCCCTATCAAACTTTGAGCAGTATATGTAATTCTATTAAAGTGCATGTATTATCCAGTCAAAAATTTTTCAAGGTTGTTTATGCAATTACATGTACATGCTAACATAGTTACATATGAGGAGATTGTAAAAAAAAAATTCAGCTGATTGCATGGTTAGAAACATAACACTTAGCTTTCTGGGTGATAAATTCAGCAGACGACATTTTGAAATATTTTTGTTATTTTTTTTTTTTCTAGAAAACAGGTTTTGCCATTTCATGCAAATTGTCTCCAGTGAGGCAATTTGCATGAAATGGCAAAACCTTGTTTCTGGGAAAAATAATAAAAATATCAGTTTGTCTTCTGCTGAATTAGCCCAGAGAGTGGAAAAGGTTAAAGTTATGTTAGCTTTGGAGTCAGAGATTTCCATAAGTACTAAATTTCGGATAATTTTTGTAAGTTCCAGAAGAGTTGCTAGGACTTAACCTACAAATGCAATCAAATTTGGCTTCCTATATTGGAAGACAAAAAAAAATATAAATGCTATTTATAGGTATACATAAGTCTAGATAAGGAACTTTTTCAACTGAAAAATGTTGATATTTTTCTTAACTCCATGGAAATATATGTTGTGGGTACTCATTAGAAGTGCCTAATTAAGGTGCTTCTAATGAGTACCCACAATACATGTTTTCATTGAGAAATAAGAAAAATATTTTTAGGATACCACCTCTGATCTGGAGCTCTTTATCTGTACAATTTCCAAGAAAACAAAAACACCTACCTACCTTGTTAGTGGGAAATGCATTCAGATCAATACATACCTCTAGATAAGGGGGTATCAGGTAAATATTTAATATTTTTCTTATTTCTCCATGAAAACATATGTTGTAGGTACTTATTATGTACTCGCCATATACCCACAACATACTTCTTTTTTTTTTAAGAAATAAGAAAAATATCAATACATTTTGGTTGAAAAAAGAGTCTTATATCTCGAGCTATGCAATACACAATTGCTGATAAGTCAAAGGCAGATTAACTATTGTAAATATTGTAACTTTATTATTATTCATTCATCCAACATGGCATGTGTTTTCTCCCTAGCATGAACTGAAACACTAATTTTATGACTCTGATCCATCATTCATAGTTGAATGCCATTTTTTTTTTACATCAACCCTTGCATTTAGCTTCATTTGTGATAACTGTTTGGCCTACAGTCATTAAACCAGGTGTGAAGCCATTCCACACACATACTCAGAAGATATGTTTTATGCAAATAGAACAAAAATTATACTTAACCCTTGTCCTGCTGAACCCGGATATGTCCTGCCTTTGCAAATAGTGTAGATCCAGATCAGTTTGCTTCTGAAGAAGCCAACTGACAACTGATCTGGATCTGCACTGTTTATCATTCAGTATTTGAATTTGTACCAACAACCTGGATCAAGTAATCTGATTGGCTGAAAATTAGAAGTGGGCGTGGCATGTTAATGTATTCAGCAGGACAAGGGTTAATTCCAGCCTAAATTATCATCATTTAGTACCTTACCTGGAGCTATGGTTTGTACCAACATTGGGGGCTCAGTCAGATGTACACTCAGCTTGCGATCAGCATGTCGCATATTCGGGGTCTAGCAACATTCTTGGAGATTGATCATGAAATATTTTCTATGATCATTCTCTCTCTTCTGCTGATTCAAGAAGGGCAGTGGTCAATTTCTGGCAAAAGAATGTGCACAAGTACTGCTTGACAACTTAGAGGACAAAGTGTCAGTAAATAGACTGACCAGCTTGACCTGACCTTAATAGTGTTGACTTAGCTGTTAACCCATTGTAGTCTGGATACCCCTAAAAGGGTAATTGGCAAACAACGCAGACCCAGATGGCAAACAATGCAGACCCAGATCAGATGCCACAGAACGCGGCATCTGACCAGGGTCTCCATTGTTTGCAAATAGTTTACCCATTTTTCTCTAGAAATATCTAAATCTCATAGCTGGATTTACCTAAAATTGAAATTGGGCTCTTCCAATATATAGTGTGGGAGAATCTATTCAGTGTACAATGGGTTAAACTCCAACCCAACAAGCTATGGTTTGTATATTGAGGTTTCTTTGCTCCTTTCAGTCTGTCAAACTGACTGAAAAATGTTTACTTCAACTTGTACATATTTTATTTTCAGATCTGTGAAGAACTTGTTGAAGTCTTAAGGTAAGTATTCCAGGTGTATACTTAGACAGTTTGTCAGAATTCTGTTTATCACTAAGCATGCCTTGTAAAAAATTTCCGCTGTTAGACAAAATTTTGAAATATTTTTTTCCAAGAAAAAAAACTTTGGCATTTCATGCGAAAGAATGTGCACAATACTGGTTAACCGCTTGGAGGACTAAGCCTGCCCAGTAAACGTGTGGTTAGGTAAACTGACCGCGCTCGACATGACCCCACTGGGTTGACTGGGCCGTAAAACCTCAACACAAAACAAACATGTGAATTGTTAACATATTTCATGTGAATTGTCTCCAACATAAGCTTTTATCAAGAAAATTAGATAAAGGATTAAGCATCATATAAATACCCCTCCATGAAGTCCTCTGCTGATCTTTCTTTAACCCTTAGCACTCTGGGTAAAAATTTCAGCAGACGACATTTTGAAATATTTTTCTTATTTTTCCCAGAAAACAGGATTTGAAATTTCATGCAAATTGTCTCCTGAGGAGACAATTTGCATGAAATGTCAAATCCTGTTTTCTAGGAAAAATAAGAAAAATATCATCAGTTTGCCGTCTGCTAAAAATGCTCAGAGAGTGGTAAAGGTTAAACTAATAAAGTATTAATCGTGAAAAACATGCCCAGTGTTTGTGCTCTGGATATGAGTAATTAGCATAGGTTTGGCAATTAATCCTGGTCCTACTGGTCCTCGATATGCCCTGCGTTTGGAAACAGTGTAGAGCCAGATCAGTTGGCTTCTTCAGAGAAAAAAAAAGAAAGAAAAGAAAAGAAAAATAAAATAATATTCTGTCTTATATTACTTGGGTCTGCTGAACTGGAATATGCCCTGCCTTTGCAAACAGTGCAGATTCAGGTCAGTTGGCGTTTCAGTGAATCTGTACTGTTTGTCATTCAGTTTATGAATTTGTATCAACAATGTGGATCAAGTAATCCGATTGGCTGACAAGTAGAAGTGGGCCTATCATGTTAATTTATTCAGCCTGACAAGGGTTAAATGTTAGCAAAAATGCAAAGCTTTATGTTTGTTAAGAGAATTGGAATGCTGCCTCTCTAATATGGGTGTTTCCAGCCACCTTTAAACTCTTGTCATGCTTAATGAATTAAGATACCATGCCTACTTCTGATTGTCAGCCAATCAGATTGCTCCAGGTTGTTAATACAAATTCTGTTTTCCATCATCCATCCATCGTTAACTTTTCATATTTTTGCATTTCCAGAATCGTATGTCCGATTAAGCTTGGTGGGAGGCATTCGGGCTACTTGGAGATTCAGAATTGCTTAAATCGTTGCGTTCTGATATCCAAGATGGCAGCCATCTTGAAAATCTTCAAACCACATCTGCTTCCAAACACTAAATCGGATTGAGCCCAAACTTGGTAGGAGGAATTAGGGCCACATGGAGGTTCAGAATTGCTACAATCATTCCTGTTATGGCCCCTATGGCGACCATCTTAAATATTTCAAACCAACATCTCCATAACCTTAAGGTGGAATGAGCTGAAACTTGATGGGAGGCATTGAGAGGACATTGAGATTCAGAATTGCCAAAGTTGTTCTCTTCTGATATCCATGGTGGCCATCTTGAAAATCTTCAAGCCACATCTTCTCCTGAATGCTAAGTTGAATTGAGCCCAAGCTTAGTGGGAGGTATTGGGGTGACATGGAGACTCAGAGTTGCTAAAATCCTTCCGTTCCTTTATCCAAGATGGCCCCCATGGGCCATCTTGAAAGTCTCCAAATGACATCTGCTCCGGAAGGTTTAAGTCTGATTTAGCCAAAACTTAGTGGGAAGTACGGGGGAGACATGGAGATTCAGAATTGCTAAAATTGTTCCATTCCGATATCCAAGATGGCCGCCCAAATGGCAGCCATCTTGAAATTCTACAAACGACATCTCCTCCTAATCCATGAAGTTGGATGTGGCTGAAACTAGACGGTTGCTATCAGATCAACATAGAAATTCAGAATTGCTAAAATCGTTCTGTTCCGATATCCAAGATGGCTGCCCTGGAGGCTGTCTTGAAAATCTTCAAGGATATCTGCTCCCAAGTAGTCGGAAGAATCCAAACCTTGGTGGGTGGCATTGGGACCACATGGAGATGCAGAATTGCTAAAATCATTTTGTTACAATCTCCAAGATTGCTGCTTTGGTGGCCATCTTGAAAAATCTTCAGTTGTTATCTGCTCCCAAAGAGTAAGTCAGATTAAGTGGAAACTTGGTAGAAGGCATTGGGGCAACATGGAGATTTAGAATTGCTAGAATGGTTCATTTCTTATATCCAAGATGGCCACCATGGCAGCCATCTTGAAAATCTTCAAACCACATCTGTTCCCGAATGGTAAGTCGGATTGAGCTTAAACTTCATGGGAGCCATTGGGGTGTTATGGAGCTTGTTCCGTTCCGCTATCCATGATGGCTGCCATGGCAGGCATCTTAAAATTCTTCACACCACATCTCCTCCCAAACCCTAAGTCAGATTGACCTGGACCTTGATGGGAGTCATCGGGGTGACATGGAGATTCAGAATCGCTAAATCATTCAGTTCCAATATCCAAGATGGCGGCCATGGTGGCAGTCTTGTAACTCTTCAAACAACATCAGATTCTAAATAGCTAAAGGCAGTCTGGGCCCGGGTGTTCAAAGCGTCGTTAGCTTAACGAGCTCGTTAAGGGTCATTTCGTTAACTGTTTTAGAGGATTCAATACACAATATTCTGATATTTTTTGCTGAAAAAATGTGAGTAGCTTTTGCACTGCAAAAGCTACTCACATTTTTTCAGCAAAAAATTTCAGAATATTTGCGTATCACTCAATGTAAATTTTAACGAATCGTTAACTAATGACATCGTTAGCTTTGAACAACTGGGCCCTGATCTTATAGCCAAGATGGCCACCAAGGCACAATGTAACATATCATGATAACCTGAAACCTTTAGAATCTCTCCACACTTATCTTACCCTAATATTGTCTGTAAAGATTCCAGTTATAGGTACATGAATCTGATCTTTAAACTACCCTAACCCTAACCTAACCCTAACTGAACTAGCTCTGACTATCCGTAACATCTTTATGCAGTCAGTTGTATGTTGAATTCAGTATCTAGTGTGGACAGATTCTAAAGTCTAACCAATTATTGTTAAAATATTTATTTGTTATTAATTTTGTGGTATTCTTCATGGCACCAGATAAGAGCGGGTATCCAGATAATATTTTCTTATTTCTGCAAGAAATCATGCCAGGCACTTCTAATGAGTACCCACAACATATGTTTTTGTGGAGAAATAAGAAAAATGTCACTACTTTGCCAGTGAAACCGGAGCTATTTTCTGTAAAGGAGAGGTTGTGTATCTCACATGTCATAATAAGCGTTCATAGTTTGCTAATTTTGTGTTATTCTATTTTCAGTAAAGGAGATTTTGATGAGTTCATCGCACATATGCGTGGCTTGTTAAACATTTACAGTTTAAGTGGCGACAAGTAAGTACTAGAAACTAACATCACCCCATGTCGTGTTAGAAGTTTGTTGGTGATATTAACCCAAAATATTTGGACAGACAGGCTTTAGGAAACAGTAGACCCAGATCTAAATGCTCCTAAGGGCATTGCTAAAGATAAGATGGGTTATCTTGAAAATGTTTTTATTTCTGCACAAAAACATTTGTTATGGATACTTATTAGAAGTGCCTAATAAATACCCACAACATATGTTTTCATGAAGAAATATGAAAAATATTTTTTGGTTGAAAAAATCGCTTTATCTGGAGCTGTTCAAGGAGCAGTTTGATCAGGGTCTACAGCTGTTTGTCATTCGTTCTTAACCTTTCAAACACATATAGCCAAATGACCTTGTCCAGTTTTTAGGATAAGTATGGCAAGGAATCAGTGTCCAAATGTTAAGCCTGTACCAGGATATTTCATATATGTCAGATATTTTTATACCCCCGACATACGAAGTATGTGGGGGTATATAGTTTTTGCTTTTCCGTTCATCTGTTCGTCCGTTCGTTCGTTTGTACGTACGTTCGTTCGTTCATTCGTTCGTCTTTCCGTCACAGGGTCAAAGTTTTTGCGTTAAAGTTTATAAGACCTCATATTTTGAAGACCCTTTGAAGGATTTCGTTCATATTTGGCATGATGGTAGATATAGGTCTAAAATTTTTATTAGCACCATCCCCACCCCGGGGGTGGCCTTGGGGTCAAGGTCACGGACTTAGAAGTTTTGTAAAAAAGTCACAGGGTCAAAGTTTTTGTGTTAAAGTTTATAAGACCTCATATTTTGAAGACCCTTTGATGGATTTAGTTCATATTTAGCATGATGGTAGATATAGGTCTAAAATTTTTATTAGCACCATCCCCACCCCGGGGGTTGACCTTGGGGTCAAAGTCACGGACAGAAGTTTTGTAAAAAAGTCACAGGGTCAAACTTTTTGTGTTAAAGTTTATAAGACCACATATTTTGAAGACCCTTTGATGGATTTCGTTCATATTTGGCATGATGGTAGATATAGGTCTTAAGTTTTTATCAGCACCATCCCCACCCTGGGCGTGACCTTAGGTCAAGGTCACGGAAGAAATTTCATTAAAAAAGTCAAAAGTTCTTTGTGTTTAAGTTTAAATAGCTATATCATCAAGACCCTTGAGGAATTTCATTTATATTTGACATGTTGGTAGATATCGGCCTAGCATCTTAGTCCGCATGATCCCCACCCTGGATGTGACCGAGGTCAAGGTCACGAACTTAGAATTTTCAGTAAAATTTTTGCATTTAAGTTTATACAGCCATATCATCAAGACCTTTTATTAAATTTCATTATCCCTTAACTGAAAGGTTGAGCAGAAATAGCTATCAGCAAGAAATCTTTTTGTCTGTCCGTCTGTCCTTTGAAGCATTATTTGTTCATACTTTTTTCATATTTTGAAGACCATTTAATGGATTTCATTCATATTTGGCATGATGGTAGATATAGGTCTAAAGTTCTTATTAGCACCATCCCCACCCCAGGGGTGACCTTGGAGTCAAGGTCATAAACTTAGAATTTTCATAAAAAATTCAAAGTTTTTTGTGTTTAAGTTTATATAGCTATACCATCAAGAACCTTTGAGGAATTTCATTTATATTTGACATGTTGGTAGATATAGAGTATGACCTTCAGGTCAAGGTCACAGACTTAGAAATTTCATATAAAAGTAAAAAAAAAAATTGCATCTAAGTTTATATAGCTATACCATCAAGACCTTTTGTTGAATTTCGTTATCCTCCTACCGAGAGGTTTAGGGGATATAGCTTTCAGCATAGAATTCATCCATCCTGCCATCTCCAGAGTCAAAGCTACATATTTTGTGCTCGTTAAAAACTGGCGGTAGCGCTGGTCGGGGATATACGTGCCCCACTGGGCACTTTGTCTAGTTTTACCTATACTCCTTGGTCAAATTAAATCATGAGAGAAGGTTCAGTCTAGACTCAACTCGTAGGCCCAGAGATTGGGCATCTTTTTATTGACAGTTTTCTTATAGGATTTTCATGGAAAAATGAAATATTATCTGATGTCCCACTTATCTGGAGCTGTTCTAGCATAAATACCCATGCATATACTCTGTTTGAAGTCATAGTTGAATGGGCAGATTCATGTGTAATTAAAGTTATTTGACATAAAATTGCCATCCGGGAATGAGCATTTTTGGGTTGATTGTTTACAATCTAGCCATAGTGCACAAATGTCAAACTTTCTTAAGGTATTTGTCTGTGATTGTCATTGATCTGTGTAATCAAACCGCACGTTAAATGAAACCCAGGTAACAATTATTTATAGCCAGGTTATTCGTGTTTCTGTGATGTCAGAGTGCTGTTGTTAGGGGCTTATCTGTAAAACCTGGTAGTTGTTCAAAGCTAACAACATCGTTAGTTAACGATTCGTTAAAAATTACATCGAGTGATACGCAAATATGCTGAAATTTTTGCTGAAAAAATGTGAATGCAAAAGCTACTCACATTTTTTCAGCAAAAAATATCAGAATATTGTATATTGAATCCGCTAAAACTGTTTACGAAATGACCCTTAACGAGCTTGTTAAGCTAACGATGCTTTGAACAACTGGGCCCTGGGCTAGGACCTTTGGGACATTGGCAAACAGTGCACAGCCAGATCAGATGCCGTGGAATTCAACATCTGATCAGGGTCTACACTGTTTGCTTATATCACAGGAAGTTAAGGGTTAAATGAAAGTCTTAAGTCCACGTTCAGGACCATTTTCCCAACCTACACTCAAAGCCAATTGACTCACCAGTGCTATCAGTGCTTTGATTCTAAACTTTTGTTGGTGTCACAATCATTCTTGTTTCCATGAAATAATGTCATTGTATACAACATACTGAATATGCGGATTTTTATGATTTTGTGTTGAGTGAATTGTGTGAGCCCTATTACACCAACTATTTCCATGTGAACTCTATCAGGCCATGGTCCAAAGTTTGCTGAAGTTACTATCAAGATTGTATATTTTTCAAAGCATTGGATAGTATTACCAGCTTTTTGGATTCTATGTCAGCTATCATCACATTTCTGCATCTGAATCTTGTAGGTTGGGCACCGTCCTGCTGAAACTTCAATATGATTGACCTGCCATCACTGGCATTTGGCAGGAAAGTTCTTTCCTCAACTGAAGGCCTTTCTTCTCATCAGTCTCATTCTGGAGACAGATTAACAAGGCAGAAATATTGTTGATTGGGACATTTAACCCCAGCTCAAACAAACAAAACATTCAAATCTGTTGCATTCTGAATATAATATTTAACCTTGTCATGCTGAATAATTAAGATGCCACGCCCATTTCTAATTGTCAGCCAACCAGATTACTTGATCCAGGTTGTTGTTATATATTCACATACTGAATGATAAAAAGTGCAGATCATGATCAGTTGGCTTCTGAAGATCTGGATCTACACTGTTAGTAAAGGCAGGATATATCCAGGTTCAGCAGGACAAGGGTTAATAACTGCCTGTGAACCCCTGTCACAGTCATGTTGATTACCCAAAGTGGTTTGTTTTTTGGTGGGGCTATAAGTAAAACATTAACCTGTATACACCTTTAAATGATGAGTTATGTTGAGTTTTGAATATTTTATTAACCCTTCTCTTGCTGAGCATGACGTGACCTGTCTTAGCAAACAGTGTAGCTCCAGATCAGTTGGCTTCTAAAGAAGCCAGCTGATCTGGATCTGCACTGTTTATCATTAAATATGTAAATTTCTATCAAAAACCTGGATCAAGTAATCTGATTGGCTGGAAATTAGAAGTGGGCATGGCATCTTAATTTATTCAGCATGACAAGGGTTAATGATTGCCCGTGAACCCCTATCACAACCATGTTGATTCCCCATAGTGTTGTGTATTGTGGTGGAGATATAAGTAAAATATTAACCTGTATGATTTTGGAAAAACATGATTATGAAATAATTTTCCCAGAAAAGGGTTCACACCCCTAGCATCTTCTCTGTGTATGGGCCTGCAGTGATGATAAACAATTAGTATGGGTGAACTTTCTATATGTGAATGGAAGCTGGTGGGTTGGGTGGGGGGTGGGGAGACATTTTTTTTTTTTTTTTTTTTTGCTAAAAAGAGCTCTACTTTATTTTGTTTTCTGCCTAAGTTTTCTGTTTTGTCCTGTAATGAAGTAGAGATACAGAACAAAAAAAAAATCTATACCATCATGTTAAGTCTATACCATCATGTTTTTCTTATGTTTCAGAAAACAGAAGGGTAAAGCTTATCTCGCACTTTCTTCACTTGAAGCTGATCTCAATGTCCTTGCCCAGCTACAAAGGTTGGTACTTCTTGTTTCCCTAAATGTTTGAATAAATGCCGTTCAGCCCCAGTAGTTTAGACACATCAGCAGGTAGCCCAGTGGCTAGGCTCCATAGGGCAGTCACTTGTGCCTTTGGCTGCAAATCCAGGGGTCGCAGGTTTGAATCTCAGGTTGGCCAAGTAACTTTTGTGGAGATCGTGCATCCGACTGGTGATCAGGAGGTTGCGGGTTCGACCCCCTTCGGGTCGGCAACATTATTTCAAGGAGATTGATCATGAAAAAAAGTCTGTGGTCATTTCCTCCCTTCTGCTGATTCAAAAAGGGCAGTTTTCAGTTTCTGGTGAAAGAATTTGCACAATAGTGGTTAATCACTTAGAGGTCTAAGCCTGCCCAGTAAAAGTGTGGCTAGGTAAACTGACTGCACTTGGCATGACCCCTTTCAGTTGACTGGTCCGTAAAACGTCAACACAAACAACTGTGGAGATTGATCATGAAATATTTTCTATGGTCTTTCTATCCCTTCCACTGATTTAAGAAGGGCAGTTGTCAGTTTCTGACAAAAGAATGTATGCCCGCCCAGGAAAAGTGTGGTTAACTGACCAATTCGCTATGAGCTTAATAGTGTTGACTGGGCTGTTCAACTACAACCGAGCCACTGTATCCCACTGATCTTCTTTGAAGTTTAAGATAAGTATGGTAAAGAGTCATAGCTACAGATAAGAGGGGGTATCCACATTATATTTTTCTTATTTCTCGACAAAAACACGTTGTGGGTACTCATTAGAAGTGCCTCGCCGAGGCGCTTCTAATGAGTACCCACAACATACATTTTTGTGGAGAAATAAGAGAGATATCAGGATTTTTCTGATGAAAAAAGTGCCTTATCTATTGCTATGGTAAAGAGTGAAAGTTTCAAAAGTATTGGGTGAATATTCAGAATAGTATTTTTGATATATCGCCACTAAAAGGTATATTGTGACATCTCATTAGAATCAAATAAGATGGTTCATCCAAGATGAGTCTAAGTAAGTGCCTCAGAACTAGTTTTCTTGGAGGAATGTAGAGGAATAAAATATTTAGGAGTCCTCATGTTAGTCAGGCTGTACGACTGTGTGAGTTTGTGTAGAGAATTTCTAAAGTTTTTGTTAGACTTAGTCTTTCATAAAACTGCACAGAAGTAAAATTATACAAGATATATGAGCCAGCACATGGCAAAAACCTACAATAGACTTGTGTGACCTGGGAAGACCTAGATCAGCCTGCGCATCCTCTCAGTCTGATCAGAATCTTTGCTGATTGCGCCTTCTACAGCCTCCTGGTTATCTAAGGAGGGATAATCGAGAACCCTTGCCATACTGGGTGGGTGTACAGGCTGCTCTGTGTCTTTGCTGGTGACTCAGGTATTATAAGTTTTGTTGTGCACTGGCTCATATAGGAAGGAGAAATAGTGTCCCAATATTTAGAATGTTTTCACTCATATAGGAAGGAGAAATAGTGTCCCAATATTTAGAATGTTTTCACTAATAGCTCCAGATAAGATGGGCTGTCTGACAGATGAAAAAAAAATCTTACTCCTGCTTAAAAACGCATGTTGTGGGTACTCATTAGAAGCACCTTTCAAGTACCCACAACATTGTTTTTGTACAGAAATAAGGTTGAAAAAGAGGATTAGATGAAGTTAGTCTCATTACAGTTGATTTTCTCTATTTATTTTCAGTTCAATAAGTGGTGTGGCCAATTATATACACAAGTCTCCACTTGGTATACTGCTTCCTAGGAAAGGAGGTAAAATTGTTTTTGTGTAGAGCGAACATTAACACATTAAAGACTGAATAAACTCTCTCACACTATGTATTGGAAGTCCATTTTCAATTTTAAGTATGTCAGGCTACATGATGTAGATATTCCGAAGAAAAATGGTTGAACTATTTGCAAACAGTGGAGACCCTGATCAGACGCAGTATTCTGCAGTATCTGATATGTGTCTGCACTGTTTGTCAGTTACCTGTTTAGGGTCTAGTCTTCAATGGGTTAACCCATCATGCTGGTCTAATCAGGGTCTATACCGTTTGCATTAAGTATAGAAATTTCTTAAAAAACATGGTAATAATAAAAACTAACCAGACACCCCTTTTACTGGTAATGGACAGATCCAAAGATGTAAGGTAGAAGAATCTACTCAGCATAAATGGATTAATGACACAGAGTTCACACAAGTTTTGGAAATACTTGAAAATAAAGAATTGTGTAGAATTTTTTTTTTTTTTTTTTTTTTTGAAAACTGAATCGGAGCTTGAGAAGTGCTTGAAAAATCAATAAAAATAAATTTCCTTCAGTTCAGTGTTGTCAGTAATACCATAACTTCCAAAGAGTGGGTGTAAAATCCATAACATTTGTACCATATGTATTTCATGCTTATGTTGATAAGAAATACACGGTTTGAAGATAGGTATTAATATAAAGTAAAACTTTAATGACTGGAACCCCAGTGGCTTGTTTCCTGGGGCTTGGTTTTGAGTCCCTAGAGGAATTCTTCCAATGGCGCAAGAAAATCATAGCTCTAGTTAAGACACTTTTTTCAATCCAAAAGTGTTGATATTTTTCTTATTTCTCCAGGAAAACATATTTTGAGGTACTCATTAGAAGTGGCTCAGTGAGGCACTTCTAATGAGTACCCACAACATATGTTTTTGTGGAGAAGTAAGAAAAACATTAACCTGATACCCACTCTTATCTATCATACAGCATAATCAGATATTTTATTAACGTGCAGGTACAGGGGCAACATCCACATTAGTGGACATCCTTCCAGATAGCTGGCTTGCTGCACTATCTAAGTCTATGAAAATACATATTTAGGGGTATTTAAGAGAAATTTTCTTTATCATGAAAATGTATGTTGAGTGAACTCGTTAGAATCACATCATCAAGGAAGATCATTTATAGAACATTGAAAAGACACCCTAGAAGATCCCATTTCATAAATTAGCAAGAAAATGTATGATGAATGTACTGATTAGAATTGCCTAATTGAGTCAATTCTAACAAACACACATAACATTCCATTTATAGAAGGTCAAAGACATCCCAGGCCAGCCTCGGTGGCTCAGTTGGATGCGCCAGGAGGTCGCGGGTTCAGCCCCCGCCGGGGTCAGCAACATTCTTTCGTGGAGATTGATCGTGAAATATTTTCTACGGTCATTCTCTCCCTTCCACTGATTCAAGAAGGGCAGGTGTCAGTTTCTGGCGAAAGAATGTGCACACTACTGGTTAACCGATTAGAGGACTAAGCCTGCCCAGTAAACATGTGGTTAGGTAAACTGACCATGCTTGACATGACCCCAGTGGATTGACTGGGCCGTAAAACTTCAACACAACACAAAGAAAGATAATCCCCATTTCTTAAATTATTTAGAAAATGTATGATGAGTGTACTGATTAGAATTGCCTAATTGAGTCAATTCTGACAAGTACACATAACATACCATTTATAGAAGGTCAAAGACATCCCAAAATTATCTCATAAATGGTCATTTCTCAATATAATCTATACATTTTTTGGGATCCGTCTTTGAACCGTGTTATATCCAAAACCCTGTTATAACGAACCATGTTATAAAGAGGTTGTAGTGTATCAAATACCAGACATTACCTGTTTGGTATTTCTTTATTGCATGTTCAGTTGTAGTTTAACAAAAAATAACAAGAAGGTGATTTGAAATGTTGAAGAAAATAGTAGAGTTTTGCATTAGTTTCAGAAGTATTCTGTTTCAGAGGAGCAGCAGAACATGTCAGTACCCATCTTAGTTCCACTTTGTTTCAGGGGAAAGCAATGGAACATAGTTGAGCTACCTGACCTAATATATGTTCAATAAATTGCTTTGTCTTTTCACATTTGTTGGACCTGGTCCATGTCCCACAGATGGTAAACATTATACCAAGTTTATATACCTTACACAATTACGACACCACCATTGGTGGTGTTGACTTACTTAGTTTAAATTCAAAGGCATAGGAAGGAGGAGAAGATGACGTAGGAAGTGTAGAAGTGTGATATTTTATTATGCTCCCCGAAGAATTTCGGGGGAGCATATAGTCGCCGCTTCGTCCGTGCGTCCGTGCGTCCGTGCGTCCGTCCCGCTCTTGTCCACGCAAATTCTCGGAAACTGCTTGTCGGATTTCAATGAAACTTCATGGGAATATTAAGTATCAAAGGTGGATGCGCATATCACCTGCGTGTTCTGGTTCGATGATTTTTCCAAGAGTTATTGCCCTTTGATGAGTTCTGCATGAATATATAGGGTACTGTTCGTGTCCACGCGAATTCTCGGAAACTACTAGTCGGATTTCATTGAAACTTCATGGGAATATTAAGTATGGAAGGTGGATGTGCATATCACCTGCGTGTTCTGGTTCGATGATTTTTCCAAGAGTTATTGCCCTTTGATGAGTTCTGCATGAATATATAGGGTACTGTTCGTGTCCACGCAAATTCTTAGCAAATACTGGCAGAAATTCAACGAAATTTTAATGGAATCTTAAGCAGCAATAGGGGATGCGCATATTGTTCAATCTTTCTGGTTAGATGATTTGTCACAGAGTCATGCTACTTTCTTTAAAGCTGCAGTGTAAGGTCACTGGCTATTTTTAGAAAAGAATTTGTCAACACTCTAGTGCCTACATTTATTGATGGATTTTGATATAACTTCAAACAAATGTTGGGTATGATAATATCTTGAGCATGTTTGACATTCAGGGTCCTGGGCTCAAGGTCAAGGTCACTGTGGCTATTTTTAGAAAAACTTTGTTTTTGCTCTAGTGCCTAGATTTATTCCTTTCATTTATTCCAACTTTTATGTTGCTGATGTTTGTATGACAGTGCCTTCAGGCAAGCTTATCTGTCCACCAACAGGTTTTGTGATACTCCATTTTGAAGTACAGTGAGTATACACAGTATACCGCTCTTTATCTAGGATAATGTTTCCTGTTCCGACTATTGCATGTTCGGGGAGCATCCATCGGTTTCACCGATATTCTTGTTTGATGCGGTCTAGAGCTATCAGGAGTGAAAATTTTCACTCACAACTTGCATTGGCAAGTAAAATATAGGCCAAATCATCGCAGGTGCCAAAATTTGTAATAGGCATTCATTTTGTATACCATTCTAAGCAGAAATAAGCTGGCTTCATCCTGAAACAAAACTACTGGATGAAGTTTGAAATTATAGATTTTGCTTCTGTAGCTGATTCCAAGATTTTCCATGTGTAGAAATGGATAAATGACATGGATGGGTAGATTACCAATTGTGAAATTGTAGATTGGTGCTGATATGGCTTTAAAGATGGGAGAAATCATCAGGGCCCAGTTGTTCAAAACTTAACAAAGTTGTTAGCTAATGTGACATTAAAATTTTTATCTTGAAATATGGCAAATACATTGATATTTTTTGCTGAAAAAATATGCACTCACATTTTTGCAGCAAAAATATTAATGTTTTTGAAAATACCTTAGCTACAACAGTTAATAAGTTTGTCAATAAAGAGCTAATTAAGCTAACAATACTTGGAACAACTGGGCCCAGATTGATTACAGACATTTCCTGGTACATTTTTAGTAAGGGAGAGCTAAAAGTTAGTCCCAGTGATTGGCATTTTGCACTTTCTGTTCATGAAAGTGGCTTCTAAAGAAACTTTACACCCCTCCTGGTTGTAACTTATTTCATAGTTCCAGAAAAGAGGGAGTATCTGGTAAATGTTGGGATTTTTTTTTTTTTTTTTTGTATTTCTCCACAAAAACATAAGTTGTGCATTCTCATTAGAAGAACCTCGGCATATATATGTTGTGGGTACTCATTCGAAATGCCTCGGCATATATACATTGTACTCATTAGAAGTGCCTCAGCATATACATGTGGGTACTCATTAGAAATGTTTCGACATATATATATTGTACTCACTAGAAGTGCCTCAGCATATATATGCTGTGTGTACTCATTAGAAGCGACTTCTCGAAGCTCTTCTGATGAGTACCCATAACATGTTTTTGTTGGGATATTAAAAGAATTATCAATACTTTTTGGTTGACGAAAAAGAAAGCACCTTATCTAGAGCTATATATTTATAATGATTGTCACAGAAATATTCTGTTTTATTTGGAAGTTGAATTTGGATTGATTTTATTATTAATTGAGTTTTTTTTTCCTTTTGCAGGTCACCCGATGAAGTTAATTTATTTTGTGTCTCCCTATAATCTGCTGTGTAAAAAGACAAGGTCCTCATATCCCATGACTGTTGAAGGTATTTATTTCATCTTTTTGACTTTTACCACTCTAAGTAAGTTAGCAGACGACAAGTTTATCATATTAAGATTGGGCTCTACACTGTTTGCCACTCAACTACAGTTTTTATGCCCCGCCACCCAAAAAGTAGCGGGGTATTATGTTATACCCTCTGAAATTTTGAGTGTCCGCCCATCCGTCTGTCCTTCCGTCCGTCCATCAGTGCCCCCACCATTCTTCTGTACGCAACTCCTCCTACAGTTTTAGGCCAATCCTTTTCAAACTTTACAGGCCCTTTTAGGATGGTCTGAAGATATGCATATTGTTTTTTCAGAATCCTGAAATTATTTTTATCACATTTTTTGCATTTGTAACTTAGACTTTTTTCGAGCCCTAATAGTACAGAAATGTATAGGGAGTATGTACCTTCTGACCGCAACTCCTCCTACAGTTTTAGGCCAATCCTTTTCAAACTTTACAGGCACTTTTAGGAGGGTCTGAAGATATGCATATTGTTTTTTCAGAATCCTGAAATTATTTTTTATCACATTTTTTGCATTTGTAACTTAGACTTTTTTCGAGCCCTAATAGTACAGAAATGTATAGGGAGTATGTACCTTCTGCCCACAACTCCTCCTACAGTTTTAGGCCAATCCTTTTCAAACTTTACAGGCGCTTTTAGGATGGTCTGAAGATATGCATCATGTTTTTTCAGAATCCTGAAATTATTTTTTATTACATTTTTTGCATTTTTAACTTAGACTTTTTTCGAGCCCTAATACTACAGAAATGTATAGGGAGTATGTACCTTGTATGCGCAACTCCTCCTTCATTTTCAGGCCGATCTTTTTGAAACTGTACACAGGCTTTTAGGAGGGTCTGAAGATATGCATATTGTTTTTTTTTCAGAATCCTGAAATTATTTTTTATCACTTTTTATTGCATTTTTAACTTAGACCTTTTGGTGTTTCTTTTTTTTTTTTTTTTTTTTTTTTTGGAGTTATGAAATAACTGTTTATTGCTTCTCTTCTTGTTTAACTTAGATTGTTTTCAGCCCTTATACTACAGAAGTGCATAGGGAATATGTCCCTGTGGCGGGGCATGGTGCATGGCTTGCAGTTTTATTAGACATGTCAACAGGTAGTAAGATAGTCATGTTCAAATTTTAGGACAAGTATGCTACAGAGTTCAGGTGTCCCAATATTTATAGAGAAAACAGTATTTGCAATTTAGATTCTGCAGGGCCAAAATTACCATTTGCAACTTCAAGGCCCAGTTATTGAAAACTGAAAGAAGTTGTTAGCTAATGTGGAGTTAAAATTTCTGTCTTAAATTAGGGCAAATAATTGATACTTTTTGCTGAAAAAATGTGAGTAGCTTTTGCATTGCAAAAACTACTCACATTTTTGCAGCAAAAAATATCAATGTACTTGAAAATGTCTTGGCTACAACAGTTAATGAGTTTGTCATTAACAAGCTTTTAAGCTAACAATGCTTTGAACAACTGTGGGCCCAGATCACAGGGATTTCAGATGACAATGTAGATATGTTAGGATTTACTTATAGAGGGACTAAAAAGCTCCAGGTAAGAGGAGAATCCAGAAAATTACATGAGTCAGAGCACGACAAAATCTACAATAAGACCTGTGTGACCTTTAAAGACTCATCCACCCAGTATGGCAAGGGTTGTTTATCCCTTTATGGATAGTCTGGAGGCCGTAGAAGGCACAGGCAATCAGTGAAGACTCTGATCAGACTGGGGAAGTGCTGGCTGATGTGAATCTTCGCTGGTCAACTCATTTTTCTTATTTCTCTACAAAAAAGCATGCATTGTGGGTACTCATTAGAAATGGATTGGTGAGGAGCTTTTGATGAGTAGCACAACATATGTTTTCATAGAGAAAGAAGGAAAATATCAACGCTTTTTGGTTGAAAAATTTGCCTTATCTGGAGTTATTGATACGATGAGTGTTAAGTTAGTATTTGTTTCTTTATCAAATCTGCAAATGGAAGAGATGTTTAGTTGTTTATTGTCATTATTATTTTTGCATGAAATCATAAGCTGTATGTGATCATTAGCATTGCCTCATGGGTGCAGAAAAGGGATCTTGAATTATTACAAAGTTTGCCACATAAGGAATTTTTTTAATTTCAGCAATTACAGAAAATGATCTCGGACATAGTGTTACAGTGTGCTTAGAACCATGTACTGCCTCAAATAAACTTCAGACAATGCCACTGATCAGTGTGAAAACACATCCCCAGGATGGGAAAAGGTAAGGAAGTGATCTTGTGTAGCAGTGGTTTTGATTTTCAGTTATTTTCAAGTTGGCTGGGTTATGTTTTAAGTTCTGAATATTGATTGAAGCGTCCAGGTGGCCAAGCAGTAAGCAACAGATAAGCAAGGGTGTCAGGAAAATATTTTTCTTGTTTCTCCAGGAAAACATATGTTGTGGTACTCATTAGAAGTGTCTCAGCAAGGTGCTTCTAAATTGTACCCATAACATGTTTTGTGGAGAAATAAGAAAAATACGTGCAATAGGGAATGATTTTATATACATGCTAAACTCTAAATAGATTTGTTTGTCCGAAAGAAACTATTAATAGATTTGTTTTTCCGAAAGTTTAACTGCTATTTTATGCATTGCAGATGACAGATGTGATAAATTTCATTATTGTCCCCATGCTTTTGTACCTGATATGACAACATTCGTGAACCGTTGTAAGTTTTGGACAAACAAATGATGTATTTTTTTTCTCTATCTTGAGCTATGAGTTAGTGCTCCTGACTTCGGATCATGAGGTCCTGAGTTCAACGCATGACTGTACAATGCTTCATTTCTTCCCAGGAAAATAAGGCTTGACATTTCCTTTGACTCATCTGCATAGCAGACAATTCGTACAAAATATCAAGCCTTAGTTTCTTTTTAAATTAAAGAAAGTGAATGTCATTTGCTATAATTTTGAATGCTACTTAAAAGATTATATAAATGTTTTTGTCAAAACTGATGACTGCTTCATGCAGTTCAAGACATGTGAACATTGTACATGTGTGTCATCTTAACGCCAAGACATCAGTCAAAATCAGCCTTGTTTGAGAGGGTGTGATTTAGATCAGGAAAGAATGAAGACTCAGCCGAGCCAGTGTTTCAGACCAGACTGTAAGACAACACTTGTCATGCTTAATAAATTAAGATGTCCTGCCCGCTTCTAACTTAAAGCCAATCAGATTACTCGATCCAGGTTGTTGATGCAAATTCACTTACTAATAAATGACAAACCATGCAGAATCAGATCAGTTGACCTTCAGAAGCAAGCTGATTTGAAGCTACACCATTTGCAAAGGCAGGACATATTTGATGAAAATTCTTGGAAAATTTTTCCCAGTTCTCCACAAAAACATATGTTGTGGGTACTCATTTGAAATGCTTTGGCGAGGGCTCAACTGGATGAGGGTTAATTGTTTGAAAGCTGTATCATTGTTGAATTATTATTTTTGTGGAAGGTGTCACGTATCTTATGTCACTGGGGCGTCCAACTGATATTGGCTTACAGTTGGGCAAGGCCTGCTGTCCTTGTAGCAGGTAAGGATAGAGGGGGGAATGTTTTTATTTCTTCTGTTTCTTCACTTTTATTCCTGTTCCACTTTCTTCCCTGTCCCTCTCTTTTATCTTTTCTGTCTCTTCTATCTCTTTTCTCCTTTTTCTGGGAGGTGACACAAAATGACCCACAAGGGTTCATGTGTTATTAAACCCCAACACAACACTTTGTGGATTTTATTGATGTGTAAACTCATTTACAAACTTAGCATGAAGCTCTGCTTTATTCAGTTTGTGAGTGATTTACTGGAGTTTACACTTTATTAAAATCCACAAAATAGAATTTATTCCAATAGTATTCAAACACATCATCAGGTAGTCAAACAGACTTATTCATATGTTAGGATCGGCCATGGTGGCTCAGTTGGATGCGCCATCCGACTGGAGACCAGGAGGTCACGGGTTCAACCCACGCTGAGGTCGGCAACATTCTTTCGTGGAGATTGATCATGAAATATTTTTTATGGTCATTCTCCCCCTTCCACTGATTCAAGAAGGGCAGTTGTCAGTTTCCAGCAAAAGAATGTGCACAACACTGGTTAACAGCTTGGAGGACTAAGCCTGTCCAGTAAACGTGTGGTTAGGCAAACTGACCGCGCTTGACATGACCCCATTGGGTTGACTGGGCCGTAAAACCTCAACGCAAACAAACATATGTTAGGACAAACATAATTTAGAAAAAATTTTCTCTACTGTGAATTATTGTCAAACAATGCATGGTGTTCGAGGGCAGATTGGGAAGTATTAATTTACGAGGTCAATTCTTATTTCTCTGAAAACATATGAGCCAGTGCACGACAAAATCTACATTAAGACGTGTGACCAACAAAGACCCAGATCAGCCCGTACATCCATCCAGTATGGCAAGGGTTCTTGTTTATCTCTCTTTTGTTTGATGCACAGACTGATCTTAGTCTTCACTGGTCATTCAAGTCTTATTGTAGGTTTTTTGTGCGCTGGCTCATATATGATACCAAGTGGAATTGCTGATAGCTCCAGATAAGGCATTTTTTTTTTTTTTCACTTTAAAAAGGTATTGATTTTTTTTCCCTACAAATATATGTCATGGGTATTCATTAGAAGCACCTTGCTGAAGCACTTCTAGTGAGCTCCCATAATGTATGTTATTGTGGATATAACAAAACTTTTACTTGATGCAACTTATATCTAGACTTATTATACGCTCGTTTGAAAAACGGGACGTATTGTGTTACGGGTATGGCGTCCGTCCATAAACTTTTTCGTTTCCGGCTAACTCCTCCTACAGTTTACATCTGATCAACCTGAAACTTGGTATATAGTTAGACCATGATGTGGAGCAGCGCATATTGGTTCGGGGTTACAGTCCACCAAATGTTTGCAGAGTTCTGCCCCTTTGAAAATTTCTGTAAAGCTTTCATTTCCAGTTAACTCCTCCTATATATTTTACATCCGATCAAGCTGAAACTTCATTTATAGTTAGACCATGATGTGGAGCAGCACATAGTGTTTTGAGGTTACAGTCCACCAAATATTAGCAGAGTTATGCCCCTTTGAAATTTTCTGGAAACTTTTCGTTTCTTGCTAACTCCTCCTACAGTTTACATCCAATCAAGCTGAAACTTGATTTATAGCTAAACCATGATGTGGAGCAGTGCATATTATTTCAAGGTTACAGTCCACCAAATATTAGCAGAGATACCCCTTTGAAAATTTCTATTAATTTTTCCTTTCTGGCTAAATCCTCCTACAGTTTACATTCGATCAAGCTGAAACTTCATAAATAGTTACACGATGATGTGGAGTAGCACATACTAATTCGAGGTCACAGTGCACCAAATTTTGGCAGAGTTATGCCCCTTTGAAAATTTCTGTAAATTTTTTGTTTCCGGCTAACTCCTCCTACAGTTTACATCTGATCAAGCTGAAACTTGATTTGTAGTTAGACCATGATGTGGAGCAGCACATATTGTTTCAAGGTTACAGTTCACCAAATATTAGCAGAGTTAAACCCCATTGAAAATTTCTATTAATTTTTTCATTTCCGGCTAAATCCTCCTACAGTTTACATCTGATGTAGCTGAAACTTCATAAATAGTTACATGATGATATGGAGCAGCCCATATTATTTTGAGGTTACAGTGCACCAAATATTTGCAGAGTTATGCCCCTTTGAAAGTTTTTGTTAACTTTTTGCAGCATATTATTTAGAGGTAATAGTGTGCATTTTTTTTTTTTTTATAATAGGTATATTTTTTGCAAATAACTAAAGTTATGGCCATATGGGCAAGTTATTTATTTATTTTTTTTTAACATCTTCTTTTATTAGATTTGCAAGGAAATGTTGCCATTATTAAATCTTTATAAATACATTTATTAAATGATACGGAATTAAGAAGCTTGACTAATATCAAACCTTATAAATATAATTCTTTTTGGATTTTTTTTTTTTTTTTTTTTTTTTTTAATACTCTTCTGAGTTGGTTCCTTTGAAGAACAAAAAACAAAAATAAATCAGTATAAAACAAGTTAAAGGTTTACAAAAAATTTCTTGCAGCATTTTTTTTTTTTTTTTTGGTTGTTTATTTTTGTTTTGTTATTGTTTAGTTGTTTGGTCTGATATTGAAGTATAGGAAAAACAAATAACCAGCCAAAGGCTCATATGAGCTTATAATATAGCCATGCTTCTGTCATGTGTCTTCTGTCCGAAAGCACTTCTCCCTATTTTCCCAGGAGGCAGAAGTCACTTCTCCCTTAATTTCTGGGCCAGCTTGTACCCTTAGGTTACAGTTCACCAAATATCAGCAGAGCTATGCCCCAATGAAAACTTTTTTTAATTTTCTTTTTGTAATTCCACTTACAGTTTATATTCAGAGCACTGAATTATACAGGAGCCAGTTTATGTGGTACATCTTATTATTTGCCACTGGCGTATAATGCCCCGCTTTGCGGAGCTCATGTGAATACCTTGTCAAGATGGTTCCATTGAGTACCACAAAATTTGTTTTTGTGTAGATATAATGAAAATTCAAAACTTTTTGGCAAGGGTTAATCAGATGAAAATTTCCTCTTTTTTGCAGAAAATTATCTTCTGGGATCTCATTGTTTGTTTCAGCTTGCCATCTTTTCAAGGGTTAAACAGCATGAACAGTTCAAGTCTTCCGGCCAGTTTTGTTCTGATTTTACCCCACCCAGTCCCAGTTTCTACAGCCATTATCAACTCAATACAGGAAGTTACAGGTAAAATCTTTGATACGTGTTGAATGTATTTGTTATCATACTGTATTTTGTAAGCTCCAGGTAAGGCACTTTTTTCAACTAAAAAGTGTTGATATTTTCTTATTTCTTAACAAAAACATATATTGTGGGTACTCATTAGAAGAGCCTCGGCGAGGCACTTACAATGAATACCACGAATATATGTTTTTGTCAACAAATAAGAAAACTATTATGTGAGTACCCCTTCTTATCTTTAGCTATGATTTTATATCCTTTCTAATTGTGTTTGTGGCATGGGTAATGGTTTCATATTGTCTATATGTCCTCTGTCTGTCCATTTGTCCTAAACATTTTGCCTTGCAGGGGGTATCTAATAAGCCATACTTATTGACACTTTATTTCATTTTCATAAGCATTTGGACAGGAAGTTACAGGAACAACTTTTGAGAAGTGTTGAGAAGTATTTGGCAATAATTTTTGAATACTTTTTGTTATTACTCCATAAAAACATACATTGTTACATTGTTTACTCTAGAATTGCCTTGCCTTAGCAATTCTAATACCTACAATGTATGTTATTATGGAGAACTGGAAAAAATTATCATAGAATTATCATCCTTTTAACAAGTCCTCTGTGATTGTTGTAATCATTACCAAAGCATTTGGACAGACAGCCATGAGCAAAAAGTGTAGACTTGGATCAGATGCATATGGGAACAGTGAAGCTACCAATCAGCCAACAATGATGCACGACCAGATAAGGACTTTTCGTATACAGTCAGACCTGTCCTAAAGCCCACCTGTATTAAGCAGTAACCGTGCGTTTATAGGCCACTATTTCAGATCCCATTTAAGGCAAAAAAAAATGAAAATCTACCTGTATTAAGCAAGCACCTGTCTTAAGCAACCAGTTTTTGGCTTTCTCATAGGTGCTTGCTTAACACAGGTTTTGACTGTACATCAGTATATTCTACGGTATCCAATGATTCTGTTAGCAAACAGTGAAGACCCTGATCAGATTGGGCAGTTGCACAGGCTGATCTGGGCCTTCTCTGTCTATATATGTGCTGAAGACACCTTTTTGCATGGCCTGGCCCATATGGTCTTATAGGCCTGAAAAAGTAATAGAATTTATAGAGTAAATAACTGAGTACTGTGTTTGCTATAATTAGTACACATGCTCTAATTAGTGCAAGTCAGAGCTATTTTCCAGGGCCCAGTTGTTCAAAACTAACGATGTCGTTAGCTAACGATTCATTAAAATTTACATCAAGTGATATGCAAATATGCTGAAATTTTTTGCTGAAAAAATGTGAGTAGCTTTTGCAATGCAAAAGCTACTCACATTTTTTCAGCAAAAAATATCAGAATATTGTACATTGAATCCGCTAAAACAGTTAACGAAATGACCCTTAACGAGCTCGTTAAGCTAACGACCCTTTGAACAACTGGGCCCTGAAACTTGTTTGATGCTCTTTTTAACCCTTGTCCTGCTGAACCCAGATATGCCCCACCTTTGCAAACAGTTCCAGATTAGTTGGCTTCTGAAGAAGCCAACTGATCTGGATCTACAATGTTTGCCATTCAGTATGTGAATTTATATCAACAACCTAGGTCAAGTAATTTGATTGGCTGAAAATTAGAAGTGGGCATGGCATCTTTATTCAGTATCACAAGGGTTAAGTGCCTGCTTTTTTTTGTAGAAATGAAATTTCTGAGTGCACTACTACAGATAAGAGGGATATTCAGATATTTTCCGTATTTCTCCATGAAAGGAAAATGGCAATACTGTTTGTATTTTATTTTATTTGTAAGAAAAGCTACTTATAAATCTCAAGCTATGACTGTGCACTTATTACAGCAAATACAATATTTATTCATTTGTTTAATTCTGTATTGATACAATAAAACTTGAGTGATACCCAACATCGATGTCTCATTTACCATGGCTGAATCTAGCTTGTTGTTGAGTCTTGAGGTTCGTCTGACTGCTCGAGAAACCAAATATTTAGGGATGTTTTAGGAGATTGACTTATTCTACAATAAAACCTGTGTAAGACAGCCACCTTTGAAATTGACTTTAGTGGTTGATGTGGAAATGTGGTTGTCTTATAAAGGTACATGTCATGTAATTTTGCTAGCAAAATTACATGATGTGTACCTTTATAAGACAGACAACTTTTTCCACATCAACCACTATTTAAAGTCAGTCTCAAAGGTGGCTCTCTTACACAGGTTTTACTGTATAATGAAAATATATCTTGTGTGTACTCATTAGAATTGCTTCATCTAGGCACATCTAACTAGACACTCAACATACTGTTGACTGTTATCTCGAAGTCCAACGGACTTTTTGAAATACTTCGAGATATCAGTACCTTGACATATCAGATTTGCAAATTTGACGGAAAAATAAATCGGACAACCAGATTCCACAAATGAATATGTAATTTGACTCCTTAAGTTAGATATCTATTGAAAAAAATGTGGAAAATAGGAGAAATTGCAATTTATCCTCTTTTCCACTATGTTTTTTTATTACCTGTTGTTAGATTTCCATGTTAAAACAGGGACCAGGGCCCAGTTGTTCAAAGCTAACGATGTCGTTAGTTAACGATTCGTTAAAATTTTAATCGAGTGATACACAAATACGCTGAAATTTTTTGCTGAAAAAATGTGAGTAGCTTTTGCAGTGCAAAAGCTACTCACATTTTTTCAGCGAAAAATATCAGAATTTTGTATATTGAATCCGCTAAAACAGTGAACGAAATGGCCCTTAACGAGCTCGTTAAGCTAACGACGCTTTGAACAACCGGGCCCAGATTTTCACTTAGAGATAAGCAGTTATTCGAGATAAGCAAAGTCAAGATAACGAGAGTAAACTATTATTTTATTGAAGATCGAAATGACATCCATAAGTTATCCCTATTTGCCTCCTGATCTGGGGCTATGATTAACCCTC
This sequence comes from Anodontia alba, assembly GCA_964016985.1. NCBI lineage: Eukaryota > Metazoa > Mollusca > Bivalvia > Lucinida > Lucinidae > Anodontia > Anodontia alba. The sequence continues at coordinate 68,796,244 of OZ024833.1, read as the reverse complement.
AGTGGCTCAGACTACCATGTCTAGAACACATTTCTGTGGTCCCAGAGTTGTTATATCTTGCTGTGATTTGTCTTATTTGGATCCTTTTCTTTTCTAGGGTTGGAAATCTCAGTTGGTGAGGAAAAGTCGCTGTATTCTTTGATTTTAGAGCAAGCATCAAACTGCAAAATTGCAAGTGGCACAGAATTGTTTGTGGTAAGAATTTTATTGTAACTGCGGTTGACTCTGACTATAGTTCTATTTTTCTGGGCCCAGTTGTTCAAAGCATCATTAGCTTAACAAGCTCGTTAGTGGTCAGAATATTAACTGTTCTACGAGGGTTGTGCCAAAAGTTATGTCACTAATAGGCTTCCTTTGTTTTATCCCAGGTATATTTTAAAATGCTTCACTGCACTTGAATGGTGTGTTGAATAGCTAACGATACCCGATTATTTTGTGCAAATTGCTTTCCAACTGACCGAGTTATTTCAAATTGAAATAGATGCAATCAGATACACTGACCAATTTACTTGTTACATTGGAACATGGACCAGAAGACTGAAATTCGTAGCTATATTAAATGCCGCATTAGGCTTAATATAGATTCAAAGCAGATATTTAATGAATTATGTGGTATATATGGACCTCAGACTATTTCAATGCGCACAGTTTTTAGGTGAGCTAAAGCTTTTAAAGCTGGGAAATTTTCTGTTGAAGATGATACCCGTCCTGGAAGACCTAAAACCTCTGTTACCAAGGCTAACATCACTGCTGTAAAGATTGTGGTCGAACAGGATGCGCGATTTACTGTCAAAGATATAGCTAGTTGTACTGGCATATCAGAAGGCAGTGTGCAAACAATTCTGAAAAAGCGTTTGGACCTGAGAAAGGTTTGCGCTAGGTGGGTACCTCATTTGCTCACTGAGGAGCAAAAGACACAATGCCTTAACTGAGCCCGGGAACTTTTGAAAACATACAGAGGCTGTAATAGTCAGGTTATTTCTAACTTGCTAACAGGTGATGAAACCTGGGTGCATGTTTGAGCCACAAAGAAGGGCTGATAATAAGCAATGAAGGCGAAAAGATCAAAAACGCTCATGTATTGCCAAGAGAACCATAAGTTCGAAAAAGATGTACGCAATTTTCTTTAATTCAAGTGGGCCAGTCGTTCAAGTGCTTTGTCCATCTGGTCATACAGTCACTGGCCGATTCTACAAGAATTCTGCACTGAAGAAAGTGAAAGAGTTTTACAATAAGAAATGACCAAGCAAAGGCTGGTCAGGAGTCCACCTTTTACATGACAACGCCTCCTCTCATAAGTCTGAGGTTGTTAAGTCTTTTTCGGTTTCTGAAAAGGTGAATGTTTTAAACCATCCACCTTATTCACCTCACCTGAGTCCCTGTGACATCTTTTTATTTCCAAGGCTTAAGAAAATGCTTTCTGGAAAAAAAGTATTCGTCTATAAGTTCTCTTGGCAGCGCTATTTATTAGTGTCTCCAACAGATACCAAAAGAAGACTATTCATCTGCTTTTCGTGAATGGGTAAAAAGATTACAAAAATGTGTTTCAGTAAAGGGGCTATACTTTGAAGGTTCGTAATAAAAATACGTTTGTTAAAACGTAGCACTGAAGTAATCCGAACCCAGTGACAAAACTTTTTGAAGGCCCCTCGTAGTAAGTGCAATACTTATTCACAGTTATTTTTGCTGAAAAAAATATGAGTAGATTTTTTTTCAGCGAAAGTATTAGTGTATAAGCCATATTTAATGATCAAAATTTTAACGTTACATTAACTAACGACATTGTTAGTTTTGAACAACTGGGCCCTGGCTTCCAGAGTTGTCTCCCTTTGCATAAAGGCTGAAAGCTGTGCAGGTCTGTCCAGTTCCCTTAACCCATTTTATTCTGGAGACCCCAAAAGGGTAATTGGCAAACAGAGCAGACAAAATGTGGCATCTGATCAGGGTCTCCACTGTTTACAAATAGTTAAGCCATTTTTCTCTAGGAATATCTAAACCACAGCCTGACATATCTAAAATTAAAATTTGACTCTTCCAATATATAGTGTGGGAGAGTTTATTCAGTTTGAAATGGGTTAAGGTGAGGGGACTTCCAGTTCAAAATCTCTTGTTTCATTGCACAGAGCCTTTCATTATCACCCTTACATTGTCTCGATATGATTAAAATAATGTTGGATTGGACTTAAATATGAAATCATGGTCGAGATTGATCATGAAATATTTTCTCAGTCATTCTCTCCCTTCTGCTGATTCAAGAAGGGCAGTTGTCAGTTTCTGGCGAAAGAATGTGCACAATACTGGTTAACCGCTTAGAGGACAAAGCCTGCCCAGTAAACGTGTGGTTAGGTAAACTGACTGCGCTCGACATGACCCCATTGGGTTGACGGGGCCGTAAAACCTCAACACAAACAAACAAACACGATCATTGTCTCCAACTTCAGTTGGAATGTCAGATTGTATTTTTCAGGAAAAATGAAAATAATGTTAAAGTTGAAATGTTATCCAGTAAAAAAAGTGGTTAAATTCAGCTTACTAATGATAAATAGTTTGTTTCCATATTTCCATATTTTTTTATTTTTGTTTTGTGTTCAGCCAAAAAATTCATGGCTTTTTTCTCATTTCTCAACGAAAATACCACAAGGTATTGGCCATGCCATGCAAAATCTTGTCTTTGGGAATATGCATACAGTGAAGGCCCAGATCAGCCTCATATGCAGCCTAAATGCAACTTTGCGCATGCGCAGGATGATCTGAATTTGCATATTTTCAAAGGCACTTTTTCACTTGACATGGCCCTGATATTCTCTGTTTCCATGATTCCAGATAATTTCTTTTTTTTTTTTTTGCAGCCAAAAAAGTTATCAAAATTCTTCTCATTTCTCAACGAAATCATCTCAACATATGTCTTCGTGAAGAAATAAGAAAAAAAAATTATCGACATAGCTCCTGACAAGAGGAGTTATTCCCATAACATTTTTCTTAATTCTTCACAAAAAAACATAGGTTGTGTACCCACATAGGTTGTGGGTACTTATTAGAAGCATATGTTTATGTGGAGAAATAAGAAAAATATCAACACTTTAGATTGAAAAAGTGCCTTGTCGGGAACTATGTATCAGAATACCCAGTATTTTTCAGTTTTTTTCATACCGCCAATAACTCTGTTTCTTCATTTTCATAGACACTTCCTGACCAGCAACATGTATATTATTTAAACAGTCTTGCCGATGGCTGTCTGGGTCAGCCTGGGGCACTTGTTACCAAAATTCCATTTACTCATCCTACGAGTGTGGCCAAAGTTCTCAACTACCTTCGTCAGCAGCTACTGTTTAATTGTGTGATAGAGAGTCTGATCCGACCATCAGCTAGTCATGGTGAGTAGAATATGGGATCCAGTTTGTCTCCAATTTGCATGAAATATCAAATCCTGTTTTCTGGGAAAAGCAAGAAAAATATCATCAGTTTGTCGTGTGCTGAATTTGCCTAGAGAGTGGTAAAGTTTAATGTGCCAATCGTAGCAGCAATAGATGACATTCTAAAATGTTGTTTGTTTGGTTTTCTATGAGAAAATGAGATTTGATATTTCATGGGAATTGTGGGCAAGGCAGGAAAGTCACATGAAATATCAAGTCTTGTTTTCTTAGAAAGATTAAAAAAAAAAAAAAAAAATTCAGAATGTCATCTGTTATTCAGGCCTAGAAGATTACATGGCATTTTAAGGGCTGACAGCAGCAGTCTCCACTGTTTGCAAATACTTAATACCTAAAATTGATATTGGACTCTTCCAATATAAGTGTGGAGAGTTTATCAGTCTAAAATAGGTTTGAAATTGGACTCTTCCAATATAAGTGTGGAGAGTTTATCAGTCTAAAATAGGTTAAGACACCCATACAGGATAAGTGTCCACTTGCCCAAGCAGAATTGCAATCCCAACTTTGGATCCCAAGATTCTATGTTTGAATCCCGCATTTTATCTGGGGAGCTGATAAATTGATAGACAGTAAAGGCTCTAATCATATCGGACAGATCCATAGGCTGAGCTGGGCTTTCATTGTTCACATGAAGTGTCCATTTGGATGAGTGATTAGATCTTCCGACTTCAGATCATGAAGTCCCGGGCTGAATGCCGGCCTCGGTGGCTCAGTTTGATGCGTCGTCCGACTGGAGACCAGGAGTTCAACCCCGCCGAGGTCGGCAACATTCTTTCGTGGAGATTGATCGTGAAATATTTTCTATGGTCATTCTCTCCCTTCCTCTGATTCAAGAAGGGCGGTTGTCAGTTTCTGGCGAAAGAATGTGCACAACACTGGTTAACCCCTTAGAGGACTAAGCCTAGGCAGACTGACCGCACTCGACATGACCCCACTGGGTTGACTGGGCCGTAAAACCTCAATACAAACAAAAGTCCCTGGCTGAAATCCCACTTGTGGTGGAATTCAGGGTCCAGTTGTTCAAAGCGTTGTTAGCTTAAGGAGCTCGTTAAGGGTCATTTAGTTAACGGATTCAATATACAATATTCTGATATTTTTTGCTGAAAAAATGTGAGTAGCTTTTGCACTACAAAAGCTACTCACATTTTTTCAGCAAAAAATTTCAGCGTATTTGCGTATCAATCAATGTAAATTTTAACGAATTGTTAACTAACGAGATCTTTAACTTTGAACAACTGGGCCCAGCTCATGACTGTCTGACATGTCATTGCACAACACTATATTGCACAGAGCCTTTCATTTTCACCCTTCCATCATCTTTATATAACCGAAATAATGTTGAAAGTGATGTAAAATGCCAAAAATATCATTGTCATTGCCCTCATGTGGACAGCACCATGCAAAAACATCTTCAGGTATATGTGGACAGCGAAGGCCCAAATCAGCTTGTGCAGTCTGATCAAGGCCTTCATTGTGCACTAACAGAATCATTGGATACTTCAGAATCATGAATGGAGAGCAAAGGCCCGGATGATACTTCGGGCAAACACAAGATAATCAGATCTGAATCTGTTTTAAGGCACTTTTTAGTTTGACACAGCCCATGTGACAAATAAAAGTCAAAGTCAAAGAGATTTGAAAGACTTTTTTCTCAGGACAGGGCTCATTCATTTTAACTCTTCTTCAGGAAGATTTCTGATTGTTGTTGTTCTGATAAGAGTGTCACATAGGTGTTAGAATGATGGTAAGGTGTAACAATATTTAACTATTTCACCCCTGACTTTCTAAAGTGGATTGCATAGCTACAGATAAGAGTGGGTATCCACATAATATTTTTCTTATTTCTCAACGAATACATATGTTGTGGGTACTCATTAGAAGCGCCTCGCCAAGGCGCTTCTAATGAGTACCCACAACATACGTTTTTATCGAGAAATAAGAAAGATATCAGCATTTTTCGGATGAAAAAAGCGCCTTATCTGTTGCTATATAGATTGTTCTGAATTTGGATGAGTCTGTTATTTCAAAAAGGACCATTGCAAGTGGTAAGGTGTAACGATATTAACTATTTCACCCCTGACTTTCTGAAGTGGATTGTTCTGAATTTGAATGAATCTGTTATTTCCAAAAAGGGCAATTGCAAAGACAAACATCGAAAGCAAAATGGCAAATATTGTACTGACAAAATAGAAAAGGCAAACTGTGTAGATGCTAATAGGATGGCTTGTAACAACCTGAGCCCGGTTGTTCAAAGCGTCGTTAGCTTAACTAGCTTGTTAAGGGTCATTTCGTTAACTGTTGTAGCGGATTCAATATACAATATTCTGAAGTCTTTTGCTGAAAAAATGTGAGTAGCTTTTGCATTGCAAAAGCTACTCACATTTTTTCAGCAAAAAATTTCAGCATATTTGCGTATCACTCCATGTAAATTTTAACGAATCGTTAACTAACGATGTCGTTAGCTATGAACAACTGGGCCCTGTCTCATTTTGATCTACACTGTTTGTGTTGGCCTATTTCCAGTCTGTAGAGTTGAAAGGATTAACCCAGATCCTGCTGAACCCGGATATGCCCTGCTTTTGAAAATTGTGTAGATCCAGATCATTTGGATTCTGAAGAAACTTACTGATCTGGATCTGCACTGTTTGTTAATTAGTATGTGGATTTGTATCCTGGATCAAGTAATCAGATTGGCTGAAAATCAGAAATGGGCATGGCATCTTAATTTATTCAGTATAGCAAGAGTTAATATAAATATGGTACAACTAAGCTAGGTATGTTTTATTACAGACTATAAAACCTCGCTTGTGTTTGAACTGACAGCGGTATCCCACCAGTACCTCAGTGTTATGTTTGAACATCCGTTGCAAGATACCATGGTGACAGGTTGGTATAGACATGTTTATGCCTAACATTACTCTGCTTTCAACATCATTGCTTCAGATAAGGTCCTTTTTTTTTCAACCAAAAAGTATTGACACTTTTCTTATTTCTTCACAGAAACATGTGTTATGGGTATTCATTGAAGCGCATCAGGAAAGTGCTTCTAATGAGTACTTCACAAAAAAAATATGTTGTGGGTACTCATCAGAGGCACTCGCCGAGGCATTTCTAATGAGTACCACAACACGTTTTTGTGGAGAAATAAGAAAAATATTATTTGAATATGCCCTCCTACCTGGAGCTATGCAACATCTTTCAGAATTTTTTTTTTTTTTTTTTTTTTTTTTTTGGCATGGCCCTTTACTCAGAAATAAATTGGCAAACATTTGTCATGATTCAGTGCAAAGCTTTGTCATAACTAACCATGCACCTAAAATTTTATTCTGTTCAGCAGTTGCATAGCACAGTAAGTAGCATGTCTGACTGCAGATCCATCGGTCTTGAATTTGAACCATAGCTAGGCCAAATATTTTCATGGAGATAATAATTTTTACATCCTTTTGTTCGTTTGTGTTGAGGTTTTACGGCCCAGTCAACTCATTGGGGTCATGTCGAGTGCAGTCAATTTACCTAATCACACGTTTACTGGGCAGGCTTAGTCCTCTAAGTGGTTAACCAGTATTGTGCACATTCTTTCGCCAGAAACTGACAACTGCCCTTCTTGAATCAGCGGAAGGGAGAAAATGACCATAGAAAATATTTCATGATCAATCTCCTCAAAACAATGTTGCCGACCCCGGCGGGGGTTGAACCCGCAACCTCCTGGTCTCCAGTCGGACGGCGCATCCAACAACTGAGCCACGGAGGCAGGCTTACATCCTTTCTCCCCCTTCAGCTGATACAAGAAGGACATTGGTCAGTTACTGACGAACGTATGTGGATAAGAATTGGGACTAAGCCTGCACAGGAACAGTGTTTGTAGTTTAACTGACCACATTCGACATGACCCTTATGGGTTAACAGGGCTGTAAAACCTCAACTCAGCCGGCCTCGGTGGCTCAGTTGGATGCGCTGTCCGACTGGAGACCAGGAGGTCGCAGGTTCAACCCCCGCCGAGGTCGGCAACATTCTTTCGTGGAGATTGATCATGAAATATTTTCTACGGTCATTCTCTCCCTTCCACTGATTCAAGAAGGGCAGTTGTCAGTTTCTGGCAAAAGAATGTGCACAATACTGGTTAACTGCTTAGAGGACTAAGCCTGCCCGGTAAACGTGTGGTTAGGTAAACTGACTGCGCTCGACATGACCCCATTGGGTTGACTTGGCCGTAAAACCTCAACACAGACAAACAAACAAAACCTCAACTCAAATGCAAAACTCAGTCAACAGGTTGGGCCTACTATTAGCAACTTTGCAAGGCATGACAAGTCAAGGGAAACTGATCTTGTGTGTTTTGCAGGCAGTCTCTCACTTGATTTGCTTCCCTTACAAAGAAAAATAAAATAAAAAAAAACAAAAACATGTCTGGCAGTCCATACAAAAAATTTTGAAACATTTTAGCTCATTGGAGAAAGGTGAAGCCGTCATGTGAATGTTCAGTTGAAAAAAAAACAGTGTCCCCATTAACAAAGAAGAATTGTTTTAACATTAAACCAAAAGATCAAGACAACTCAATCAGGAAGAATTCATTTTAGATTTTTAAGGATGAAAGGTTTAAAACACTTAACATTTTAGTCATTTAAAAAGATGAATGCAAAATATGCAGTAGCGAGTCATGAAATCCTATCCTTTAGGATCATCTTCACACTCAAAACATGCCCACATATTGATTTTATCATTCCTGGGTTCAAATCTCTGCTCAGGGCTGAAGTTGTCAAAATGTGCATACTCTCGTTAGTTCATTAATTTATTCACAGCTGCAGACAAGGAAAGTATTCAAAAAGTAATTATGCTATTTTTAAACCAAAACATTTCTTGAGGTACTCATTGGAATTGCTTCACCAAGTTAATTTCAGTGAGTACTCGCAAGATATGTGTTGGTGCAAAAATGATAATAATAAAAATTTCAAATTATTACCACAGTTACCACTTTATCTGGAGCTGTTCATTAACTTAAAATTGTCTGTTTGATTTCAGTGGAGCTGGATTTGACAGATATAACCAGTGTGAAGTGCAGGGTTTGTATGGCTAATGGAGATGAGAACATCTGTTCGGATGATTTTGTTTCTAGGGCCTTCCAGAGGTGAGCTTCTAAGCATCAGAAATGTGGTTTTCAGATACCATAATTTTCTGTGGTCATTATCTCCCTTCCACTGATTCAAGAAGGGCAGTTGTTAGTTTCTTGCAAAGGAATGTGCTAAAGGACTGGTTAACCCTTCTCTTGCTGAACACAACATGCCCTGTCTTAGCAAACAGTGTAGATCCAGATCAGTTGGTTTCTGAAGAAGCCAACTGATCTGGATCTTCACTGTTTGTCATTAAATATGTGAATTTCTATCAAACATCCAAATCAAGTAATCTGATTGGCTGGAAATTAGAAGTGGGCATGGCAGCAAGGCAAGGGTTAACAGTTTAGAGAACTATTAAAGCCTACCCAGGAAAAGTATGTTACGTAAATTTAGGTGTGACTTTAATAGTGTTGATTGGGCCATGAAACTGCAATCAAAACCAAATTCAGATACTATAATCATGTCCAGGTAAGAGGAATATCCACGTAATATTTTTCTTATTTCTCCGAGGTCCTTCTAATGAGTACCCACAACATAAGTTTTATGGAGAAATAAGAAATAAATCAGGGCCCAGTTGTTCAAAACTTAATGAATTGTTTAGAGAATGTGACATTAAAATTTTTTTTCTAGAAATATACAAATACATTGATATTTTTTTCTAAAAAAATGAGAGTAGCGTTTGCATTGCAAAAGCTACTCACATTTTTGCAGCAAAAATAATGTATTTGAAAATACCTTAAGTACAACAGTTAACGAGTTTGTGATTAACAAGCTCGTTACCCAGCCTCGGTGGCTCAGGTGGAAGCGTGTCTGATTGGTGACTGATTGGTGATCAGGAAGTTGCGGGTTTAACCCCTGCCAGGTCGGCACATTCTTTCGTTTAGATTTAATCATGAAATATTTTCTCTGGTCATTCTCTCTCTTCTGCTGGTTCAAGAAGGGCGGTTATCAGTGTCATATGTGAGAATGTGCACAATATGGTTTGCTTTGAGGACTCAGCCTGCCCAGTAAAAGTGTGGTGAAGTAAACTGTGCTCGACATGATCGCATTGGGTTGACTGGGCGGTAAACGGCGACATGAACAAAACAAAAAACAAGCTTCTTAAGCTAGCGATGCTTTTGACAACTGGGCCCAGTACTTATTTGTTGAAAAAAAGAAGAAAAAAAAACTCCTAATCTGGAGCTATGGCGTCCATAATTTTATGTCCAAGTAAGAAGAGTATCCAGGGCCCAGTTGTTCAAAGCGTCGTTAGCTTAACGAGCTGGTTAAGGGTCATTTCGTTAACTGTTTTAGCGGATTCAATATACAATATTCTGATATTTTTTGCTGAAAAAATGTGAGTAGCTTTTGCAATGCAAAAGCTTCTCACATTTTTTCAGCAAAAAATTTCAGCATATTGGCATATCACTCAATGTAAATTTTAACGAATCGTTAACTAACGATGTCGTTAGCTTTGAACAACTGGGCCCAGTTGTTCAAAACTAACGATATAGTTATTAACATATCGTTAAAACTTTGATCATTAAATATGGGATATACGCTAATATTTTTGCTGAAAAAATGTGAAAAGATACATTTTTTCAGCAAAAAGGCTTTATCACCTGACCCTTGGATGGAAGTATTTCATACTTGCCCTGCTGTTAGTCTAGATACTTGTCTGAAGTTCTATGCTTTACCATCTGGACCCACATGACTGACCCTCAGATCAAGGTCACCGACTTAGAACAATTGTTGTTGAAGTTTTTTGGTTAAAGATTTTTAGAGACAAAGTGAGATGTAGGCAAGCTAGGCTGTCCTGCAACAGCTTTTTATTTTATTTAGTAAATGCATAAAAAATGCATGAAATTGATAAAAATTCTCCAGATGCCTCAGAAATATTGAAAATTGAGTGAACTAAAATCAGGGTCAGTAGGGTTTCTGGAAACACAATTATTATTTGGGTTTTTTGGTGTAAGTAAAAATGCCTTTTTGATCAAAAAATGCAGATTGTTTACTTAGGTTATGCATATTGTGTGCACTTATTGGATTGCTTCTCTGAGGCACTTCTAATGAGTACCCACAAGATGTTTACATTGAAAAATAAGAAAATTTCTATGTACACTTGAGGACTTGAGTCTTTATTGATGATTGTGAGATAATTTCTCTTATTTCTCAAAAAAAAAAAAAAAAAAAAAAAGAAAACACCATTAGTTATGGGTACTTATCAGTGAGGGGGCTTCTAATGAGTTGCCACTACATATGTTTTTATGGAGAAATTGAGAAAATTATTCCAGAATTATCATCAAATACTCCGCCTTAACAAGTCTCTTTTGCGCTCTTACCTTCAGTTATGGCTCAGTAACTTTTCTCCATTTCAGGTGCTTGTCTATACCGGTAACTTTACGGACAGTCATTCAAAAAGTGCGAGAAGAAATTCACAAATTATTACCTCCGGAACCTCTTATAGTTAAACATAATAAACCAAAGTGGAAATGGAGATCGGAGAGTGTTAACATTCCGTGCTTAAATGTGAATAATAGCATAGCATTGACTACACCCTGTGCTCAGGCTAATGTAGACAGCTGGGTGCATGGACCCCATTTAGAAATGCGTAAATATTTTCTGCCATTTCAACCAAATATGAACAGCAAATTTCTTGAACCTCCACCACCTTCAGAAGAACATATTGAGAAACCGGGGGCGAATCCTTTATTGGCAACATTACTTGATCAGGGTTCACCTACGTCGGATCAGCACACTAATCCTGTAAGTGACAGTCCAATGTTATCAAAACTTCTCGAGGAACAGACACCAGTGACATCCATTCTTACTTCCAGTTCTCATGCTCCTGCTGCATTTACGGCACCGAGAAGAAAGCAGCTTGGAAAGAGAAAGTCATCGAAGGATGTGTTATCGGGCAAAAGTCCCAAACATAGACTGTCTGAATCTGATATTGGATTAGGTTTAAGTGAAAGAAAAGGAAGTGAAAGGCATGGACAAGGTATCGCTGAAAAACATATGGACTTGGATTCTAGTGGTGGGTCATATGAGGCAGACCCTGTACGACCTTCAAGTGTAAGCAGTGTTGGAAGTATAGGCGGTCAGTCTTCTACTGGTTCGGTGATAGATCTGACTGACATTGGCGAGTCTCATGTGAAGAAATTGGAAAACAGCCTGGACAGTATTATGATGAAAGAAGTACGCATGGGTAATGTAAATTTAAACATGCCTATGAATATGAACAACCAAATGCCTGGACCTGAAGCTATGGACTTCCAAATGCCACATATGACAGATCTACATCATGGTCAAAACCCACATATGGGTGATGGGAGTGAATTTATCCATCATCCACAGTGGGGGTCGCATCCAGCCCCACCTCGACCAACATCGAGGAACTCTCCACATCATGGAATGGTGCCAAAAAACGAGACAGCCTCTACCTCTCTTGAGGGAAACCTCATAGGGCCTGGGGATGGTAGAGACTTGCAAGGTCCTAACCATACAAACTGCAGACGCAATTCAGGACAGGGGATGAAACTAGCTAATTTCAGGCGGAGTTCACGGACTAGTGTTGAAAGTAATTTTTCAGGTGTTGTTAGCCCTGATGTTTTCTCTCCCAACATGAAGTCACCAGGACATCACCCACTGGCATCACCACATCATCAGATGGTGTCGCCAGGTCATAGTTCTACTCTGACTTCCCCTGTGCATCCACCTATCTCATCACCGAGTCATTATCTTGCAAACATGAAGATTGAATCAAATGCTTCTGTGTTTACTCCTACTTCAGTGACTTCACCAAGAAATCAGTGTGATTCAAAAAGTGGAAATTTTCATGTGGCCAGTTATAACATGGCAGCCAGTCACCCTCAGTCCAGTGCTCCCAGTCCTGTGCTTTATTCGAGTGGAAAACCTAGTCTCTCTGCTTTAAAAGCTCAATTAGAAATGAAAAATGACATTGTCGGTAGCGGGTGTGCAAATTCTCAGGAAAAAGATTATTTTAGAACTGAAGAGAGGGCCACGCCCCCTGGAAGTATAATGAAGCTAAGATTAAATATGAAACAGTATGATAATGTATCCCCACCTGAGAGTGATAAATCACGGTCAAGTATGTTTGATTTCCATAGTGATGATGAGGAATTTTCCCTCCCTCATTTAGAAAAGTCGATGACAGTTGTGTCTGCATCTCCTACGAGACTACAGATATCGAACAAAGCCAAACTCACACACACTTTAAAATTTAATAAAAGTGAAAAATACAAAAGAAAAGAATCTAAGCGCAGTTCAGCAGGAGATTCCAGTAAGCGGAAAAGAGATAAAGATGAATCAAAGAAGGAAAAGAAGAGGAAAAAAGTGTCCAATAATTCCTATTCAAAAATTAATGACAATGCAGTGTATAAATCAACAACGGTTACAGTTGAAGGTGTGGGTGACAATAATCTCAAACCTATGCCAAGGTTAAAAATCACAAAAAGTGGATGTAAATTTGAAAGTGCACCTGCTGTGAAAGTGGAAAATACTGCACATACAAAAGTGGAAAATACATCAGCAGTTCAAACTGAAAGTAATTCAGCTAATCTTGAAACTAGTTCTGAAATGGCAAAACAAGAAAATACTTCATTGAAACCGGAAAGTAGTGCTGAAGTGACTAAACTTGAAAGTGCTATTTCTGAAGAGACAAAAACTGAAACAAGTGCTGAAAAGGTTGAAATTAGTTCTTCCATAAAAGATGAAACTGTCCCAGTGAAAGATGAAATTGTAACTGAGAAAATTAAAAATAATGTGTCTGTGGAATTAGAAAGTGTAGGTGTAAAAGTAGAAACCAATCCTTTAGGGACCGATAGTAATTTTGTGAAAAATAAAAGTGACACTAATAATGCAAAAGAAGACGCCAGTCTGGTGGATGTTGAAAATAGTCCTGATGTATCAAAATCAGATGAAATATTAGACAAAGTGGTGACTAAAGACATAAAGGACAAAGTTCCTGAAAAGAGTGAACATAATAGAACTTCTTCTGTTTCTGATGAAGGTATTTTTGATAAAATAGCTGCAATGAAAAATGAAGAGCCACCAAAAAATGAAGTTGTGGTAGTTTCACCAAAAGATGATACTGTGACTGCTATTAACAGCAAGAAAGCTTCTTCAAAATCTCAGAAATTGCACAAAGCTCAACGTTCTTCGTCACATAGCAAGGATGATAGTATGAAAGTATCTGGGCGCACACCGACTATCAAACTAAAACCAGTTACATTTCCCAGCCCAACATCATCTGCTCAGTCTCGTACATCTAATTCTCCTGTCCCTAAGTCAGTTTCTGCTTCCCCTACCTCAACTACAATTGGAAAGATTGGTGCCGTTTCTCTAGCTACTTCTGGATCTCAAAAGCATTTGACTCAAAGTAATAAGAGTCCACAGGGTTCTAGTAAACTTTCCTCAACCAAAGGCTCAACTGGTGCAATATTATCAAAGTCAACTGGAAATTTACAAAAGACTGTTCAGATAACTGGTTCAAGTGGGAAAAGTTCTCCTGTTTTGCAATTGAACAAATCGGGGAGTTTGAATTCAAATCGAAGTTCAAGTTTGTCATCACTTAATTCAAAATCTGTGGAGAAAACAGCCAGGACATTATCTGCAAGTAATAAGACATCTTCTCCACTGTCAGGCAGGGATAAGGACAGTTCTAAATCACGTAGCTCAAGCACAAGTCGTGATCGTGATAGAGAACGTGATAAGTCTACCTCATCTAACAAGACTAGTGTGCCTGTGACTACAGTTCTTACACAAGAAACTGCAGCATCTGTTTTGTCCTTTTTAAATCCTAAAGCTAGTAGCATAGCTAAATTACCGCCAATACCAAAAAAGTTAAGCTCTGCTGATGGTGCTAGAAACTCACCCACAACTTCATCTGTACCTACAACAGTCACGGCAGCTTCAGTTAGCTCAAATTCAAGCACAAATATGTCTCATAATGCCAACATGAGGGCAACTAATTCTGTACCAGGTATGAATTCTAAAGGGAAAAGTTCCACGACAAAACCAAATAATTTGAGCAGACAGCTAGGTAATACAGTTAATAATTCGGCTATAAATAGAACTGGTAATAATTCACCAGTAAATTACTCCAACAAAAGTAGTGTTAATTCTTATTCAAACAAGAACAGCAACTCAAATTCTGTAAATATGAGAACAAACACCCCTAATAATAATAATAATCCCAGTTTCAGCAGGGGAAGTTCAGGATCTAATCATGCAGCTAATCCAGCAGGAAACAGGGGTAATAACCCGACCCCACCAAATAGGGCTAACAGTCTTGTGTCAAACTCTAATAGAGGTTTTCCTTCTAACAGAGGAAGTGTTAATGTGCCATCAAATCCAGTATCTAATCGCTCAAATATATCAGGAAACACTACAGCAAACGTATCTGGTAATAGGAATAGTAGCTCTGTTCCTAATGCCCCTAGAGGACCAGGGCCTCCTGTTAATGCTAATATTTCAGTTGTTAATTCAGATGAACATTCTAAGACAAAGCAGTCTATACAACAGTCTGCAGCGCGTAGTAGGAAAGGGTCTCTGTCAGCTGTGATTGACAAATTGACTTGTAAAGTTTCTGTCTCAGATATTAGAAAAACAAGTGATAGCAAGGATGGAAAGGTTGTGATTGATGAACCTCCTGCAAGTCCTGAACCTGAGACTAACAATACCGATAAGCTCGGGAAGAAGATTAATAAAGCCAAAGTTGTGATTAATGAGTCGCCGCAAAGTCCAGAACCGGAAACTGTAAACAGTTCTAGTGTATCAGCTCATCAAAGTGAAAGAACAAAACATCAGGGAAATATAGTCAGTATTCCATTAGATAAACAGGTTTCTAGGTCACCTGAAGCCTTGAAGCAGTCAGGCAGGGTCCCAAATAACAAGCAAGGTAATAGTGTTCGTGAAAAAAGTAAATCAAATAGACCTGCAAACTTGACATTTTCGAAATCTCCATGTTTGAATAACAAAATCACTCCATCTCCTACATCAACTCAGACTCCTGTATCAATTCCATTAACTCCAAAAGATGCCGAAACTCCGGTCTGGAACAGACCAAATAATAAAATAGTGACAAAGCAGGATAATATTGATAGCATAAGTTATAATGAAGAGACAAATGGTGAACTCTTGGAGGATGAAGATTTACGAATAATACTTAATCAGAAACCTCCTCAGGGATATCGCAATACACCTGGAATACCCAGTTCCAACAGGAGCCGGAATTCCACTCCTGTTGATTTCAGTGCTAGGAAACAGTCTCCAAATATTGTTAGTGATAAAGTAGACAAAACCAAAGAAAATGTGTTCATTCCTCCAAATTCTAGATCAGCATCTACTGATAGGGACAGTGAGGACTTGGAGAACCATTTTCGGAGACGGAAATCTAAATCTAATACAAAACCCATCTCCAGTCCAGAAAGTCCTTGCAGCAGTCCTGATAATGGTTTAATTATTGACTGTCCCAGTTCTCCTAAACATCTTGTAAATAAAACAAATTCACCTATGTGCAATCAGGATGGAATTAAAAAGGACATAAGAACTTCACCAAATTTCCTAAAGTCTGTAAAGTCTTCACCATTGTCTAAAATCAGGCCTTCACCAGGGACCTCACCGACATCGAAAGATCAAGCGTCAGATGCCAGTTCTCCATGTTTTCTTGATGATGATGACCTAATGGATGTAGCTCTAATAGGGGATGGTTCAGATAGTTAGCCAATATTACAGCAAATCTGTAGAAATCACTATCATAAGGAGATTAGATACACTTGGTAGATTCTACCATATTTACCCTAAGTGATCGAATATGTCAACTTACCATACTTGATCTAAAATTTGAACAAGTACAATTTACTACCTGATGTTGTTTCTGAAAATTGCTGGATGAATTGCAAACAGTGTAGACCCTGATGAGATGCTGCATTCTGCAGTGTCTCATCTGGGTCTACACTGTTTATTCAGGCCTGTCTGTTCGAATACCTATGGTTAATACAATATGCCAGTTTTTACAAGGGAAACAATTTTTTTTACTTTCTGTTTGCTTTTCTGCACACCAAACCCCTTCTGAAAAGGGTTCTTTACTAAAAAGAAAGAATTTTCACAGAAGTAGCAGATTTCTTTTCTTAAAGCGTAGAAAGAGATCTCAAAAAGGAAAGAATTTGCTCCCCTTGAGAGCCATATTTTTTTTATCTCTCCTGAGGACGAAGTGCTCAAGGTGAGCTATTGTGATCACTCTCTGTGCGTCGTCTGTCGTCAACAATTCCTTTAAATGACATCTCCTCTTAAACAACTCATCCAATTTCCTCCAAACTTTACAGAACTGTTCAACTCGTGATCCTTTACCAAAATGGTTTGGCTCTATCGAACAAGATGGCCGCCAGAGCTAAAAATAGAAAAATCTCTAAACAACATCTCCTCCTTGGCCAGTGGCCCAATTTCAAAATAATTTCACTGAACTGTTTCTCTTCTGGACCCCTAACAAAATTGCTAAAATGGTTCTGCTTGGCTGAACAAAATTGCCGCCAGAGCTAAAAATAGAAAAACATTGAAACGCCATCTCCTCTGCAGCCAGTGGCCAGATTTCAAAATAATTTCACAGAAATGTTCCTTCTTTGGCCACTGAAATGGTTCGGCTTCATTGAACAAGGTGGCAACCAGAGCTAAAAATAGAAAAATCTTTAAACCGCCAGTGGCCTGATTTCAAAATAGTTTCACAGAAATGTTCCTCTTATGGCCCTCTGCCAATATTGCTGAAATGGTTCTGCTGGGCTGAACAAAATGGCAGCCAGAGCTAAAAAGACATCTCTGCAGCCAGTGGCCAGTGGCTCAATTTCAAAATAATTTCACAGAAATGTTCCTCTTATGGCCTTTTACCAAATTGCTGAAATGGTACGCCAGTGGCCCGATTTCAAAATAATTTCACAGAAATGTTCCTCATATGGCTCTCTGCCAGTATTGCTAAAATGGTTCTGCTGGGCTGAACAAAATGGCAGCCAGAGCTAAAAAGACATCTCCGCAGCCAGTGGCTCGATTTCAAAATAATTTCACAGAAATGTTCCTCTTATGGCCCTTTACCAAATTGCTGAAATGGTACTGTTTGTCTGAACAAAATGGCCACCAGAGTTAAAAATAGAAAAACCTGTAATCAACATCTCCGTTCGAAATAATTTCACAGATATGTACCTCATATGCCCTTTTACCAAAATTGCTAAAATGGTTTTGCTTGGCTGAAGGAAAATGTTGCCAGAGCTAAAAATAGAAAAACCTTTAAAGGACATCAACTAGGCCAGTGACCCGATTTTAAAATAATTTCACAGAAATATTCCTCATACCTTTTTACCAAAATTGCTAAAATAGTCTTTGTTCCTACTGGTGCTTCGCACGGTCTTCTTTTCTTGCTGGCGCTTCACAGGGCTGCAGCTTCACATCAAGGGTTGAGCGCAAGACTGGCGTAAGTCAGATGGTTGTTTTTCCCCAAACCTAATCTCCTCACCATGAAGGCGTTATGAAGATTACAACATTTCTTTCTGTAAACAATGAAAATTTAGGTGCCATTGCTCGTATGAGCAATGGCACCTAAATTTGCATTGTTTACAAAGGGGTCCCAAGTTGTCCCTAAACAAGGGTTTCAAAAATATGTTTGAGTTACTATAGTCTTGCGCTCAACCCTCGACATGATCTTTTTTCCCTGCTGGTGCTTCACAGATTCCTTCTTTAAAGTTTTGCCATTACAACCAAACAAAATGGCCACCTTTAATCAACATCTCTCAAGCCATACACCATCACTTCCACTAGCTATCTTGAGCTCAGGTGAGTGATCCAGGGCAATATGGCCCTACTTGTTTCATTTTAGAGAAGACCCCTATTCAGAAGGGACTTGATGTAAACAGGAAGTGACAAAAGTTTCCCTGGTACAAGTTGGTGGAAAATTCACCAAGTGTATCAATCCATCTTAAAGGAAGACTGTTGAGCATGAGATTATATGCCTTATGAGGTGTGTCCAGTGAAGACTTTGACCAGCCTGTGCGTCTGTGCAGACTGGTCAGAGTTCAGTGCCGGCCTGAAGTACACTTTCATCCTTGACTAGCCACAGAGTATGCAGCTAAGATTGATAGGCCATAGCTCCAGATTATGGCACTTCACTTAACAGAAACTTGTTGATATTTTTCTTATTTGTGAAAACATATGTTGTGGGTACTCATTAGAAGTGCCTTCTAGTGGGTACCCACAATATATGTTTTTACGGAGAAATAAGAAAAATGTTTTCCCGATACTCCCTCTTATCTGGAGCTGTGTAGACATGGTAGATGGGAGGGCTGGTCTGAGTTTTTGCTGGCTGCATGTCATAAGGGGCATTTTCTCACTTCGCACTCATTTTGTTTTTATTTCAGGGTCATTGATGGGTAATTATCGGTTTACCTTTAGTCTGCTACTGGCAACAGTTAGTTGAACACATATTAACCATTAGCACTCCCTGGGCAATTTCAGCAGATGACTTCTCTTTCTTATTTTTTTTTTCCAGAAAATAGCATAGCTTCAGATAAGGTTTTTTTTTTTGTTTGTTTGTTTTTTTTTTTTTTTTTTTTTTTTTTCAGCTAAAAAGTATTCATATTTTTTCTTATTTGTCCACAAAAACATAGTCTACATGAAAGCAGCACCTGATCAGGGTCTGTGTGCCAGCTGTGCTCGCACATGATCAGGAGTTCACAGTTTTATTCCCTACTGGGTCCGCCAACATTCTTACATGGAGATTGAGCTTGAAATATTTTCTACATTCATTCTCTCCTGTCTACGGATCCAAGAAGAGCATTTGTCAGTTTCTAGCAAAAGAATGTGCACAAGTACTGGTTTACCGCTTAGGCGACTAAGCCTGCCCAGGAAAAGTGTGCTTCGACAAACTGACCAGCTTTACATGACAATAATGTGTTGACTGGGTTGCTTAAATCCAACCCAACCAAAATCAGGATCAGGGCCCAGTTGTTCAAAGCTAACAATGTCGTTAGTTAACGATTCGTTAAAATTTACATCGAGTGATACGCAAATATGCTGAAATTTTTTGCTGAAAAAATGTGAGTAGTTTTTGCAATGCAAAAGCTACTCACATTTTTTCAGCAAAAAATATCAGAATATTGTATATTGAATCCGCTAAAACAGTTAACGAACTGATGCTTAACGAGCTCGTTAAGCTAACGATGCTTTGAACAACTGGACCCTGTACTGTTATACACTCATGGAGCAGTTTAAGACTCATCAACAGGTAGTATAATTATAGCCCTAAGCATTGGGACAAACAGGCCTGAGCAAACAGTGTAGATAAAGATTGGATGCAGCAGTATGCAGGGTCTGATCAGGGTCTACAGTGTTTGTCATTATCCATCAGTTTTTAGATACATCAGTAGGTAATTAACATGGGCTTGTTCAAGTTTTAGGACTAATATGGTAAGGAGTTAAGGTGTCCTAATATTTAGGATAAATATGGTAAAATGGATTTGTTTTAATTCTAGAACAAGTATGGTAAGGAGTTAAGGTGTCAATATTTCTGGGCCCAGTTGTTCAAAGTGTCGTTAGCTTAACGAGCTCGTTAGTGGTCAAAATGTTAACTATTCTAGTAAGTACAATATCTAATTCACAGGTATTTTTGCTTAAAAAATGTGAGTAGCTTTTACAAATGCAAAAGCTACTCACATTTTTTTTCAGCAAAAATATTAGTGTATATGCCATATTTAATGATCAAAGTTTTAACGATATGTTTACTAATGACATCGTTAGTTTTGAACAACTGGGCCCTGGTAAATACAGTAAAATACCAGTACGGTAATATGCAGGACTCTGATTTCAGGGGAAAATAAGAAAACATATCACTTTGTCCATCTTCAGATTGGTGCCAGCAGCAGGATAAAGGTTTAAAGTTGTTTATTATATTCTTTGTTTATTTCTTTCTTTGTTAATTGTTTATTTAACTTTTAGCGCTCTGGGCTTATTCAGCAGAAGACAAATTGAAGATATTCTATACAAGTTCCCACACCCCACAAACAAAGTTGGGGGTGGGTGAGGGTGCAGGGGAGGTTACCCTTCATGCAAATTGTTTCCTAAAGACAATTTGCATGAAATGTCAAGCCATATTTTCTAGGAAAGTTAAGAAAAAAATATTTCAAAATGTCATCTGCTGAAATTTTTACCCAGCATGCCAAGTATTAATGTTACAGTTGCAGTTTTGTTTATTTTATATTGGAGCTGATCACACATAAGAGGGCCCTTAGTGCATATCGAGGGTTGAGCGCAAGACTAGCGTAAGTCAGATGGTTGTTTTTCCCCAAACCTAATCTCCTCACCATGAAGGCGTTATGAAGATTACAACATTTCTTTCTGTAAACAATGAAAATTTAGGTGCCATTGCTTGTATGCATTGTTTACAAAGGGGTCCAAGTTGCCCCTAAACAAGGGTTTCAAAAATATGTTTGAGTTACAATAGTCTTGCGCTCAACCCTCGATATGTGAATGGAAAAGCACTGATCAGCTTGTTCATCTGTGCAGCATAGCTGCAAATAGGACACATTTTTTGACCAAAAAGTATTGATAATTTTCGTATTTCTCCACAAAGGGTACTCAGAACGCCTCAGCAATTGATTCTAATGAGTGCCTACAACATTTGTTTTTTGTGGAGAAATAAGGAAATAAGAAAAATGAAAAATAGAAATTCATTTTTGTTGAAAAAAAGTGTCTTATCTGGAACTAGGGTGAAGTTTGAATGCACATGTTGATCTGGGTCTTCTTTACAATAACTCCAAATAAGGCTTTTTTTTTCTTAACCCATTGTAGTTGGGAGACACGTAAAAGGGTTATTGACAAACAGTGCAGACCCAGATCAGACACCGCAGAATGCGGCGTCTTAATCACTCTGATCAGGGTTTCCACTGTTTGCAAATAGTTTAGCCATTTTTCTCTAGAAATATGTAAATCTCATAACCGGGCGTATCTAGAATTGAAAGTGGACTCTTCCAGTATATAATATGGGAGAGTCTATTCAGTCTACAATGGGTTGACTAAAAAGTGCTTATATTGTTCTTATTTTTCCATGTAAATATATTATGTTTTTGGTAATCATTAGAAGCACCTTGCCAAGGCATTTCTAATGAGTACACACAACATACCATATTCATTCTAATTACTGCGCTGTGCGCTTAATTTTTTTTGTTGTTGTTTTTTTTTTTGTTGTTTTTTTTTTCAAAATTACTGGAATAACTAGTGGCAAAATATCCACCTGCTTAGGACTATAAAGAAGAATAAGAAGATGCCTTCATGAGATGATTATTTAACAATACTTATGGGATATTTTTTTTCTGAGTTTCGTTTTAAAAGCATATGTTGTTGGTACTCATTTGAATTGCCTCGACTTGTCGAGGCAATTCATATGAGTACCAACAACATATGCTTTTATAAAGTAGCAGATTAAAGTAGAGGTGTAATTTGAAGACTACGAAATTGCTTGACTGTGGGCTTATAAGGGTATGTGTGGTAATTAGGTTGAATACAGTTTGTTTCCATGGAGTAATAAGAAAAGAATATGTGGATTGGTTCATATCTGGCCAGAGATATGCCTTTACAATTGCACAGGGCTGACTGGTCTTGTTGTGTATGTAAAATGGCTCAATTTACTGCAAAGGTTTTTGTTAAATTTTTTCTCATTGCTCACTGAAGATTAATTCAGCAAATGACAATTTAACCCTGGTCCTGCTGAATGCCACCTTTGCAAACAGTGTAGATCCAGATCAGTTGTCTTCTGAAGAAGCTAACTAATTGGGATCTTCTCTGTCATGTAGTATGTGAATTTGTTGCAACAACCTGGATCAAGTAATGTGATTGGCTGACAATTAGAAGTGGGCGAATGGCTGACAATAAGAAGTGGGTGTGGCATCTTGGTTTATTTAGCATGACAAGTGTTAATGTTAGTTTTCCTGGAAAATAGAGAGTTGACATTTCATCCACTGATATTTAATTGCCGGCCTCGGTGGCACAGTTGGATGCACCGTCCGACTGGAGATCAGGAGGTCGCGGGTTCAACCCCCGCCGAGGTCGGCAACATTCTTTCGTGGAGATTGATCGTGAAATATTTTCTACGGTCATTCTCTCCCTTTCGCTGATTCAAGAAGGGCAGTTGTCAGTTTCTGGCGAAAGAATGTGCACAATACTGGTTAACCGCTTAGAGGACTAAGCCTGCCCAGTAAACGTGTGGTTAGGTAAACTGACCGCGCTGGACATGACCCCATTGGGTTGACTGGGCTGTAAAATCTCAACACAAACAAATTTTTTAATTCAGTTTACAATGAGTTTAGAATCGGTTTAACGTTTAGTATGCCAAGGACAAAAGCAACTGACAAGTGATATTCTCTTACTTTTTAACACTTAGCATGATGGGTAAAAATTTCAACAGACAACATTTTGAAAAATTTTCTCGTGTTTCCTAGAAAATAGGCTTTGATATTTCATGCAAGTTGTCTCCTAGGGAGACAATTTGCATGAAATGTCAAAGCCTATTTTCTGGGGAAAATAAGAAAAAAAATATCATCAATTTGTCATCTGCTTAATTTGCCCGTAGCAAATGACCCTCAAGGGTTGACGTGTCGTTAAACCCCAACACAGTCAGACAGCATGGCAGGTGTTAGTATAGTACCATATTTTTACTCTTATTATTGGGACAGACAGGCCCAAGCAAACAGTGTATACCGAGATCAGACACCACACCCACAGTGTCAGATCCGTATACACTGCTTACTATTCATCCACATTGGTCTGCTGTGCTTTCGACATCTTCCAGAAAGTCGTTCTTTGCTTGACGCTTTACACAGAAGAAGTAAATTTTCAAATTTTTGTCATGATTTAATGCAAAACCATTTGTCATAACTACCTGTGTACAAAACATTTTATTCTAGTCATTGCTTTTTAAAAAATCAAATATTTTCACTTTTTCCCATAGTAAAAATGAAGCCAAAGTCATGCAGAAATCTGTAGGGTATGTAATTTGGAGCCAGATTTTCAACAAGTTACACTTATTCATTTTTTTCTGAAATTTTCACAATATTGTTGTGAAACATCAATAATTCAAATTCAGCAAAGAAAAATAAAAAATATTTTTTTTAGACAAAAATTCTGAAAAATCACTTTACTATAGAAAATGCATGGGTCTGACCAACTTTTGGCCGTAAATTTAATTTTAGTGTAAATATTTGAGAACAAAACACAGGAATGGTTTCTAATAAGATATGGTCAATCAGAACAAAATATTTTCATCTAAAATAAAACACCAGGCAAAAAACGTCTTTCCAAGAGATGTCAGAAGGACAGTAGATAAGAGTGGGTAACAGGTATATAGTTTTCTTATTTCTCGACAAAAACATGTTGTGGGTACTCATTAGAAGCACCTCGGTGAGGCACTTCTAATGAGTACCCACAACATATTTTTTGTCAAGAAAAAAGAAAAATACAGATACCTTTTGGTTGAAAAAAACGCCTTATCAAGAGCTATGCATCCAGCAGTTTTAAGACGCAGCAATAGGCAGTAAAATGGACTAGTTCAAATTTTAGGACAAGTACGGTAAGGTGATAAGATGTACTAGTATTTAGGGTAAATATAATAGGCTCTGCCTTTGGTTTAAGTAGTCTCCAAAAGAGATGTTTCATGTATACTTTAAGTATTCTAAGTATTTTGGACACATTGCTGCAGATAAGAGCAGGTGTCCCCATATTTTTCTTATTTCTCCATGAAAACATATGTTGTGGGTACCCATTAGAAGCGCCTCGCTGAGGCGCTTCTAATGGATATCCACAATATATGTGTTAATTGAGAAATAAAAATATTGTGGGTGTACCTGTTCTTATCTAGAGCCTTGTGTCGGAATATTACGATACATGTTATTTGGGTTGAAAAAAAAAAAAAAACATCCATAAGGACTTCTTTAATGCCTTTCCATACTTGACTAATATTTCAACAAGACGGTCAGACCAGCTGTTGAAATATCTAAAACTGTTGGATGAGTGGCAGATGGTGCAGACCATGATCAGATATCACAAAACATGGCATCTGATCTGGGTAAACACTGTTTTGCTCAGGCCTGTCTGTCTGAATACTGATGATTAATATAATATTTCCAGTCCTTTTTATCCAGAGAAATAGTAATAAAATATTGTTCCTTGATCATATTTGAAGTGAGCATGGCACAGTAAAACTTCAATGGCTTGAACACTGATGGCTTGTTTACCATGGCTGATTTTTTGAAGTCGTTTTTGATTCTCAAGGAAATTCTTCCAAACTCAAGAAAGCAGATATTTAGGGATTTTTAGGGGATTTTTTTTATTTTATCTTGAAAATGTAGCCAGGCATCATAGCACATTCAGTTGTGTGGCTAATTGCAGGACAAGGGGTCACTAGTTTGAATCCCAGCTCAACCACAACTTTCATGGGAGATTGATCATGAAATCATCTTTAAGCCATCTTTTACCCTGCTTCTGCTGATTCAAGAAGGACAGACGCAGTTACTGGCAAAAGTATGTGCTAAAGTACTGGTTCACCACTTAGAGGACTAACCCGACCAAGCAAAAATTGTGATCAGGTTAACTGACCGGCTTCATATGACTTTAATAGTGTTGACTGGGCCGGGCCATAAAAGTCCAGGGCCCAGTTGTTCAAAGCGTTGTTAGCTTAACAAGCTCGTTAAGGGTCATTTCGTTAACTGTTTTAGCGGATTCAATATACAATATTCTGATATTTTTTGCTGAAAAAATGTGAGTAGCTTTTGCACTGCAAAAGCTACTCACATTTTTTCAACAAAAAATTACAGCATATTTGCGTATCACTTGATGTAAATTTTAACGAATCATTAACTAACGACATCGTTAGCTTTGAACAACTGGGCCCAGATCAAATGAACATGACTCACCTCATTGAGGCAGTTCTAATGAATATACTATACATAACATTATTTCATAGAAGATAGCAAAGATATCCCTAAATTATCCCCATTTGCCTCCTGACCTGGCTTGATGTTTTAACCCTTGTCCTGCTGAACCCAGATATACCCTACCTTTGCAAACAGTGTAGATCCAGATCAGTTGGCTTCTTCAGAAGCCAACTGGTCTGGATCTGCATTGTTTGCCATTAAGTATGAGAATTTATAGCAACAATCTGGATCAAGTAATTTGATTGGATGAAAATTAAAAGTGGGCATGGCATCTTAATTTATTCAGCAGGACAAGGGTTAACCCTCAGTGGCCCAAACTGTCCATGTCTAGAATAAATTTCAGTGGTCCCAAAGATGTTCCAGCCTTTGAAGTTTGTCTGTAATTGTTAATATATTAGGTTAAATGGTGCCATAATACTAGATCTTGTAAATATGGTTTTTGAATCTTCCAGATCGACATTATTATATGGCTCCAGATAAGAGGGGGTAGCCACAAAAAAAAAATTCTTATTTCTTCATGAAAACATACATTGTGGGTACACATTAGATGCACCTCAGCAAGGTTTTCGTTGAGAAGTAAGAAAAATATCAATACCCTTTGGTTGAAGAAAAGTACCTTATCTGGAGCTATGTTTAAGGGGACTTGATACACTTTTAGGGGAGACAGCTCTGTCAGAATTGTTTTGCCACTCTAAAATGGGTTTGCTCTAAAAGGAAAGAAATTGCTTCCCTAAGTTTTGGGGCAAATTTATTTCTATTAGAGTGGATCCCTTTTCAGAAGGGAATTGGTGTCAAGAAAACCAAACAGGAAGTCATAAAAGTTATCTCTCTTGTTAAAAATGGTGGAAGATCTATCAGCTGTATCATGATCCCTAAAATACTGTGGTATTTCTGTGATAAAAATATGGTTGAATTGCAAAATTAATGGAAGTAGCTTATTTTAATTAATAGGATTGGCTAAACTTCCAGGGAAGGCAACTCCATCAAAAAACTGTTTTGCCTCCCTTCTGATAAAGGGTCTATTTTAGAAGGAAAGAGTTTGCTCCTGTTACCTTTTTGAATAGACTCCTTTCAGAAGGGGCTTCGTGTGCTTAGAATGCAAATGGGAGTGATAAGTTTTGCCTCCCTTTGTAACAAATAGAGGAGAATGCACCAAGTATATCCTTTACCCTTAATTAACCCTTGTCCTGCAGAACCCAAATATACCCTGCCTTTGCAAACAGTGTAGATCCAGATCAGTTGGCTTCTGAAGACACAAACTGATCTGGATCTGCACTGTTTGCTATTAAATATGTGAATTTATATCAACAATCTGGATCAGGTAATCTGATTGGCTGAAAATTAGAATTGGGCATGGCCTATTCATTTATTCAACAGGACAAGGGTTAAAATGTTGAACTCTTCTAATTTTCATCTGCAAAACTGCAAAAGTGATTTTTGGTACATGTATTAAAAGTATTCACATTGTCAAAAAAAACAAAAAACAAAAAAAAAAAAAAAAAAAACAACCACAACAACAGCAAAAAACAGTCTGTTAAATTTTTTTGTTACATTTCTTCACATCATAGTTTCCACACATCACAGTAACCACCATGTGAATTTAATGACACTGTTAAGCTAAATTAATTCATGACCACAAATGCTCAATAGTATTATTGTCCTCATGAAAATAAAGAGGCGCTGAACAAATGTACTCCTCCAATCACTTGTCTTCTTGTCTTGACTAATTGCTATAGTTTAAGGGGTATGGTACATTTTCAAAAGGAGACCTCTGTCAGTCTTGTTTGCTTCTGAAAAAGAATTTATTCTAAAAGGAAAGAATTTACTTCTTGGGGGCGAATTCTTTCCTGTTAGAGTTCACTGCAACCTGTATGTTGATTGCTGATAAAAAAAAAAAAAACTTTTTCAGTACAGATCTCCATCCTTCCCTCCTTCAGAGATCTTGTCTACACCATATCTTTTGTACTGTTTGGCCTATGCTTACCAAAGTTAGTGCATGGGTACATCTTGGAAGAGGGTATGTGGGGTACCAAAAGAGGTCACTATGACCTATATTCTTAGCTATGACCTAATTCAATGTCAACATACATCACATCAAGATATTATAAAGCCTATAAAAAAAAGAACTCAAATAGTAGTATCGTCATATCATCATAATTGGATTTTTGATTAACGTGCAGGTAAAGGGGCAACATCCACATCAGTGGGCCCCAGATAGCTGGCTTGCTGCACGCATGGCAGATCTCACACCAGATCTCCAGGTATGTCTATCATGAGGGTTGATAGCTGAGAGCTTCCACTCTCTGCAATTCCTCTCTGTCAGCTGCTTCCATGTCATCTTGGGCCTTCCAGGCCCACGCTTTCCATCAACCTGTATGTCAAAGGCTGTCTTGACTGCAACATTGGAGCATTCCACATGTCCATACCATCAGAGTCTTCTCTCCTTCAGAATGAGGTCCAGATCCACAGCACCAAGCTGCACAAGTAGCTCATTGGACCTGGCGGTGACAATGTCTTGCGGCCTGACATTGCAGATCTGTCTGATCATTGCCCTGGCATTTTGCTGCAGATGCTGGAGGTTTGGCTAGTATGACCTAAATTTACCAAATTAGAGGTTTTGGTACTTCTGTCGAAGGTAGTATATCACATACCAAAAGTGTCGAAGGTAGTATATCCCATACCAAAAGTAAGTCACTATGACCTACATGCTGACCTGACCTACTTTAAAGAATCTAAAAAAGACAAAACTTGCCCTGTGTATATCTCGTGTACTATTTGACCTGAATTTAACAAATTGGATGAATTGATACTTCTGTTGAAGGTAGTACATGTATATCACATTCCAAAAGTAAGTCACTATGACCTGCATGCTGACCAGACCTACTTTAAAGATTAAAAAACAACAAAACTTGCCTTGTGTATATCTCCAGTATTGTATTACCTAGATTTAAAAAAAAAAAATTGGATGTATTAGTACGTCTATTGAAGATAGTATATCACATACCAGAAGTAAGTCTCTATGACCTACCTACAGGCTGACTTGACCTACTTCAAAGATTAAAAAAAAAAGAACAAAACTTGCCTTGTGTATATCTCCAGTATTGTATTACCTAGATTTAAAAAAAAAACTGGATGTATTGGTACTTCTGTTGAAGGTAGTATATCACATACCAAAAGCAAGTCGCTACCACCTATATGCTGACCTGACCTACTTTAAAGAATAGAAAAAAAATAACAAAACTTGCCTTGTGTATATCTCCTGTACTGTGCTGGGCTCCATAGCATAGTAGGTAGTTCGTCTGACTGCAGATACGGGTTGCAAGTTCAGTTTCCATCTCGGCTACATAACTTGCAAGTTGATCATGAAATCATTTCTGCAGTCATTCTCCACCTTTCACTGATTCAAGAAGGGCAGTTGTCAGTTACTGGCGAAAGTATGTGGTTTATGGCAAAAGTGTGTGCACAAAGTGCTGGTTAACTGCTTAGAGGATGAAGCCTGCCTAGGGAAGTGTGAGTAGGTGGACTGACTGCTTCAGCATGACCTTAACAGGGTTGATTGGGTGGTAAAATTCAACTTCAGATCTCCTATACTGTGTTAGTATTCTTATATCAGTTAAATTGGTGTGTTACATACGAAAAAATAGGTCTGTGTTGACATCTAACCTACTTGACCCCTTTATATCGAGTAGACTCTTCCATCACTATGTTTTTGACTGATCTATTTCCAATTGCAAGTACCTGGTTAGTTTTTAGAACTACTAAAGATAGATAAGGCCCTTTTTCAAACAAAAATAATTTTCTTATTTCCCTAGGAAAACATATGTTGTGGGTACTCATTAGAAGCACCTCATTGAATTGTTTCTAATGAGTACCCACATTATGTTTTCCCAGAAAATAAAAATAAAAAATATTTATCTGGATAGAACTACTATTATTTATAGAAATTCTTGTATTTAATGCAAACAGTAGACTCAGATTACACACCACATCCTGCAGCATCTGATCTGGGTCTGCATTGTTTGCCAGTCATCCATTTGGGGATTTCTTGCCTAAAATGGGCTAACAAGAAAAAGTGTCTCTAGGTCTATATCACATAGTCTATGACCTAGGCTGACCAGATATGGTATATAAGTAATCTTCAAACAGTATAGACCTTAATCAGACTGCAGAAGTCTGATTTAGGTAGGCACTGTTTGCATATGCCATTTTGTGAGGGACTTTGGTGTATGGAATTTAGGACATTTAGCCTCTTTCATTGGATGGTCGACTATGGATTATGCTTCAATAATTTTCCTGCATTTAACTTCACATGGCCAAAGATGAAAATTTGTTCTTTGCTGTTTTTAATCTACCTCATAGAGATAAGATTATAAAGGGTATATTTTTCTAGCAAAGAAATAAAACACATTGATTTAAGCTTAACAATACACAAGAGAGCACTCTCACATAAAAACATATACATGTACAGTTGAACTTCAGTGGCATGAACATCTTTAGGACCATAGAAATTTGTTCCAGCTGTGGGTAGTCTGAGGCACTGAGGGTTAATCAGATAGCATTAATTCAGGAAGACCTTTTCAATGTTTTACACAATAATTGTATGTTGAGTGTACTTATTAGAATTGCCTTGATGAGGCAAATCTGATTAGCACACACAACATACAATTTCTTGATAAAATAAGAGAATTTCCTTAACTATTTGTTTTCTTGAGCTATCGGAAGAATTTCATAGGGACTCAAAAATGTTTAAATTATCCATGGTAAATGAGCCATGCTGTACGAGCTATTGAGGTTTGACTGTGATATGCCAGGCTCGATAGTGCAGTTGGTAGCTCGTCTAACTGCAGATCCAGGGGTGGCAAGTTCAAATTCCAGCAACCCCCGAGATTGACCAGGAAATACTTTCTGCGGTCATTCTCCCCCTTCTGCTGATTCAAGAACAACAGTTCTCAGTTACTGACCTGACGAAAGTATGTGCACAAGTACTGGGCCCAGTTGTTCAAAGCGTCATTAGCTTAACGCGCTCGTTAAGGGTCATTTCGTTAATTGTTTTAGTGGATTCAATACACAATATTCTGACATTTCTTGCTGAAAAAATGTGAGTAGCTTTTACGACAAAAGCTACTCATATTTTTTTCAGCAAAAAATTTCAGCATATTTGCAATCACTCGATGTAAATTTTAACAATTCGTTAACTAACGACGTAGTTAGTTTTGAACAACTGGGCCCTGGTTAACTGCTTAAAGGACTAAGCCTGCCCAGGAACAGTGTAAGTGGGTTAACTTATCATTCTCAACTCTACTGACTGGGCCGTAAAACCTCAACTCAAACTAAATGAAAGCAAAGAATTCACCTGACTTACTTTCTTTGGAAAAAAAAAAAAATCAAAATGTTGTCTGCTGCAGTTTTGTATTACACTTTAAGGGGTAATACAAGTAAATAATAATGCCATGATGCTGGTATTGTTAGTTTTTTAACACTCTCTTGGCAAGTTCAGCAGACATCAAAAATAAAGAAAACGCCACCAATTTGTCTGCTATTTTGCCTAGAGTGATCTAAAGGTTATCAGAGCTCTTGATAAAAAAAAAAGTCTCTCATAGCCATAGAAAAGGCCCTTTATTCAACCAAAAATAATTTTCTTATTTCACTAGGAAAACATGTTGTGGGTACTCATTAGAAGCACCTCATCAAGGTGCTTCTAATGAGTATGTGGGTACACATTAGAAGCACCTCATCGAGGTGTTTCTAATGAGTACCCACAGCATATATTTTCCCAGAAAAAAAAAAAAAAAAAAATTAATCTGGATACTCTTATCTGGAGCTAAGGCCTTTTCATCTCCAGCAATCCCTCCTCCCCCTCCCCCGCAATCCCTCTTTCCCCCTCCCCAACCCCTGAAAAATTTTATGTCTCAATAAAAAAAAAAAAAAAAAGAAAAGTTTGAGGATACTTATTGGATTGACCATGAGGAAGAAATTCTGATTACCCTCAACAGGTTTTTGAGGAGAAAATCATGGAGGTTTTATTCTCAGCAGGTTTTTGAGGAGAAAATCATGGAGGTTTTACCCTCAACAGGTTTTTGAGGAGAAAATCATTCGTAGGTTCTCATTAGAAAAATGAGTACACACAGGAATTGTTGTCTTGAACAAAAATTAGGAGTGCTTAGAAATACAGGCCATTTGGAGTGTGACAGCGATTAACACTTATCATGCTATGGGCAAATTCAGCAAACGACAAATTGACAATACTTTTCTTATTTTCCAAGAAAATAGGCTTTGACATTTCATGCAAATTGTCTCCTAAGGAGAGGCCAGTCTTGATGGCTCAGTTGGATGCGCGTCTGACTGGTAATCAGGAGATTGTGGGTTTGATCCCTGCCGGGTCGGCAACATTGTTTCATAGAGATTGGTCATGAAACATTTTCTACAGTCATGCTGTCCCTTCCACTGATTCAAGAAGGGCAGTTGTTAGTTTCTAACAAAAGAATGTGCACAAATACTGGCTAACTGCTCAGAAGACTAAGCCTGTCCAGGAAAAGTGTGGTTAGGTAACTTGAATGACTCGGAATGACCCTAATGGGTTGACTGGGCCGTAAAACCTTAGCTCAGTCAATCAAGTCTCCTAAGGAGACAAGTTGCATGAAATGTGATCCTATTTTAAAGGAAAAATAAGGGAAAATTGAAAATATTGTCTGCTGAAATTTTTACCCAGCATGCTAAGTGTTAATTGAATAATTGTGGATAAGTTTGATACTGTTTGTAGGTTGTCACTTGCTTGTCCACACCAAGAAGAGTGGCACCTTATATCTTGCAAGTGGGTAGTCCATAATGGCATTGTAGTACACTGGAACCTCTTTATAAGACGATTGATTATAAGACGGTTTAGATATAAGACAGTTTGGATATAAGACAGGTCGGATATAAGACGGTTTGGATATAAGACTGTTTAAAGGTGGATCCAAAAAGTGTTGTATCTAAACAAAAATGTGTAGATTATATAGAAAAATGACCATGTATGGTCATTTTTCTATATAATCTACACATTTTTGTTTGGGTACAACAGAGTCCAAAATATAGAAAAATGACCAGGTATGGTCATTTTTCTATAAAATCTGGTCATTTTTCTATGTAATCTAGACTTTTTTATTTCGATACAACACGGTTGTTTACCTAACATGGTTTTCACTTTGGATCCCAGCAGTCGTGTTATAAAGAGGTTGTGATGTACTAAGAAGGGGCCCATACCATTTGCACACAGCAAAAGCCCAGATTACCCTGTTGCAGGCTGATCATTGTCTTTCTATAGTACAGTTAAACTTCAATGACGAGAACACGGATCGCTCGTTCACCATGGTTGATTCACTCATTTTTGAGCCCATAGGAAATTCTCCCAGTAGATCACAATTATTTTGGGATATTTTAGGGAAATTTTCTTATTATGAAAATGTGTTTTGTGTGTGCTCATTAGAATTGCCTCATTAGGACAGTTCTAATGAGCACACTCAACATACCATTATTTTATAGAAGATCCCTAAATTATCCCCCATTTGACGTCTACCCAACTGTAGAACAATGGTTTCCATGGTCTTAAAAATGTTCACGTCATTGAAGTTGGACTGAATCCGGTAATTGTGTAAAAGTCATCTGATTTTTATTGTCCAGTCCAATAAGGGCTATTATACCTTATCCTGCTGAATAAACTAATTTAGCCACATCCGTTTCCGACTGTCAACTAATCCAATTAATTGATATAATGTATTCATTCAATTCACATACTACATGACAAACAGTGTAGATTCTGATCAGATGAAGCCATCTGATCTGAATCTACAGTTTGCAAAGGTAGGGGTTGTCCTGATCAACAGGATAAGGGTTAAACTCCAGAGCGCCACCACCCCTACCACCACTTGTGTGGCTGGCATACATATCTAAATGAGAAAATTGGTTTAGTATTTATCCTTAAAGTTCAGACTTTTTAACATTCAGCATGCTTGGAAAAGTTTCAGATGACATTTTGCACTATTTTTCTTATTTTCCCCAGAAAACAGGGTCTGGTATTTCATGCAAATGGAGACAGTTTGCATGAAATGTCAAATCCTGTTTTCTGGGCAGTTTCAGGAGACAGTTTGCATGAAATATGAAACCCTGTTTTCTGGGAAAAATAAGAAAAATACTATTAACTCTTTCCCTGCTAGTGGCGATTTTGTCATCTGCTGATAGCCTTTGTAAGCAGTTTGGACCCATATCAGACTTGACAAAACGTTGGGCCTGATCTGGATCCAAACTGTTTGACACTCTGATGGTATTCCTGAAAGATTTTTTTGAAAAAGTTAAAAAAAAAAATAAAAAAATACACAGACGACAAAAAAGCATGCAAAATTACCCAGCATGCAAAGAGTTAATTTATTGTCCGCTGAATCTGCCCCAGGAGTGTTAAGGGTTAAGTACTTACCACAGTTGTGTGGGTGGTCGGGTGGTGCGAAGGTGTCGTGTATCTTATGTCACCAGGGCGTCCAACTGATATTGGCTTACAGTTGGGCAAGGCCTGCTATCCTTGTAGCAGGTAAGGGTAGAGGGGGGAATGTTTTTATTTCTTCTGTTTCTTCACTTTCATTCCTGTTCCTCTTTCTTCCCTGTTCCTCTCTTTCATCTCTTCGACTATCTCTTCTAACACTCTTCTCCCTTTCTCAGGGAGACGACACAAAATGACCCACAAGGGTTGACGTGTCGTTAAACCCCAACACAATCAATTACCACAGTTGTCCTAAAATTCAAGCAGGTCCCTTTTAGCACCTGGTTGTGTGTCTATAAACTTCTTGAGGAGTGGCAAGTAGTGTAGACCCTGATCAGATGCCTCAGTTTGTGGTGTCGAGTTGTGCTGAGCAAAGATTTACAAGAACAATCTGTCAGATCCCAAATGGACATTTTCTGGCATATACAGACAACTCTCTTTATGCCGACACTCGATACAACGACAAAATTCGTTTTAACGACAATTTGACTGTCACAAAACCTC
Source organism: Anodontia alba (assembly GCA_964016985.1). Classification (NCBI taxonomy): domain Eukaryota; kingdom Metazoa; phylum Mollusca; class Bivalvia; order Lucinida; family Lucinidae; genus Anodontia; species Anodontia alba. The sequence continues at coordinate 68,761,725 of OZ024833.1, read as the reverse complement.
CACTTAAGAGGTAACAATTAGTCACAAATAATGCAAGAATATCGTTGCATTTAAACATATGTTTTGGATATTTGTTAGAATCACCTCAGTGTGGCTATTCTAACAAATATCCAAAACATATGTTCTGTGAGGAAATAAGAACAAAACAAGACCTTTCTTACATATCAGCCTGCTAATTAAGTATTCTGTACAATAACAAATTCATTTTAATGGCAACGTCTTTAGGAACAAATGCTGTCGTTGTAACGAGGGTTCACTGTAGTTGTTCTTCTGTCAGAGGACTTGTCAAATAGTTCTTAGTGATAATTCTGGGATAATTTTCTCATAAAAGTATATATTATGGGTACTTGTTAGAAGCACCCAGCAGAGGTGCTTGCACCCCTAATATATGTTTTTATGGAGAAATAAGAAAAATTATACCAGAATTATCATCAGATATTCATCCTTAACAAGTCCTATGTAATCTTGTACATATGTTGGCTCAAAATATTAGAGGTATATCTGGAAAATTATTGTATAAACTGGTAAAATACATATAAAATATATATATTTGCATTTTGTGATTTAAGCATTGTTTTAATTGTAAATAATAGAGTAGTTTACGACTGTTGTTGAGTGTCAGATTTTGTAATGATTTTTTTTTTTTTTGTACATTGTATGTATGGATAGTTACTGAAACCTTATTTATAGCAAAAATTTATATGTGAAAATAACTGAGCTAAGTCATTTAGTGTATGAATTCCATGTCGACAATAAAAGTATTGTACAGTGTTTGTCTGTATGTCAGCCTTAAAAAAATACAATACATAGTATATGAACAGCAGTAGTCTCTATCTTCCTCTTTTCTGCCCTTGATCAATACATATTTTATCAATATCTGGAGAAATTAAACATAGCAACAGATAAGATGCTTTTTTCATCCGAAAAATGCTGCTATGTCTTATTTCTCAACAAAAACATATGTTGTGGGTACTCATTAGAAGCACCTCGGCAAGGTGCTTCTAATAGAAGCGCCTAGGTGAGGTGCTTCTAATGAGTACCCACAACATATGTTTTTGTTGAGAAATAAGAAAAATATTATGTGGATACCCCCTCTTATCTGTAGCTATGATTAAATACAGTTGGACCTCAGTAACAACTGGAACATCTTTGGGACCATGTAAATTTGTTCTAGACATGGGTAATTTTAGCCACTGAGGGTTAATCAAAATGCATAGCTACAGAAAGAGGGTGTATCCACATAATATTTTTCTTATTTCTCAATGAAAACATATGATGTGGGTACTCATTAGAAGCGCCTCGGTGAGTTATAGTGAAGCTAACTTATTCAGTCAGTAAGTATTAGTTGCAGTCTATCTGGAGAAATTAAGCCAGGCTTAGTAGCGAAGTCGGTAACTTATCTGATTGCAGATCCCGTGGTTACAGGTTTGAATCCCAGCTCTGCCACATAACTTTCATGGAGATTGATCATGCTGAAATCATTTCTACAGTCATTCTCCTCCTTCGGCTAATTCAAAAAGGGCAGTGGAAGAATGTGCTCAAGGACTAGTTTATTGCTTAGAGGACTAAGCCTGCCCAGGAAAATTGTGAATAGGTTTACTGACCGCTCGATATGACCTTTACAATGTTGAATGTTGTAAAAGTCCAAATAAAAAAAAAAAAAAAATATATATATATATATATATATATATATATATATATATATATATATATATATATATATATATATATATATATATATATATATATATATATATATATATATATATATATATCTATATATATATATATATAATTTAAGAGATTGAAGGTAGCACAACCTATATTGTTAAAATTTCTCCTGGTAAACTCTCACTTATCTCAGCCAATTTATTGAATCAATAAATCTCCAGAATAGACCAGAAATTGATTCATCTTCACTCCTTACAGCCTGCATCATAACAATGTTGAAGACACGACCTTTCACCAGTAACCAGTGTTGTTGTTTTTTTTTCGGAATTTTGCTGAACTAAGTAGGGTTTATGAAATTCAGAATACATGTATTTGTTTTATGAAATTCATAACATTCACTTATTGCACCAAATTCACTATTAGATGGACTGTCTGTCTTTCAAAAAAACAGGGCCCAGTTGTTCAAAACAGTTGTTAAATATGGCATATAAGCTAATATTTTTGCTGAAAAAATGTGAGTAGCTTTTGTATTTGCAAAAGCTACTCAAATTTTTTCAGCACAAATACCTGTGAATTAGATATTGTACTTACTAGAACAGTTAACATTTTGACCACTAATGAGCTCGTTAAGCTAACGATGCTTTGAACAACTGGGCCCAGGCTTCTGAAATGCAATGGTTATTCAGACACCTTGACTATCTATGTTGATATTCATTAACACTAATACACAGCTGCTTATCTCCACACACGCAACACTGTGTTGTGAAAAGTAAATCGTAAGGAGATCTTCTGGAGGTGGTTGCGGAGAGTCAGTTTAGATAGCGTCAAAAGTAGGTGTCAATTGAAATGAGGCTGACATTTTGGCATGATCGCCGCTATCCAAAATTGGGTGAAGTAATTCAGCCTCTAGTTTTAGTTTCCCATATAATCATACTGGAATCATAGTCCTTTAAGCAAAAATACAATTTTTCTCCCAATGCAAGGGTGGTCAGATTTTGCCGTTTTGGTGACAGGCATGTAAAACTCCAATTCTTGGACAGATTACAAATCTTAAATACATCACCATTTCAGTGAAGATTTAACATGTAACTGCATAGTTCAAAAGAAAATGTATGGCATTTTTTTTGCCATTGCACAAAAACTAGGCATTTTATTTACGGGTGGTCAGTAAGGAGAACAGTGGTGAGTAATGGAACAGATGGGGGTGGTTGGGTGAGGCAAAGGTGTCACTTATCTTATGTCACCGGTGCGTCCGACCGATATTGGCTTGCAGTTAGGCAAAGCCTGCTATCCTTGAATGTTTTTAGCTCACCTGAGCTATGCTCAGGTTGAGCTATAGTGATCACTTTTTATACCCCGCCACACAATAGTGGCAGGGTATTATGGTTTCACGTTGGACGTCTGTGTGTCCGTCCGTCGTATGTCCGTCCGTTTTTCGTTTCCGGATGATAACTTGAGTAAACATCAATAGATTTTTACCAAATTTGGTATGTGCATTGAAATTGTGGAGATCTGGTTTGGGATTGCTAATGGGCAAATTTCTTCAAATTTTTATGGAGTTATCTGCCCGAGACACGCCCATATTTTCGTTTCAGGATGATAACTTGAGTAAATAACAAGGGATTTTAACCAAACTTGCTATATGCATTGACATTAAGGAGATCTGGTTTGGGATTGCTAATGGGCAAATTTTGTCAAACCTTTTACGGAGTTATCTGCCTGAGACACGCCTATATTTTCATTTCCGGATGATAACTCGAGTAAATAACAAGGGATTTTAACCAAACTTGCTATATGCATTGACATTAAGGAGATCTGGTTCGAGATTGCTAATGGGCAAATTTCGTCAAATTTTTACAGAGTTATCTGCCCATGACATGCCCATATTTTCGTTTCCAGATGATAACTTGAGTAAATAACAAGGGATTTTAACCAAACTTGCTATATGCATTGACATTAAGGAGATCTGGTCTGGGAATGCTACTGGGCAAATTTTGTCAAATTTTTACGGAGTTATCTGCCAGAGGCACACCCATATTTTTTGGTTTCCAGACGATAACTTAAGTAAATAACAAGGGATTTTAACCAAACTTGCTATATGCACTGACATTAAGGAGATCTGGTTTGGGATTGCTAATGGGCAAATTTCGTCAAATTTTTTACAGAGTTATCTGCCCGAGACAAGCCCATATTTTTGTTTCCGGATGATAACTCGAGTAAATAACAAGGGATTTTAACCAAACTTGCTATATGCACTGACATTAAGGAGATCTGGTTTGGGATTGTTAATGGGCAAATTTCGTCAAATTTTTACAGGGTTATCTGCCTGAACGCCCATATTTTCATTTCCAGATGATAACTTGAGTAAATAACAAGGGATTTTAACCAAACTTGCTATATGCATTGACCTGAAGGAGATGTGTTTTGGAATCGCTAATGGGCAAATTTCGTCAAATTTTTACAGAGTTATCTGCCTAAGACACGCCCATATTTTCGTTTTGGGATGATAACTTGGGTAAATAAGGCCTTTTAACCAAACTTGCTATATGCATTAATATTATCAAGATCAGGTTTAGGATTGTTATCTGTCCATTGATGTTATCAATATCTGGTTAAGGATTGTTATCTGTCCCTCTGTCATTTTCTTTCCAGACATTTTTGCAACGATAACTTTAATACATAAGCAAGTAATTGCTATGGAGGGGTATTATGCCTGCTGTGCTTTTATTGTCCGTTGTGCGGCCATCTGTTAACATTTTCAGATAACTTCTCCTATGAAGCTGCTGAGCCAATTTTGCTCAAATTTCATATGGAGCCTCCTTAGGTTGCGGGAACGAAAGATTGCGGTCTGTTGACTAAGATGGCCACCATGTCCATGTATGGTAAAAACGTTTTAAAATCTTCTTCTCTAGAACCGAGGATGCCTTGGGGCTGAATTGTTGCACAAATCATCGGTGACGGTAGGTCTATCAAAGTTGCTAAAATGATGGTCGTACATTGACGTTTGACCTTTTTACGGTGAGGTCAAGTGAGCTTCTCTGTGCATTTGTATGGGAAAATGTTGAGAATTTCAAACCACGTCTCCTCTGAGGTCGCTGGGCCAATGTTGCTCAAATTTCAAGTGGAGCCTCATTGGGGCAGGGGAACAAAAGACTGCTAAAATAGTCGCGGTCCATTTACCAAGATGGCCACTATGCCCATATATAGTAAAAACCTTTAAAATCATCTCCAAAACTAAACAAGCCCTGGGGCATAATCTTTGCACAAATTATCGGGGATGGGAGATGTACCAAAATTGCTAAAATGATGGTCCTATGTTGATGTTTGACCTTTTTGTGAGTAGGTCAAATTTGCATTTGTATGGACCCTATACATTTATATGGGAAAAATGTTGAGAATTCATATTTTGGAAATCTCCTCTAAAGACTATGATCTGAGTTGAAACTTGATGAGGAGCATTGGGTAGCCTACTAGATACAATATAGCTAAAACTGAGCCGATCGAAAATCCAAGATGGCCGCTATAGCTGCCATCTTGGAAATCAATTTTCGACATCTCTTCAAAAGCCTTTGGTTGATCTGAACCAAAACTTGCTTAGTAGCAACAGGACAACGTCTGGATCGAAATTAGCTAAAATCGTGTGGATCGTAAATACAAGATGGCCGCTACAGACGCCATCTTGAAAATTTGGTTTTGGGCATCTTGCAAACCACAAGGTGAATTAAGTTGAAACACAATGTAGCAACAGGTTAGATTAGACATGCCGACTGGAAATCCAAAATGGCTGCAATAGCCGCATCTTGAAAATCAACTTTTGACTTCTCTACCCAAACTGTTGGGTGATTTGAGTTGAAAGACACTATAATAAAAGGATGACCTCTAGATTGAAAATAGCTATATTATAAAAAGAATGACTCTTGAGAGCAATGAACACACACACAAAGACAAAAATAGCTGAAGTGTTTTAAAACTTACATGATTGAAGAAGCAAAAGCTTTAGTTACAATTAACATTTTATTCTGTGAGGTTTATCTTCCATTGCCCCTATGCTGTATATATGTATAAAATCATGATATTGTTAAACACTTTCTCTTCAGAAATTAGTTGGCCAATTTCATGTCGATCCTACTGTTGAAACAGGATTGAAAGTTTGTTCAAATGGTCACGCTCCATTGACTGTCATGTCCATATATGGTAAAATGATGATAATAAAAAAAAATAACACATTCTTCTTCAAAACCAAGAACTGCTCAAATGATGATCCTTTCATTAGTCGCGATGACAGGATTGGAAATTGTTGCATAACGTCTGCATATCTGCAGTGGCTATTTCACTCAGCGAGCCGTGGCCCGTGGGCCTCTTGTTATTTCTTCTGTTTTTTCTCTGTCATTCATTTTCCCTTTTCCACTGTTCCTCTCTTTCATCTGCCTCTACTATCTCTTCTATCTCCCTTTCTCTGGGAGACTCGGACAACACAAAAAGTAGTATAGGGAATGGGGTTTCTGGCGCATTTCTCCTTTGGAAGCCACCATATCACCCATAGACGCCCCCAGCACCCTCATTTTAACCTCCCTCTGGAAGCCACCAAACCAACTACGAAGGGCCCTACGTAGCCGCCGATTTGTATTCCCCAAGGCAACCGAGCTAGAGCCCCTCAGGCTGGCCCCCACCCCTGCCAGCCTTGGGGCTCTAGCTATATCGCACTTTTGTCAGGGCTACCGTTGTTTCGGCTACCATTTTTGGAGGCACGCCCATGCCCTTATTTCCAGCAGAGAGCAATGGCGAGGGTTGGGGCCTGCCCCACCCCCCTGACGGGCCCCTAACCCCCGCCAACCCGGCTATTAAATAAGTGAGGATATACCACTACAAGCAACATGCCTAAGGGACAAAACACATGCAAATGTCTGACCTTGAGCTCAACGGAGCTATGTGGTAAAAGCTTTGTAAAGTTCATCTGGTGAGACGCCGCAAAGGCTCACTCACTCAGCCCTGCCGGGGCTGTGGGGTAGGGTTACTAACAAGCAACAACTCTGATAGCGGTCCAAAGGATATACCCACACCATCTTACATTTAGAGATAGCGATCAAAAGGATATACCCACACCTCCTTTCATTTAGAGATAGCGATCCAAGGGATATACCCACACCACGATAGCATGGATGACGCAGTGAAGCATCTCGCTAGACTGCTTCGATCGGGGGCTTTTACGCCACAAACCTATGTGGAAGGCATGAGCGTTCTTGCAGAGATCCCACCTACACCGGTCCCGCACCAGCGGCATGAGCCACCCACACCGGCTCTGCGCCAGCGGCCCACCCCAGCCCTGCGCCACGTGCCGTCACCCGACACAGCTTGGGAGGACGCCTACACGAGGAGATCCTTTCACAAATGCCCGACGAGCGGCTCATTCCGGCCACGTGCCGACAAAGGCCTATCCCGGTCCCGCGCCAGCTGGTGGACTCGCTGGGTCATTGGCAGCTTCCTGTGAGGATGGCAGATGGATGTGCCTCAAGGGCACCCCCAGGGCACAGACCCCAGGGCTTTCTTAGAGGGGGGTGCGACCACAGATTCGGGCCAAGCTCGAGGAAGAGATCAAGGCTCTGAATGGAATTAAATTTCAGCTGGCTCTCAAGGTACAGCTTCGGAAGTACCACCAAGACAGCAGTGAGGAGTACACAACCCCCGTGCTGCGTCACAAGCAGGAGACTACTCTACAGAGCAGCAAAATCGAGGAGGCCCTTGACCAAGCCTTTCCGTCGAATCAAGTAACTCTGGAGAAGTGGACGCAGAGAGGGTCAGCTGGGTTGTCGATCGGGTGGAAGTTCTTTGGCTGGACATCGCCAGATATCAGCCCCTAAGAGGCAACTCCTACATTCCACTACCAGCGGGATTGCGGCCCAAGAAAGCAGTCATCAATGTGAAGAATAAGATTAACCGCTGCTTTCGATGGGCACTCCGGTCACTCCTGTTTCCAGTAGATAAGGACCCCCAGAGGCCTAGCAAATATCCACAGCAGGACGACCTTGAGTTTGCAGGGATAGATTCTCCCACGCCAATCTCCCAGATTCCAAGATTTGAGCGACAAAATGACCTGGCCATCAACATCTTTGGGTGGGATAAGGGGAGTGATTGCTTACCACATCAGGAAGCAGCCCAAAGACATGCCAAGGCGCAACCTGCTGCTGATTGAAAAGGCCGGCGAATTCCACTTCACCGGGATCAAGGATCTCAACCGCTTACTGTACAACCTGAGCAAGCACAAGGAGCGCAAGCACTTCTGTGAGCGCTGTCTGCATGGCTACACAAGGGAGGATCTGCTAGAAGCTCACAAGCCAGAGTGTCGTGGGCTTGGCCAAACAGCCGTACGGGTGGAGATGCCTAAAAAAGGTAAGAACAATATGACCTTTCAAGACCACCACAAGCAGCTGCCAGCCCCCTACATCATCTATGCAGACTTTGAAGCCCTTACCGCCAAAATCGAGGGGCCCGAGCTTGACCCCTCGAAGAGCAATACTCAACGGATACAACACCATGAGGCTTGTAGTTATAGCTACATCGTGGTGAGGTATGATGGCCAAACAGAGCCGCCAGTAGAGTATCGAGGCCCCAACGCAGCAGAGCACTTCTTAGTATCACTGCAGGAAGAAGAATGCAAAATCAAGGGCATGCTGGCTGATCCCAAGGCCATGATGACGCGAGAGGACTGGTATGCCTTCCACACAGCCGAGACGTGCCACGTATGTGATAAACCCCTCAAGGGCGACTCTGTGTGCGACCACTGCCACATTACGGGAAAATATCTAGCGGCAGCCCACAACACCTGCAATCTCAAGCTACGGCTAAACCCCAAAACCACTATCATCCCCGTTGCCTTCCACAATCTGCGGGGCTATGACTCCCACCTGCTGACGCGCCCCATCTCGAAGATGGAGGGTGGAATAAGCTGTATCCCCAACAACATGAAGAAATATATCTCCTTTTCTCTCAGGCAACTGCGCTTCATTGACAGCGTCCAATTCCTGCTGGCCTCTCTCGACAAGCTAGTTGCGGCAAACCCACCAGAGGCCTTCCGTATAACGACCCAATACGAACCCAACAAAGAAAGACGAGAGCTCCTAATGAGGAAGGGTGTGTATCTCTATGAGTACATTGACACCTGGGAGCGCTTCGCCGAACCCAAACTTCCCCCAAAGGAGGCCTTCTTCAGCAAGCTCTCTGATGCACATATCAGCAACGATGACTACGCCCATGCGCAAAAGGTCTTGGAGGCCTTTGGGTGCGAGACCCTGGGAGACTACAGCGACCTATACTGCTGCACCGACGTCCTGCTGCTTGCCAACGTGTTCGAGACATTTCGGCGGACCTGCCAAAAACAATCCGGCCTGGACCCCGCTCAGTATTACACCAGCCCGGGCCTTTCGTGGGACGCCTTGCTCAAAAAGACGGATGTTGAGCTAGAGCTGCTTACAGACTACGACCAGCATCTGTTCATCAAAAAGGGGATGATATGAGGTATCCCGATGGCCTCAAAGCGCCAAGCCAGAGCTAACAATCCCATGGTCGAGGGATACGACCCAGGGCGGCCGAGTAGTCACATCTTATACCTTGATGTGAACAACCTCTATGGTTGGGCTATGAGTCAATATCTCCCCACCAGCGGCTTTCGGTGGGTGGATGACTGCCGGCAGCTGGCAAAAACTATCGCAGAGCATCCAGCCGACAGCCCCGAGGGCTACATACTTGAAGTGGACCTGGAGTACCCAGAGGACTTGCATGACGCGCACAATTCATATCCGCTGGCACATGAGCACATGGTTGTTCAGGAGGAGTGGATGTTGGAGTATCAGCACAACCTCCTCGGCGTTGAGGTGGCGCCAACAGAGGTTGAGAAGCTGGTCCCAAACCTCCTTAACAAGAACCGCTATGTGCTGCACTTTTGGAATCTGCAGCTGTATCTGTCTCTGGGCCTGCGTCTGGCCGCGGTCCATCGCGCCCTCTGATACGAATAGAGCCCTTGGATGGAGCCATACATCCGGATGAACACTGAGCTCCGGAATAAGGCCGCCAGCGGCTTCGAGAAGGACCTTTACAAATTGATGAACAACTCAGTTTTCGGGAAGACCATGGAGAACCTGCGGATGCGGGTCGACATGAAGCTGGTTCGTTCCAAAGAGGAAGACAAGCTCAGGCACCTCTTCGCCAGCCCAGCATTTGCTCGGGCCAATATCTTCGACGACAACTTGGCAGCTATCCAGGTCCACAAGAGCCGCCTAGTGCTCAATCGAGCACAGCGTCCTGACTGACTACTTCGTCTCTATGGAACTCCTGTGTGAGCTGGTCGGCCCCAGCCGCATGGAGATGTACGAAGCCACCCATTTAATTACGGCTTCATCCTCCACTCCCGGAACCCAGAGGCGACAGGAGTCTACTCAGACATCCTGTGCTAGTCTCCCCTCCTCCGCCGGCTCGTGTACCATCCCCCCTCTCTGCAGGTCTGCGAGGAGATCAACGAATCGTCGCGGCTGGAGTACTGCGCCCTCAAGGCGTACCTCACCCCGACCAACAGGAACGACTTCCTGACCCTCTGCCCAGAGTTCAGGTTGCGCTTCATGATCTACGAGCAGTTTGTGAAGGGTGTCATCCACCGCATTCTCTACATGCGCTCAATCACGCCCGAAAATAACCGGCCAGTGAATGTGGTCATGCGTGTGATGCTGACCCACATCTTGCGCCACGAGAAGGCCCTCAACCAAGACATTGTCCACGACTACATAGTCCACCCTGAGTGCGCCGTCCTGTACCTCCGGGCCATCGGGCATAGAAAACATGGCCTGGCATTACTTGGCGAGCTGGTAGGCCACCAGGCCGGTCGCTGCCATCCCCAGGACGACGAAGGCGATCTCGCAATCTTTCTGGCTGTCACTCGGGGACTAAAAGTCCGCGAGCTGTGGCTCGGGCCCGAGGGGGTTGAGGGTGTGCCAGGTAACCTGAGCATATTCCTGCATTGCAGCATCAACGTCCTGGAATGTCTTAAAAGCAAGACCTTGCCGGTGAAGTTCCTCGTTGATCCAGTCAAGGCACTCTGTCCTTTTCCGGGACCATGCCGCCTGTGAGGCCTGCAGCTGCTAAACTGCTTTAATTCGGCGCTTGCGCTCTTCATCAACGCCTGAGCTTCTCAGAATCGTGAATAAGTAGTTCGACCCACGAGCATCGCAATGCTTGCCATTATTTCATGGAATAATTCCCCTGTTTAATTAGCAGCCCTTCGAGGACATGTTCAACGGTTCGGTCGGCCTCGGGCCTGGGACACGAGAAGTCTGCATCGGCCAGAGGGCCCTCAACCACAACCACGAGGCGCGGGGGAATTTTCGGGAATTCTTCTGCGTGGCAATCGAGACGCCGCCTTGGGCCTCGGCCTTGCGGTAGACCTTGTTTACGGCCGCCTCGGTCTCGCCCTTTCCAGAGCGGGGGCTTCAACACGGGCTTGAAAGTTGTTGAGGGATGGGTTCAGATAGACAAACTTTTCAGGCCTGATGGGCATGACCTGGCTCCACATTTCCCACCAGGCTTCGTACATCTCCATGCGGCTGGGGCCGACCAGCTCACGCAGGAGTTCCATAAAGACGAAGCAGTCGGTCAGGACGCTGTGCTCGAGCAGGTAGATGTCGGCATCGGGGTTCGCTGCGACTACCTTTTGGGTGGACTTTACGCGGGTGACAAAGGCATAGGTCTGAAAGATGTAGGTGCTCTGTGCCCGATGTTTTGGGGGCTGATCAGCGGAAAACTCTTGGAGGAGCCGAACTCGCTCCCACTCGCTGACCTGCTCTGGGATGAATGCGACCCAAAGGCCCTGAGCCTTGAATGCGGTGGCGAGCAGGCTAATGAGGGTTGTCTTGCCGGCCCTGATCTCGCCGTCTATTACGATTAATGCCATCATGCCGATGCCCCTACAGCCGAGAAACTTCAAATGCATTTACTTCATAATGTCCGCGGGTATGATCCCCTGTTTAATTAGTACATCCTTGGTTCCCATGGCCAGAGCAACGTCTAGCACCACCATGCCGATGTCGCAGGGTGTGAAGTCAAGCTTCGGGAGGCTGCCCCCCATCGCCATCTTGCCAAGCTGGACATATCCGATGGCCAAGCCCGAGACTATGGCGGTGTGGTAGAGCATCTTCACGATCACCTTCCCGTCAGTTGCTGCAGTCGTCATGGTTTTCATTCCATATAAAAGGGATCTCGTGTCTGTAATTGCCTAGCTCCGGGGATGGGGCGCTTGGACACTGAATCAGCTGGGGTTGCCGGCGCCTGTCTAATAGTTTGCGCGCTTCGGAGAGACACTAGCACCCTACCTGCATGACAAGCCACAACGACCCATGGGATCCAGTCAGTTAGTCCTTCACAGCATTCCGGCTGGGAAACCGCTACCGCTTCCTTTGGAGGAATATTGGCAGACGTGTCTTCGCCCGTGGGGGGGATGGAGTGGTTCTTTAGCCCCTCGAAGCCTCTCGAGAAATTGTTCTTCTTCCTTTACCTTTCTGGCGGCAGCGCCAACACGCCCGGCCGCCACTTTTCTTTGATCCTTAGTTTTCTTCGTAACTATTTCCACTTGAGGACTCTGTGCTGGCTCCGCCACCGTCTCTTGGTTCTCCTGCTCCATGGTGTACTCTAACAGGGCAGCAATGTCAAAATTGGCAGTGTTTCAAGGTGGTCAGTGCAGCGGTAAGCGGTGCAAGGAACATGCTGTAGCGGTGGTAGAGCTCGCAGGTAGCACTGCTAAGCGCGTGCTCGACAAACAGGTTGCTCTTGAGGTCGCAATAAGCCCTGGCTGGTTTTCGATTGGGAGAAACATGGCCACGGTCCCCATGTAAAGCTGGAGCGCCGCAGACCCCAGGGTCTTCGCCATCACCGCCCCCAGCCTGGCTTCGTAGCGGGCGTACATCTTCTTGATTTTTGGTGTTATCCAGAGTGTCAATTTGATCGGCGGCGAATGTTTTCCCGTGGACCACCAGTCCATACTTCCCGGCTTGGCCTCCCGCCGCAATCGCAGCGAGCCGTTTGCGGCATTTTTGCACCGTTCTTCCTCCTCTAGCATCGCTGCTGGGGTGGCTGCCAGTGGAGCCCCCTTGGCTAGACCAGCGCCAGCACCCTGCGGGTCAGCAACTGACATCAGCTTATCGATCAATTTGTCACAGTCCATTTGCGACTCTGCGCAGACACCAAACAACAAAAACCAACAGTACAACAGTACCAAATGCGTGCCAAGCGCGGCGATCAGCAGCCCTTCAGTAACAGGAAGCATTGCTACACAACTATATAAGCATTGCTACACAACTATATAAGCATTGCTACACAACTATATAAGTAGCAGGCTGATCTGTTTTCAACAGACCCTTGGCGTGTTTTCTCTCGGCTAGCTGCTTCCGCACCAACGCCCGCTGTTCATGAGTCGGTATCACGTCATTCTCCCACAGGCAGTCTCCAAAGCTGTCGCGATCCTCGCAGTGGAAGAGTGCGACCCAGCGCGTCTGCTCGCGTAAGTCCATCAGGACTGAGTTGTATTTCTGGGTGAGGACCCAGACGCTTATGCCGGCGTGGCGGCCCAAGAATGCCAACTCTGACAGCATGTGTCTCTTCTTCGTCAGAGCCTCCGTGTCTGAGCAGTTGCCGATTATAAAAAGTGTTGGCTTGCCCTTAAACACAAGGTAGAAGGCCCACAGGTAATCGTGAAGGCGTTCACCGGGGTCTAGAACGTAGACCTCAGGGTCCGTCCAGAGACAGGGGCACTGCTTGTAGGTCTTGTTGTGCTCTATGGTGGGGCACAGGCCTTCTTCGAGCAGAGACAGGACGAAAACGGTTTTTCCGCATCCCGTCTGCCCGCAGACAGTTGCCAAATGGGCGTCCTTGGGCAGAAGATGATTAATAAACAGCTGAGACAAACCCGCTATCTTGTCGATTATAAAAAGTGTTGGCTTGCCCTTAAACACAAGGTAGAAGGCCCACAGGTAAATGTGAAGGCGCTCACCGGGGTCTAGAACGTAGACCTCAGGGTCCGTCCAGAGCCAGGGGCACTGCTTGTAGGTCTTGTTGTGCTCTATGGTGGGGCACAGGCCTTCTTCGAGCAGAGACAGGACGAAAACGGTTTTTCCGCATCCCGTCTGCCCGCAAACAGTTGCCAAATGGGCGTCCTTGGGCAGAAGATGATTAATAAACAGCTGAGACAAACCCGCCATCTTCGAGGTTCAGCTGGGCATCCATGATGATGTACAGATAGATGTTCAAAGTGCCGGCCGCCTCTGCCGTCTTAGTCAACTGGATGGTCACTCCTTCACTCGCATTCTCTATGCGGCGGCCACTGCCATGAAGCAGGTCATCAACGGTTGTCCTGAGGTCAAGCCACAGAGCGAACTTGGAGGTCAAGAACTCCCCGAGGGAGACGTCAGCAAGACCAAGGTCTTTCGCCACCACTGCCACCTCAGGGTGGCATTTGCCGCCAGGTGCAAATAACTTCCTTGCCTCGTCCCACATCTGATAGGCACGCATCCCCTGACTAAAGAGCTTGTTGGGGATCCCCTCGATCGTGACCTCAACAGTCGTTATTTTCGGGTTATAGAAGGACTCTGTGTTGCGAGCAAAGGGCTGTTGCACCGTAACGTCCTCAAAGAGCATCAAGACCCCCTTCATGCTGCGCGCGGGCACGTTGAGGTTGATATTCCAGAGGGTGTCGCTCTTGTCTCTGTTTATTTTGCGGTGGCGCAGTACCCGGTCATAGAAGATCGCGAGGCGGCCGTTGTACTGATTTGCGATCATGCGAGCCAGCTCGGGCTGAGTGATGATGTCATACTCCTAACTGATGTTCTCAATGTTGTATGAGGCGTCTGCATCGCCTGTGGCCTGAATTGCATGGCTCCAGCCGGTCTCCAAGGGCGCTTTGGTAGAATGGCATGTGGCCCTCGAGCAGCTCGAAATCGAGTGGGATGTAGAAGCGGTTGCCGAAGGCATCGGCCATGGCCTTGTTGGGCGCGTCTGTCTCATCTTTGTTCCCGGCACAGATGCAAATCGGCGTTGCGTTTCGGTTACCAGACATATCGATGCCTTGGTACTGGTCATTTTTCCTCTCCGAGGCCGTCTTCCAGAGATCGCCGTAACAGTTGAAGACATCACTATCGTCGACAGACATCACCTCGTTGCCGGAGACCTTGATCACAGTCTTCTTCACGATGGCGCGGCCGAGGTTCTGAACCACGGCCCGGTTTGCGTCTTCACTATTTAGCACGATTTTGAAGGTTAGGCGAGCAGTCCCCGGGACGATAACGTCGTGCGGGCCGAGGTTCGGGAATCGAACCAGCAGCAATCGTGCTCGGGTTGTTTGTAATCACGACGGACTGCCGCACTCCTTTGACCCCCAGGGGCTCGCGGAGGCACAGGTAAGGATTAAGCTTGCGCCCGAATATGCTCGAAGCCATGGTGTATTTGAACCCATGCAATAATCTTCAAATTAGCATCCACTGTCAACGCCGCGATGGACGATGTCACTTTCAAGAACCCCACGTTCGACCCCGACAGGCCTGGAGTAGACGATGATTTTGACCTCCCTGACCCCCCTATGGAGCCTCCATTTGACGTTCAGCAACAGCTCAATGCGTCTGGCGACAATTTGCAGGACGCAGGAGGAGAAGAGAGGCAGAACTTGAGGCCCAGAAGAAGTGCCTTGTTGACAGTTTCTACAACGAAGTGAGCCATACCTGAAAACAGGTAATAGCCGGGAGAGGATTCTAAAAATGGTATCCGATTTCTCTCCAGCAGGAATCATCGGCGCGGGAATACCTACATCAACAATCCTTCTTGAGGTGATCCTCGGAGACCCGGTCTGTCCAAGGCCGAAAAAAAGTACCTCATGAACCTCATGAGAGACGAGGCGATGCTAACGGCCCTAACCAAGCTCTTGGAAGAGCTCAGAACTGCTGAAAGTTTTGCCCGACTTCAAGCTCGTGAACCAGCGCGCACACGCAAAAAGAACTTGGGGCCTTCATCAAAGCTCGGGAGCGGCCTCTGTTGCGCTTTACCTTGGGGGGAATCCAGCAAGAAGCTGAGCACCGCATTCTGGATATCAGCAAGATTCATGTTGGTCTGGTCGAGCTCAAAAGGCTGAGGTTCACGCCCACAGGCCTCACCTCAGATGGTGGTCCTTGGCCATTTGAACTTGTCCGACAGCGGTGATAGTTAAGCACGATTGGACTTTACCCACCACTTGAGACGACTGGAGAGAATCACCGACCAGCACATGGCCAGGGTCAGATCCCGCCTGGAAAAGGAACGGGACTTCAGAGCATCGCTGTATAAGGAATACCGGGAGGGGCCAACGTCGTAGACAGACTCGACACCGCGCTTTCGATAGCCAGCGCGGTCATGGCTGCCACGGGTGTCGGGCTGTTGACGATGATAATCGCTACGCCTGTCGCAATTGGCTTACAGGCCAGGGCAATTGCTCGGAGCCGGTGGGAGGTTCATTTGTCGGAAGCTTGAAGCCAAAGCTCGGAAACATGACCAGGGGTGAGTTGCATAAGGAAAGCGCTTTCATGTAGCGCTCTGTAGCGATTTGTCCTTGCTATGCAACGGTCTGTTTGTTTGGAGCGCTTTTTAAAATGTCTGCCAAAATGACACGATTTTCAAACTAGGAATTGCTCGTAAAAACTTGCTTCAACGATTGGTTTTTGTGTTCTATGGTCATTTCTGCACAATGCACGTCGTCTAAGGACAATAAAATAAATTAGAAACATTTCATCTCTTAAAACGGACACTGACTACGTCGAGCGCCGCCATTTTGTTTTGTCTCGTTGCTATGCAACAGTCTGTTTCAGATAGTGAGTCAGCTCCGAACACAGTTACAAAGCGCTACGAAGCGCTTTTTGGTAACGTACCGTTGCATTGCGAAGCGCTACAAAGCGCTCTGTAACGCTCGCCTTATGCAACTCGTCCCAGATTCGGGTCCTGGCCGTCTCAAAGCTAAACTCAGTCGCTGAGTGAGGGCCGGCCCGAGGGGCTCTAGCTCGGTTGCCGTGGGGAATACAAATCGGCGGCTATGTGGGAGCCTTCGTAGTTGGTTTGGTGGCTTCCAGAGGGAGGTTAAAATGAGGGTGCTGGGGGCGTCTTCGGGTGATATGGTGGCTTCCAGAGGAGAAGTGCGCCAGAACCCCCATTCCCTATATTACTCAAAATGACCCACAAGGGTTGACATATCGTTAAACCCCAACTTGATCAGTCAGTGGAATAGATGGTGATTGAGAAGACCAAGGTTTTTCAACAAGAAAGAAAGAATAAAAACACCACAAGCATAATAGCCTGCCATAGCAATTATTTGTTTATGTGTTTTTATCATTGCGAAACCGTCTGGAAAGAAAATGACGGAGGGACAGATAACAATCCTAAACCAGATACTGTCAACTTTATTTATATACTTCTGTGTGCGATTCACATGTCAGTTTCACATGTTGATTTCTCATGTTAATTTCAGATGTCAGCTACTGACAGCTGATACTATTTTTGGAATGATTAAGGTCAAGGTGACTCAGTTTGTGTCTGCTACAGTTGGAATTGTGGGAACATTCAAAATGGCTGAACATGGAAAGAGTTGCAAGCAGACATACACAAAGAAAGATTTTCTAGAGCGAACAAAAATGGTATGTGAGTTATGGAGGTTAGTGAAAGAATTATTTGTTCTACAGTTTCTAGAGCTTTAAAGAAAAGGAGACAGATGGGCAATGAAACACAATAAACCAAAACTGAGAGTTTTATGACAAAAGTTCAGGCTCATTTCATAGGGACAAAAGCCCAGCCACCCCCAACCCACCCTCTCATTTTAAAGAGACTTTGGTGTGTGTTTTTTTTGTGTGTGTGTGTGTGTGTTTTTTTGTTTTTTTTTGTTTTGTTTTTGTTTTGTTTTTCCCTATAAAACATGCCTGTGGTCACAAGCAGTTTCTTTTAACCTTTCCACTCCCTGGGAAAGTTCAACAGATGACAATGTGATAATATTGTTTTCTTATTTTTCCAAGAGAACAGGATTTACCATAGAGACAATTTGTATGAAATGTCAAATTCTGTTTTCTGGAGAAAAAAAAAATGAAAAATATTTCAATATGGCTGAAAATTTTACCCAGTATGCTAAGCATTGAGAATTATTGAATGACCTATTTCTGTGATATTTAGATAATTCAAATATATAGACTGAAAATGGCCTACTTAGCTTAACTTTAACCCCTCCCAGGGGCAGAACAAAAAACTGAAGATGCCCTAGTCCAACAAGTTAGATGTACAAGGGGTGATCAAAAAGAACATGGACCGCCTCGTTATTTTGAAAACTATTTCACGTAAGATAACAAAAATTTGCACAGATGAGCATTAATTACCTGTAAACTGACTCAAGCTTTCAAATGACGTCATTTTCAAGTAAGCTAACAGTCGGCCTCGGTGGCTCAGTTGGATGCGCCGTCCGACTGGAGACCAGGAGGTCGCGGGTTCAACCCCCGCCGAGGTCGGCAACATTCTTTCGTGGAGATTGATCATGAAATATTTTCTACGGTCATTCTCTCCCTTCCACTGATTCAAGAAGGGCAGTTGTCAGTTTCTGGCGAAAGAATGCGCACAATACTGGTTAACCGCTTAGAGGACTAAGTCTGCCCAGTAAACGTGTGGTTAGGTAAACTGACCGCGCTTGACATGACCCCATTGGGTTGACTGGGCCGTAAAACCTCAACACAAACAAACAAACAAACAAGTAAGCTAAGTGTGACTTCATTTTTAATGACTTCACATACTGCATTAGTATTCCACAATGTCGGACGATGTTTTATTTGAGCAGAGAGTAATCATAAAGTTTTGCATTAAACTCGGAAGGTCTTTATCGGAAATTAAAGCTGATTTAGAGAAAATTTATGAGGATTCTGCGCTCAAGATATCTGTTATTTGTAAATGGATCAGACGATTTAGAGAAGGGCGCGATACCGTTAAAGATGACCCTAAATCTGGCCGTTCTGTTCATCAATATCAGTATCGGGCAAATCATAGTGGATATACAGCAGCATGTAAAGCAAGATCGCCAACTTACTGTCAGTGAAATAGCTGAAACATTTAGCATTTCATATGGAAGTGCCCAGAAGATTTAAATGACAACTTTGGAATGGATTTTTGGCTTCTTTTCCTGAACCGAAAGGCCAATTGACTCAAAACTTGGTAGGAAGCATCGGGGTAATTTGTAGGTCAAAAATAGCTTAAATCATTCTGATCGTAAATCCCATTGCGGCCATCTTGAAAATCTTTTTCACTTCGTCTCCTTAAGCAAAAGGCCAATTGACTTGATTTTGGTAGGAAGCGTCGAGGTGACTTGTAGATCAAAAATAGCTAAAACCATTACGATCGGAAATCCCAAATGGCCCCCATGGGGGCCATCTTGAAAATCTATTTTTTGCATCTTTTGCTGAACCCAAAGGCCAATTGACTTGAAACTTTGTAGGAAGCATCAGGGTGACATGTAGATAAAAAATAGCTAAAATTGTTCCGATTGGAAATCCAAGATTGCCGCCATGGGTGCTATCTTTAAAATCTATTTATCGCGTATTGTCCTGAACCGAAAGCCAGTTAACTCGAAACTTGGTAGGAAGCATCAGGGCGACTTATAGATCAAAAATAGCTTAAGTTGTTCGGATTGGAAATCCAAAATGGCTGCCATGGCGACCATCTTGATCTTCTTTTCCTGGATGGAAAGGTCAATGGAAAATGGGTGCCATGGTGGCATCGGGGTGACTTGTAGATCAAAAATAGCTAAAATCATTCTGATCAGAAATAAAAAAAGGCCCCTATGGCGGCCATCTTGAAAATCTATTTTTCGCTTTTCCTGAATTGAAAGGCCAATAGACTTGAAACTTGGTACAAAGCATCAGGGTGACTTGTAGATCAAAAATAACTAAAATCGTTCCAATCAGAATTCCAAAAAAGGCCCCCATGGCGGCCATTTTGAAAATTTTTTTTTTCGCTTCTCCTGAACCGAAAGGCTAATTGACTCAAAACTTGGTAGGAAGCATCGGGGTAACTTGTAAATAAAAAAAAAATAAAATTTTTCCAACTGGAAATCCAAGCTGGCCGCCATGGTGGCCATCTTGAAAATCTATTTTTCACTTCTTTTCCTGAACCTAAAGGGGAACTGACTTGAACCCAGATAGGAAGCTTTTGGGTGGTTTATAGATCTAAAAAGAGCTAAAATGTTGGGCTCGGGAATCCAAAATGGCCATTTTGAAAATCTTTTATCGCTTCTTCTCCTGAACTGAAAGGCCAGTTGACTAGAAACTTGGTAGGAAGCATAGGGGTGACTGGTAGAACAAAAATAGCTAAAATTGTTCTGATTGGAAATCCAAGATGGTCGCATGGCTGCCATCTTGAAATCTATTTTTCGCTTCTTTTCCTGAACCGAAAGGCCAACTCTCTCAATGTCTAACTGGAGACCAGGAGGTCGCGGGTTCAACCCCCACCAAGGTTGACAACATTCTTTTTTGGAGATTGAAATATTTTCTACAGTCATTCTATCCCTTCCGCTGATACAAGAAGGGCAGTTGTCAGTTTCTGGCAAAAGAATGTACACAATACTGGTTAACAGTTAGGGCTAAGCCTGCCCAGTAAACGTGTGGTTAGGTAAAGTGACTGCCCTCAACATGACCCATTGGGTTGACTGGTCCATAAAACCTCAACACAAACAAATAAACAAACCAACTGACATGAAACTTGGTAGGAAGCATAGGGGTGACTGGTAGATCAAAAATAGCTAAAATTATTATAATCGGAAATCCAAGATGGTCACCATAGCAGCTATCTTGAAAATCTATTTTTCACTTCTTCTCCTGAACCAAAAGGCCAATTGACTTGAAACTTGGTAAGAATCACTGAGGTGACTTGTAGATCAAAAATAGCTAAATTTGCTCAGATCGGAAATACAAGATGGCTGCTACAAATGCCATCTCGAAAATCTATTTAACTTCTGCTGAATAGAAAGGCCCATTGATTTGAAATTCAATAGGAAGTATTGGGGTGACTTGTAGATAAAAAATAGCTAAAATCATTTTGATCTGAAATCCAAGATGGTTGCCCTAGCAGCCATGTTGAAAATCTATTTTGAACTTTTTCTCTTGAACCAAAAGGGCAATTGACTCAAAGTTCATTGGAAGTAACGAGGTGACTTGTAGATCAACAGTAGCTAAATTCATTCTGATTGGAAATCCAAGATGGCCACCATTTTGAAAATCAGTATTGAACTGAAAGGCCAATTGACTCAAACTAGTCTGGTAATCAAGTGAGCGATACAGGACCATCTTGGCCCTCTTGTTTCTTTTTTCATATCAAATGGTTGGCACTTTAAGTAGGCGACATGTCTGAATCTTGGAATTCTAGTTTGGCCACCTTAATCATCTCTGATTACTGTTATTCTGACCAGGATTAAAGCCACAGCTCAGCCATCAGTTACCATTGGCTATTTTGTAGTGAACAGTTACTAGCGGTATCGGTCAAAACATAGAAAGATAAAAGGAAGAACCAACATAACAGATTTGTCATTAAGTAGAAGCAACCATTAACAGAAAGACAATTAATAGAATGACAATAGAAAGATAATTATTGACCATTTGTCACACCCGGCCAGTAATTCAGCAAACAATCATTTACCAGCCAATCAGTGATTAGTTATTGAGCGCCCGACGATCTTGACTTTAGCCTTAAGGTCCACATGCTCACTACTCTTGCATATATCCCAGTTGAAAAGGTCCATAGTGCATTTTATATCAAATCAATACAGTGGAACCTCGATAATTCAAAGTCCAAGGGACCAAACAGTTTTGTTTACATTATTGAGACTTTGAATAATTGAGGGTTAAAATGCATACATATATTTAAGTCAGGATTTCAAAATGATTTTGAATTATTGAGAATTTTGAATTATTGGAGTTTGAATTATCGTGGTTCTACTGTACTTCCTGATGAGGCAGAAGACTTTGCTACATACTTTGGAACATATTCAAATAGGGATACAGCTGCAATTGCTCTAACATGTAATGGACTCTACCTGTCATGTGATCAGTATATGAGAGCACTCTTTGGAATGAACCTAGGACCACAAACTTCCTGGAAGGCTGGCACAGGTGCATTCAGTCAATTCTTAGACAAGCACATCCTAATATAATGAAATTCTTAGAATTCTTACAAGGGGAACAATCAAACACTGACATGTCAAAACAGGCTCTCCTTCACGGTGAGTCAGTGGGGAAAAAGACTAGTAGACCTTTCAGGAATAGACATTTTGGGAGTAGACATTTAGGCACTACCCGGCACCCACAATAGATGACTTTAATGGGTCTATTCCTCACCCAGCTCCGAATTACCCTCCCTACAGTCTTGACCAAAATCCCAGCCCAGAAAGTGGATCATTAGGGCTCAGCTTCAAAACAGTCATGTTTGGTGTCAAATACAAGCTGTTGACTAGAACTTTTCAATTACTGCAATATCAACATTGTCATATTACCAGACCATAAGTTATGAGCCCTGTGACAGATGACATGATAAACCTGTGTTTGCTATAGATGCTTGAAAAAAAAGATGAAAAGATAATTCAAGAGATTAATGCAAAATATGGATTTTAAACTTACTTTGACTTATCTCTTATTGTAAACAACTTTTGTAAACCCTTTAAGTGCTAGTCGCAACTGCAGCAGACAACATTTTGATTTTATCTTTCATAGAAAATAATGCTTGATGTTTCATGTGACTCTTCTGCTACAATTTCTCTTAGTAACTACTTAAGTTAGGCTTCATCCAGGATGTTGTCTTGAATGTTCATCCTATGTATATTAACCCTTACCATGCTGAATAAATTTAGATTACACACCCCTTTCTAATTTTCAGCCAATCAGATCACTTGATCCAGGTTGTTGAGAAAAATTCTTATTCTCAATGACAAACAGTGCAGATCCAGATCAGAAGCCAAGTGATCTGGATCTGCACTGTTTGCAATGCCAGGGCATTCTGGGTTCAGCAGCTCTTCTAATCTTTTTTTTTTTTTTTTTTTTGCAAACCAGAAATAATAAACCAGTAAAATTAGAATCTCTCATTCAAAATCTCTGATAGAAAATAAGTATGTTTTTGTAAATGCAGGACTTTAGGCTCCATATTCCTCAAAAATAGACATTTTTTATCCTAGAAAGGTTTAATAAATTAACACATAGTATTAATTCGATCATAAAATGTAGCATCTGACAGCCTGTAAAATTTCAGTTAGTCTTTTGCATACATGCCATTAGCTGTGAGATTTTGCAAATTTTTAGGGAGATTTGATGAAATTCTGTGAGATTTTTATGAAAATCACTTTCAAGCTTACATAAGTAAGTTAAAAGCCATTATTTTAATGAATTAAGCTTGGGATAGCCATGCTAATGTGTGATTTATTTCTAGTTCTTCAAAAAGTAGCTTATTAAATGGTATGGAAATTCTGTGAGATTTGAAAATCTGATGGGAAATGGGATCCAGAAGGGCCAAAATTCTGTGAGAATTTGTCTCACAGTGTGAGGTATGGCATGTATACTTTTGTTTTTGAACTGGATCAAAAATGAAATGATTTTTTATCATATCTCTGAATTAATGGTGATACATTAATTCAGAGATACAGTAAAAAATCATTTCATTTTAAGAACGAGAGACTAACTGAAACTTTATAGGCTGTCAGGTGCCACATTTTATGAATGTATTAATACCATATATCAATTTATTAAATGTTTCTTGGATAAAAAAAATGCCTATATTTGTGGTATATAGAACCTTTAATGCCATTAACTTTTAATAATTTGTGCAAGTTTTAGTCAATAATTAACCATTAAAAGATGTTTTGAATATATTTAATAGAACTGGCCCATGAATGGATGACCAGAAAATTGTGCAGATGCTAAAATGATGTCAAAAGAAAATCCATAAGAGGTTAAATTGAGGAACAGGGCCCAGTTGTTCAAAGCTAACGACATTGTTAGTTACTGATTCGTTAAAATTTCCATCAAGCGATATGCAAATATGCTGAAATTTTTTGCTAAACAATGTGAGTAGCTTTTGCAGTGCAAAAGCTACTCACATTTTTTCAGCACAAAATATCAGAATATTGTGTATTGAATCCGATAAAACAGTTAACGAAATGACCCTTAACGAGCTCGTTAAGCTAACGACGCTTTGAACAACTGGGCCCAGGTCATCAGTTTTCAATATGGTACAGAAGATACACAAGATACTAAGAGCTGTTAGTGACTGAAGTGGCCTTTACATTACGTCAAAGCTTATATCTGCTCTGGGACCAAAGAAGGTAGGGACTTTTTAACCTTCACAACTTCTGGGCAAATTCGATGAAGACAATTTATTTTTCACAGAAAATAAATGTTGCCATTTCATGCAAATTGTCTCTAAAGGTGATAGTTCATATGAAACCTCAAGGCCTACTTTCTGGAAAAAATAAGAGACATATTTCAAAATGTAATCTGCTGAATTTTTTACCCAGCATGCCTAGCATTAACTTTTAGTTTTCTAATCTGCAGGGAAATAAATAAAAGTATGTCTCATATAGGAAATAATCTACTTTTGATCTGTGTTGATGTCACATTATTTTGGTATTTTGTAAAATAATGTTAAATAAAAATAACTGTGGAAAAGCTAGTCTACCAGTGCATCATATAAGGTAAAAAGAGACCTCATTGTTCTGGGAAGTTGAATTTAGTATGCTTCTTAGGTCATAACTTGGGTACCTTTTATGCTAGGAAGTTGAACTTTGGTATGCTCCTTACCCAGACGTAAACCTTTAACTCTGTGCTACAACAGCTCCTGTGGTGGGGCTAAGGGTCAAAATGTATAACAGGTCAAACTTAGGTAACTTTTATGTTAGGAAATTGAAATTTAGTATGCTACTTACACACAGACTTAATCTTCAACTCTGTGCTCTACCCTAAGTATTGGGACAGACATGGCTGAGGGGGTGGTTGGGTGTGGCGCGAAGGTGTCGGGTATCTTACGTCACCAGGGGGTCCAACTGATATTGGCTTCCAGCTAGGCAAGGCCTGCTATTCTTGTAGCAGGTAAGGGTAGAGGGGGAGTGTTTTTATTGTCCCCCGCCTTTTTTGGTTTTCCGTGGTGCGTGGCGCATGGTGCGTGGTTCCGAATTTTTAGTAGGTACTTTGTCCCCTTAACTCCTCCCACAGTTTTTGTCTGATCCTTTTGAAACTTTACAGGTGTTTTAAGGATGGTCTGAAGATGTGCATTTTTTTTTTCAGAATCCTGAAATAATTTTTTATCACTTTTTCCACATTTTTAACTTAGACATTTTTTGAGTTCTAATATTACAGAAGTCTATAGGGAGTAGGTACCTTGTCCCCTTAACTCCTCCCACAGTCTTTGGCCGATCCTTTTGAAACTTTACGTGGGCTTTTAGGATGGCCTGAAGATATGCATGTGGATTTTTCAGAATCCTGAATTAATTTTTTATTACTTTTTCGCATTTTTAACTTAGACATTTTTTGAGTTCTAATACTACAGAAGTGTATAGTGAGCAGGTACCTTGTCCCCTTAACTCCTCCCACAGTTTTTGGCCGATTCTTTTGAAACTTTACAGGTGTTTTAAGGATGGTCTGTAGATGTGCATGTGGTTTTTTCAGAATCCTGAAATTAATTTTTATTACTTTTTACACATTTTGAACATAGACATTTTTTGAGTTCTAATATTACAGAAGCGTATAGGGAGTAGGTACATTGTCCCCTTAAATCCTCCCACAGTTTTTGGCCGATCCTTTTGAAACTTTACATGGGCTTTCAGGATGGCCTGAAGATATGCATGTGGTTTTTTGGAATCCTGAAATAATTTTTTATCACTTTTTCCGCATTTTTAACTTAGACATTTTTTGAGTTCTAGTACTACAGAAGTATATAGGGAGCAGGTATTTTGTCCCCTTAACTCCTCCCACAGTTTTTGGCCGATTCTTTTGAAACATTACAGGTTTTTTTAGGATGGTCTGAAGATATGCATGTGATTTTTTCAGAATCCTAAAATTATTTTTTATTACTTTTTACACATTTTGAACTTAGACATTTTTTGAGTTCTAATATTACGGAAGTCTATAGGGAGTAGGTACCTTGTCCCCTTAACTCCTCCCACAGTTTTTGACCGATCCTTTTGAAACATTACGTGGGCTTTTAGGATGGCCTGAAAATATGCAGGTGGATTTTTCAGAATCCTGAAATTTTTTTTTTATTACTTTTTCCGCATTTTTAACTTAGACATTTTTTGAGTTCTAATATTACAGAAGTGTATAGGGTGCAGGTACCTTGTCCCCATAACTCCTCCCACAGTTTTTGTCCGATCCTGTTGAAACTTTACAAGGGCTTTTAGGATGGCCTGAAGATATGCACAGTTTTTGGCTGATTCTTTTGAAACTTTACAGGTGTTTTAAGGATGGTCTGAAGATGTGCATGTGGTTTTTTCAGAATCCTGAAATAATTTTTTACCACTTTTTCTGCATTTTTAACTTAGACATTTTTTGAGTTCTAATACTACAGAAGCATATAGGGAGTAGGTACCTTGACCCTGTAACTCCTACCACAGTTTTAAGCCGATCCTTTGAAACTTTACAGGTGCTTTAAGGATGGTCTGAAGATATGCATGTGGTTTTTTCAGAATCTTGAAATTATTTTTTATCACTGGTTTCCTGCTTCAATACTTAGGTAATTGATACAGGACCAATGGTCCTTTGGTTAACTTTTACCATTTTTAACACCTCAAATAAAAATAAGGCGGGGGACATAAATTCCCAATGGAATTTGCTTGTTGAGTTCTAATATTACAGAAGTGTATAGGGAGTAGGTACCTTGTCCCCTTAACTCCTCCCACTGTTTTTGGCCGATCCTTTTGAAACATTACGTGGGCTTTTAGGATGGCCTGAAGATGTGCATGTGGATTTTTCAGAATCCTGAAGTAATTTTTTATCACTTTTTCGCATTTTTAACTTAGACATTTTTTGAGTTCTAATATTACAGAAGTGAATAGGGAGCAGGTACCTTGTCCCGTTAACTCCTCCCACAGTTTTTAGCCGATCCTTTTGAAACTTTACATGGGCTTTTAGGATGGCCTGAAGATATGCATATGGTTTTTTTGGAATCCTGAAAAAAATTTTTATCACTTTTTCACATTTTTAACTTAGACATTTTTTGAGTTCTAATACTACAGAAGCATATAGGGAGTAGGTACCTTGTCCCCATAACTCCTACCACAGTTTTAAGCCGATTCTTTTGAAACTTTACAGGTGCTTTAAGGATGGTCTGAAGATATGCATGTGGTTTTTTCAGAATCCTATATTTTTTTTTTGTAACTTTTTACACATTTTGAACTTAGACATTTTTTGAGTTCTAATATTACAGAAGTCTATAGGGGGGGTACTTTGTCCCCTTAACTCCTCCCACAGTTTTTAGCCGATCCTTTTGAAACTTTACATGGGCTTTTAGGATGGCCTGAAGATATGCATGTGGATTTTTCAGAATCTGAAATAATTTTTATCACTTTTTTTCTGCATTTTTAACTTAGACATTTTTTGAGTTCTAATACTACAGAAGCATATAAGGAGTAGGTATCTTGTCCCGGTAACTCCTGCCACAGTTTTAAGCCGATCCTTTTGAAACTTTACAGGTGCTTTAAGGATGGTCTGAAGATATGCAGATGGTTTTTTCAGAATCCTGTAATTATTTTTTATCACTGGTTTCTTGCTTCAATACTTAGGTAAGTGATACAGAACCAATGGTCCTCTGGTTAACTTACCTTTTTTTAACACCTCAAATAAAAATAAGGCGGGGGACATATATTCCCCATGGAATTTGCTTGTTTCTTCTGGTTCTTCACTTTCATTCCTGTTCCTCTTTCTTCCCTGTCCCTCTCTTTCATCTCCTGTTCTATCACTTCTATCTCTTTTCTCCCTTTCTCTGGGAGACCACACAAAATGACCCACAAGGGTTAACGTGTCGTTAAACCCCAACACAATCAAAGATAGGGCTGAGGAAGCATTATAGACCCAGATCAGATGGTGCAGAACAGTAGGTACCTTGTCCCCGTAACTCCTCCCACAGTTTTTGGCCGATCCTTTTGGAAATTTTACATGGGCTTTTAGGATGGTCTGAAGATATGCATGTGGTTTTTTCAGAATCCTGAATTAATTTTTTATTACTTTTTCTGCATTTTTAACTTAGACATTTTTTGAGTTCTAATACTACAGAAGCATATAAGGAGTAGGTATCTTATCCCCGTAACTCCTACCACAGTTTTAAGCCGATCCTTTTGAAACTTTACAGGTGCTTTAAGGATGGTCTGAAGATATGCATGGGGTTTTTTCAGAATCCTGTAATTATTTTTTATCACTGGTTTCCTCCTTCAATACTTAGGTAAGTGATATAGGACCAATGGTCCTCTGGTTAACTTACCTTTTTTTAACAAATAAAAATAAGGTGGGGGACATAAATTCCCCATGGAATTTGCTTGTTTATTCTGGTTGCTCACTTTAATTCCTGTTCCTCTTTCTTCCCTGTCCCTCTCTTTCATCTCCTCTACTATCACTTCTATCTCTTTTCTCCCTTTCTCTGGGAGACGACACAAAATGACCCACAAGGGTTAAAGTGTCGTTAAACCCCAACACAATCAAAGATAGGGCTGAGGAAGCATTGTAGACCCAGATCAGATGGTGCAGAACACAGCTGCTGATAAGGCCTACATTGTTTGCCACTCATTTATTAGTTTTTAGACACATCAGCAGTTAGTCAATTAACATTCAAGTGTTAGGACAAGTATGGTACAAGGGCGAGTCAATAAAAAAACAGCCTAACTTATTTCTGGGTGAGATCGATCTCTTCTTTTTCAATGTAGTTGCCCTCTAGAATGATGTACTTGGACCAACCGTGTTCCAGTGCCGTCAGCCCAGAACTGAAGAAGCCAGGGTCCTTGTCTCTGACCCACTCCTCAACTGCCGCCACAACTTCTTTGTTGGACCGGAAATGATGTCCACGGATATCCTTTTTCAAGTTTGGGAATAGGAAATAGTCTCTAGGAGCTAAGTCCAGAGAATAGGCGGGGTGCGGTATTAGCTCGTACCCATTCCGATCAACAGCATCCATTGCAATTTTGCAAGTGTGGACTCTCGCATTGTCCTGTTGGAGCAGAATCCTTTTGGAGAGTTTACCTCAGCATTTTTCATGGATCACAATTCTCAGTTAGTCGAGCAAATTTGCATAATACGCACCTTTTATTGTACTTTTCTTTGCTAGAAAGTCCAAAATAATAATGCCTTGTGCATCCCAAAATACAGTTGCCATCACCTTGCCAGCAGAGGGTTGCGTTTTGAACTTCTTTGGCCTCGGAGACCCCGGCCCTACACTCTGGCAACTTTGAGCTTTATTCTCTGGCTCATAATAATGGACCCAGGTCTCATCTACAGTCACCAGACTTGAAAGGAAATCATCTTCCTTTGACCTAAGCCGCTTCAACAATGCGCTGTTTACTGATGCTCTGGTTGCCATTTGCTCGTCGCTAAGGGATTTTGGGACCCAACGGGCTGTTAGCTTGTGCATACCCAAACGATCATGTTAAGTTGTTGAAACGCTACCATGTGAAATGTGTAATGCATTCGCTATTTCTTCTACCTTAATTCACCTATCATAGTACACCAGATCCCATACTTTGTTACACATTTCTTCATCGGTGGCATCTGATGGGCATCCAGACATTCTATTTATTAGCTCACCTGAGCCGAAGGCTCATTGACGAGCTTATCATATGGCAAGGCCGTTGTCTGTCTGTCAACATTTTCAAACATCTTTGAAACCACTGGGCCGATTGAAGCCAAATTTCATGTGGAGCCTCCATGGGATGGGGGAACGAAAGTTTGTTCGCGGGGTCCAAGTCACATGACCAAGATGGCTGCCATGCCCATATATGGTAAAAACCCTTCAAAAGTCTTCTTCTTTGGAATGGCTGGGCCGATTTCCAAGAAACTTGGTATGTAGTTTTCAGTCCCTACAGGATCCTTCCAATGGCTTGAGAGAGCAAATGTTTGGGGATTTTTGCTTGTTTTGTCGTGGAATTGTATGTTGTGTGTGCTCGTTGGAGTTGCCTCATCGAGGCAATTCTAATGAGTACACTCAACATACAATCATTGTGTAGAAAATCGAAGGGATTTCCCTAAATTATCGCTGTTTGCTTCCTGAACTGGTGCTGTGGTTGGCCCTTGGTGGCTCAGGCTGCCCGTGTCTCGGGTGGGTTTCCATGGTCCCAAAGGTGTTCGAGCCAATGAGGTTCGACTGTTTTTTGGATTTGGTTTGTATCTTTTTGTACATGTATCATAACTACTTGTGAGTCTGTGAGAAAGTATTATTGTGAGTGTGTGTGGATTTTTGTCACTTTGTAAATATGCTTGTATGTTTATAAACCTTTCTTGTTTTTATTCATTTAGAGGGCCACATGGAAGATTAGTGTATACTAAATGTGCTTTACCCTGTATAAATTAAGTTGATTATTATTATTATTATTATTATATTAGTATCGGGGACTCAAGTTACCATCCCTAAACCATATATATTCTTGATCCTTGTGACAAGAGGCATTTAATGGCACAGATCAGTGGTCCCCAGGGTCCCCCCCGGGGGCATGCCCCACCCCCTTTACTTCATAAAATGTGTAATAGCTCAGAAACCATTAGGATCCACACCCCTAAACCATATATATTCTTGTTCCTTATGATAAGACAGACCTTGGGTCACATGACCAAGATGGTCGCTATGCCCATATATGGTAAAAACCCTTCAAAAATTTTCTTCTCTGGAACCGCTGGGTCAATTTCCACAAAACTTGGTATGTAGCATTGGGGACTCGGGGCCCATCATAGTTTGTTCAAATGATGAACCTGGGACCTATTTTAGGCTAAGGTCAAATTTGGTAACATAGGCATTTGTATGGTGAAAAAGTCAAAATGTCTAATATCTTGCAAACCGTTCAAGTTACCACCCCTAAACCATACATATTCTTGTTCCTAATGATAAAAGGCATTCAGACACACAGACCTTGGGTCCCTTTGGACTCCCCCGGGAGCATCCCCCACCCCCTTCACTTCATGAACAGCAGAAACCGTTGAGATCCCCACCCCTAAACTATATATATTCTTGTTCCTAATGATAAAAGGCATTCAGTTACACAGATTTTGGGTCCTTTCTGGACACGCCTGTGGGCATGCCCCACCCCTTTCACTTCATAAAAGGCCTTATATCTCAGAAACGTTTCAGATCCCCACTTTTAAACCATATATATTTGTGTTCCTTATGATAAGAGTCATTCATTGTCACAGACCATGGGTTCCCAAGGGGTCCTCCGGGGGCATACCCCCACCCCTTCACTTCATAAAATGTGTAATATCTCAGAAAACATTAAGATCCCCACCCCTTAACCATATATATTCTTGTTCCTTATGATAAGATACATTTAGAGACCCAGACCTTGGGTCCCTCTGAACACCCCTGGGGGCATGCCCCATCCCCTTCACTTCATGAAAGGCCTTATATCTCTGAAACCGTTTAGATCCCCACCCCTAAACCATATATATTCTTGCTCCTTATGAAGAGACACATTCAGTGACCCAGACATTGGGTCCCTCTGGATTCCCTGAGGACATGCCACACCCCTTTCACTTCATAAAAGGCCTTACAGAAACTGTTGAGATCCCTCCCTCTTAACCATATATATTCTTGTTATATTTCCCTGCCTCTGTGCTGTTTACATGTATAAAATCATGATTCTTCAGAGACTGTCAGGTCCATATACTCTTCTTCATAACTAAGAACTGCTCAAATGATGATCTTTTCATTAGTTGCAATAATAGGATTGGAAAAATGTTGCATAACATCTGCATATCTGCAGTGGCTATGTCACTCAGGTGAGCGAGCCGTGGCCCTTGGGCCTCTTGTTTCCAATTCTGATCATCAATATCATCATAATCAGATTTTTGATTAATGTGCAGGTACAGGGGCAACATCCACATCAGTGGGCCCCCTTCCAGATAGCCGGCTTGCTCACCAGATCTCCACATATTTCTGTCATGAGGGTTGATAGCCAAGAGCTTCCACTCTTTGCAGTCCCTCTCTGTCAGCTGCTTCCATGTCATCTTGGGCCTCCCAGGCCCACCCTTTCCCTCAACCTGTATGTGAAAGGCTGTCTTGATTGCACCACTGGAGCGTTCCACATGTCCATACCAGCGAAGCCTTCTCTCCTTCAGAATGAGGTCCAGATCCTCAATGCCAAGCTGCGCAAGTAGTTCATTAGACCTGGTGATGACAACATCTTGTGGCCTGACATTGCAGATCTGTCTGATCATTGCCCTGTCATTCTGCTGCAGACATTGGAGGTTTGGTTTTTTCAGTGGACAAGTCTCACTGGCATGGAGCATTGCGCTCCGCACACAAGAGCTGTACACTCGGCCAGGTGTCTTGAAAGAGAGGTGGCATGAAGAGAGAACTGGTAGTAGATCCTTGAATTTCTTCCAGGCGGTTTTCATACGTGTTGTGGTTAAAGTTCACAGCCACCTGCTGCTGAAAGCATGTCTCCTAGGTAGCAAAAGGAAGCTACCACCTCAAGCTTGTCAGGCCCAACTTGGAATTCCCTCTGTGGTCTGACGTCCAAGGGGCGTGCAGTTCCCTGGCACCATGTACATCTGTACTCAGGGTCCTTTGTCAAGCGCTTGAGCCCACTGCATTTCTTGTACACCCAGTGCTTACAGCCGTTACAGAAGATGCTGTTGCTGCCCACTCCAGTGCGACAGACAGCACATGGAAACTCGCCTGAACTCTGCAGGAGGTCCAGGCCCGTACCGCAGATCATGATTTTCGTCTTTCCTGCATTTACTCTCAGTCCTTTCTTTTCCATTGCTTCTTTCTAAGTCATGAGCCTTCTGACACACTCCTCAAGCGATTCAGCGGTGATAACAAGGTCATCGGCATAGAGGTCCTCCCAGGGGACCCCAGAGCGGAACTCTCGTGATAAGGCTTCCAGCACAATGATGAAGAGAAGCTGGCTAAGTACTGAGCCTTGGTGAACACCGACCTTCACTTCAAACTCTTCACTGTACCCCTCACCAACACAGACATGGCTCTGCACATTTGCATACATCCCCTGCACCAGTCGTACAATCCATTCCTCCACACCAAGTTTTCTCAGCGCCCACCAGATGACCTTCCGAGGTACTTGATCAAAAGCCTTCTCCAGGTCTACAAAAGCCATGTAGAGCCTCTTGTTGGCAGCTAGATACTTCTCTTGCAGCTGCCTGACAACAAAGATTGCGTCTGTTGTGCCTCTGCCTGGGACAAAGCCAAACTGGGAATCGTCGATTGACACCAACTGTCTGATGAGGCCGTCCACAATCCTCTCCAGGACTTTCATAACCTGCTCTGTTAGCTTGAGATCGCTGTAGTTGCCCCTTTCCAATGCATCCCCCTTTCCCTTGTAGAGGTAGCCAATGAAACTCTGCTTCCAGTCAGAGGGTACCTTGCCATTGCGAATGATTGCAGCTGTGAGGTCATGGATCATGGAGGCGCCCATGTCACGGCTGCTCGTATCATCTCCACCACTATGCCTGATGGGCCCTGTGCCTTGCCTGCCTTCGTCTGTGAGATAGCCTTGTTAACCATATCAGTGGTGATTGGGATGGGTGGGCCTTCCACTGGTGGTTGATAAGACAGGTGGTCTGGGTCCCAGTCAAACTCAACGTTGAGAAGCCTTTGGTAGTGCTCTAACCAGGCCTTCTGCTTTGAGTCTTTGCTCATTGACATCTCTCCTGCATCATTCTTCACTGGTTTGTCACCAACAACATCAGCATTCTCTCTTCTAAACTGGTTAGCAAGGTGGTAGACCTGAAGACTTAGGGTCAATACTCTCGAAGACCTTTTTGTCGGCTTCTTAACAAGCATTATGCACTGCATGTCTGGCATTGCATTTGGCTGCATCGTATGATGCCCTAGTGCCTTTACCAGTCTTCCAGGCCTTGAAAGCTTTCTTCTTGGCAGCAATGGCCTTTTCTACGTGTTCATTCCACCACCAGGTTTCACGACACCAGCGGTGGGGCAGAGTTGAGCCACACACCTCCTCAGTTGTCTTGAGCAGTCCAGTCTTGATGTTGTTCCAGATACCCACAGTGACCCAATCAGCTACTCCTGCAGACGTGCTCACATGCAAGTTGAAGACCTCCTGAAAATGATTGCTCGTCTGAGGGTCTTTAAGCTTCCAAACTTTGAGGCGAGGGGTGAACTTGTGCTTGGATTTTGGTGGCACATCAGTCCTCATGTTGCATACAAGTAGCTGGTGTTGCAGGGCTACTTCCTCACCAGGGATCACTTTTACATCTGTGACAAGTTTGGTTTAAACATATTTTATTTGTATAATTTCAATATAATAATATAAACTAGTACAAACATTGATAATTTATACAAATGGGATTCAGAAGAAAGTCGAAAGACTTGTATTAATCTGTATCCCGATGTGTAATCATCAAAGCTTACAATAACAATAGCAATACGTGATTTGAACAACTTACAGCTTAATTAATTGTACTATTTTACATGTTAAACCATGCATCAGAATAAGCAGAAGAAACGAGAATACTTGGGACATTTGTATTCCCTTTATTTCTGCATAACTAGGTATTTTATTTACCATTGATAACCTGATAATCTACTATCTAAAATATATGCATGTTCGTGATTAAATGAGATGCTGCAGCTCCACGGGGAATGGAGTCTTGATATATTTTCATAAAAAAACACTATAACACAACAACCGTAATAACTCTAAGACAAAAACAAAATTTAGCCGTCAGGATAAGTATATAACGGACTTTCGGTCGACTAACTTGAAAAATCTTATTTTGCTATGTTAAAGCATGGGCTGTTTTATATAATTACAGAATTATTTTAGTTTATTTTAATTGCTTATCTAATTTCAAAACGTTTAGATTTTAAGATAAAATTCTGTACTGCTGTAAATATTTGTTGATTCTGCATTTCATTCAATTCTTGGCTTCCATAAAGGAGAACATTAAGGGTCGGTGTATGAATATGAGTCACTGTGTCCAACATTTCTTGTCTTTGATTGCTAAAACGATTACATTTCAAAAGGAAATGAGTTGTGTCTTCAATGGCTCCACAGACACACAATGGGTTGTGACAAGTTTGCGCATAGTCTTTAAGGTCCTTAGCCTCATCACTTAGACCACTCTGTGGGGCATGCACAGACAGAAAGGTAACCACACGCTGGCCAACTATAAGCTATGCGAAGTTGATTCTGTCATAGACTTTCTGCACCTCAAAAACTTCTCTAGCCACTCTTCTGCCACAAACACTCCTACACCAGCAGTGCCTTTGTCATTTCCAGAACAGTAGAGCTTGTACCTGGTGTCCTTGCCCTTGATTGTGCGGCAGTTGTCACCACGGTATCTGGTCTCTTGAATGCAGCAGACATCCATTTTCCTGCAGGATAGTGTTTCCACTACCTCGCGAACTCTTCCTCTCAGTGTGTTAACATTGATTGTTCCACCATGAGTTTCCTCAGGTGCTTGCTTGATTTCGCCACAATGGCATGACCCTGCCTCCCACACCTGACAGGAGGCCGAGCCGGAAACATTACCAACAGAACTTTTATGTCTGCTGGCATCACCTGTTTTAGATTCTACCATTGTGTTTGCCATGAAAGATTTTGGAATAACTTGTTTTTACGGGATCGCCTGTTGTAGCTGACGTCCCAACTCAGTTCTTTAATGGCATCTGAAAATGCACGCCGTTCCTGCACTCAGGCAGTGTGTTTTGCTGTTGTCCTTATAAAGAAAGGATCATCTGCCGAACCACAATAGCTAGAACACCAAGCCATTGGTCTGTAGATGATTGCTGCCTAGCTCTGCCACCCAGGTTGAGGCAACTGTGATAGGGGGCAGCCTCACATTCCTACACACACGTTGAGTGTCACAGCTGGATGCAGTTTTATGTCATACCCAGGACTGATCCATTCATATATGCATTTCATAAAAGAGACAATTGGCAAACAGTGTACACCCAGATCAGACACTGCCACATGCAGTGTCTGATTGGGGCCCATCCACGTTTTGCATTAAATTCAGTAATTTCTATAAAACATAATAAAAACTAAAAAGACATCTCTTCTATCTGAAATTGACCAGTCAAAAACTTTAAGGTAGGCAAGTCCATTAAGTATAAAAGCATTAACCCTCATCACGCTGAATAAATTAAGATGCCAAGCCCACTTCTAATTTTCAGCCAATCAGATTGCTTGATCCAGATTGTTGCTATAAGTGTACAAACTTAATGGCAAACGGTGAAGAGAAGCCAACTGATCTGGATTTACACTGTTTGCAAAGGCAGGGTATATGCAACCGGGAGAGAATATGGGAGGTGAGGGGGTCTCGGTGATGCCCCTGGGGCATGTGTCGGGGCGTCGGATTGTATTCGTTGTTGTATCGATGGGGTATCAGGAGGAGGTGACGCTGGCTGCCTCCTTCTCAGTCGGCTGGACTGTTCCTCTTCAGGGGAAGGTGCTGTCTGTGAGTGACTATTGTCCAGCTGCTGTATCCTTTGCTGCTGTCGCTGCTGTAGTAGCTGTCTCTTGGCTCCGGTTGTTGCCTTTGACCTGAGCCTGATATGACGACTACTACAGTTGCCTCAGTCCCGCACACACCACTTGTGACAGAATACAGCCTTTGCAAAGTTTGGGGAATTAGCTCTAGCCATATCCTGTTACTGTTTCCTCATTCCCAGTTACGGGGTCCGGTCTGATTAAATTAAACCTTTAATCAGACACGTAAAGTTCCTAACTTCTAAGAAATAACAAGTCCAAACACAGTTGTAGAATTTCTCAAATTAACCCAAAATTATTCTAAATGTTCATGCCAAATATCACAAATAAAATGTCATGTAAGTAATGTAAACAACAGTTCTTTCCTAAATAAATCTTCTTTATAAATCTAACTAAATAACAGTTTCTCAGTATTAAGTCACTTCCCTAAATATTAATTATTATTTAATGGTCAATTCATCAAGTTCCTTTTACTTATGCAAATGTCCACCTCAAAGTTCTAACTTAAAATAAATGCAGAGTTCCAAATAAGTAAATAATGTACTTCCCTCAGTTTGAATGTCCAAATGAATCCAAGTCCTAAATTTCTTCCAAGTCACTAACGTAAGTCCTGTTGTTTAAAGCTAAAGCACACAATACCCAAGTTCACAAATTAAGCTATCTCAAGTTCGGAGAATAGCTGAGCCTAGATTCTTGATGCAGTATGTATGAATACTAGTGATAGACTGAAGAGGCTAAGTTTCAGCCCATCTTAAATATGATTCTTCTCAAAAAGGTGACATAATTATTCAAGGAAGTTGGAATTGCTAAAAGCTCAACATCATAAAAGAAGTTTGATAAGTGTGACGATTAAATTGACCAAAGCCCAGTTTGGCAGGAAGTTGTAATCAGGCAGTACTTAACAAAATCTAAGATCTCTTTTGCTCAGGTTAATTTCTATCAATCATGTAATGTCCTTTTGCAAACAAACAACTCAATCTGGCAGCTTTGACAGTGTGTCCAGATCAGATCAGAGTATCAGCTGTTAATCAAAGTAATTAAACTATTTAGCACTTTCTCACCAAGTTTCAAACAATCAGCTTTTCAGTTATGAGCACAGCTTATGTTGTGATAATGATCAAACACCTGACAGGGAAAGTGACACTGAGAAATATTAATTCTAAATTTTGTACTTTCATAAATAATGTTTCTTTTGTTCTTCTTCTTCTTTTTCATTTTTCCTCTACCATATTTCAAAAGACAACTGCACAAAACATATATGTACCCAATTTATGCAATTTCAACCATTTTATTATTATTATTTTATTTTATTATTTTTTATTATTATTACTTTTATCTTTTATTATTTTATTATTTATTGGGCAGAAATTGTCACACTGTGACATATATCCAAGTTCAGCATGACAAGAGTTAAAAGATCACAAAAAATAAACAATACCATGTAAGCTTTAATAATATGGGCTGTTTATAGGCTTACATAGCCCCAGATAATGGTCGGGGTGAGGGGACGGGGGGTGGGGAGGAGGGGGATCAACATAATATTTTTCTTATTTCTCCATACAAACATATATTGTGGTTAGTCATTGGCAGCGCCTCGGTGAAGTGCTTCTTATGAGCACCCACATCATATGTTTTTAATGAAGAAAAAAGAAAAATATTGGTACTTTTCGGTTGAAAAAAAAAATGCCTTTTCTGGACATGTGGGCTTACATTTGAACCTTGTCATGTGAAAAAGATCCTTATCAAATACACAGTAAAGCGGGCATGTTAAGTTGTCAGAATAAAAATTAGGGAGGACCTTATTTTGACATTAGATTAAGAAGGAAATTTCCAATAGTTTTTAGTGAGTTAGCATAAAAAAACTGTAAAATTAGTGAGTCTCACTAAAAATAAGGCAACTTAACCCTTGCCATGCTGTATAATAAATAAAGATGTCACACTTACTTCTTAATTTCAGCCAATCAGATTACTTAATCCAGATTGTTGATATAAATTCAAATACTAAATGCCAAACAGTGTGAAGAAGCCACCTGATCTGGATCTACACTGTTTGCAAAAGCAGGGCATATTAGGGCTCAGCAGGACTAGGGTTAACAGGTCTGTTGAAGGCTCAGATCAGCCAGCCCATCCATGACCACTGCCGTCACTTTCCTATTAGAGGTTCATCCATATTCAGAGGAGGAGTATTTGGTGATAGTTGTGGAATAATTTACCATATTTTTCCATAAAAAAAGTATGTTGTATGTTCTCATTAGAGGCGCCTTGGAGCATGAGATATGTTTTTATATATGTCTACACTGAAAACTTTAAAATCATTTTTATTAGAAAACAGCAGCTGGATTTTGCAGAAAAGTTCCTTGGGTGACCTACTGTAAAAGTTGTTCAAGCTTCGTTGATTTGTTAAAGAAAAAAAGATGGCTGCTGGGGGCAGGGCTAAAATTTTCTTACATGTTTATGTAGAAAACTTAAAGAATCTTCTTGTCAAAAGCCAGTAACTGGATGTTCAGATAACCTTGCATGAATGTTCCATGGGTGACTGTCTTTTAAAATTATTCAAGCCAGGCTGATTTAGTAAAAACATGGCTGCTGTGGGACATAGCCCATTTTCTTTATATGCCTGTATAGGTAACCTTACACCTTGCAGACACTCAAAGCCACAGAATGTTTTATAGTTTTCTAGAAATTATCATTAGGTGTTTCTTAAAAATAGCTAAACTGAACTTGCTTAGTAAAAAATGTGGCTGTCATGGCTGGGACTAATTTTCCCTGTCCATGTAGAAAATATCAATTATTATATGCAAAGAGACAGTGCAACTCAGGTAAGTGATTTAGGGCCAGCTTGGTCCTCTTATTATTTATTTTGATTCTGGCGGATCCCCGTTTTCAGAATTTATATCTTATTTTGTACAGAGTAAGAGTATATGAGTGGGAGTCTTCAAACAGAAAACAAACTTAACCCTTAAAGCGCCAAGAAAACCTGCATCTGAAAATGTCGTCTGTTTATGTCGTCTGCTGAATATTCTTGCAAACTTTTCAATCTATTTTTGCATACAGGCAAACAGTGTGGACCCAGATCAGACTGCTCCTAAGGGGAGCAGTCTGATCTGGGTCCACGCTGTTTGCAGAAATGACTTTTAAAGTAATGGGCAGAAAACAAAGCAGAGGACAATAGTCGTGACTGGCGCTTTAAGAGTTAAGTTTGTTTTCTGTTTGAAGACTCCCACTCATATACAATAAACAATAAGAGGACCAAGCTGGCCCTAAATCACTTACCTGAGTGACACTGTAGACTCGGACCAGCCTGTAGACCTGCACAGTCTGATTAGTGTCTTGGCTTTGGCTATTCGCCAACAGACTCTTCAGTCCTTATATTATGTAAGCAATCATTTTAGACCATGATGTTATTGTGCAGCTGCACAGTCTGATGTGAGTCTATGCTGTTGCATATATTATGAGATAGATTCCTATCTGTAAGGGCTCACTTCCTTCATATGATAAGCTTAATCAGTAAAACAATTGGCATTTAACCCTTAAAAGTACTACACAAATTGTAGCAGACAAAATTCTATTTATGCCCCCAACGATGAAAAAAGTTGGGGGCATA
The DNA here is from genome assembly GCA_964016985.1 of Anodontia alba. NCBI lineage: Eukaryota > Metazoa > Mollusca > Bivalvia > Lucinida > Lucinidae > Anodontia > Anodontia alba. The sequence goes on along the minus strand of OZ024833.1, from coordinate 68,721,739 downwards.
TTGCTTCTGGCTTGTCTGTTCATTCGTTTGTGCGTTTGTTTGGTCATTCGTTCATTCGTCACGCTTTCTAGTGCATAGCATAACTTTAGAACCAGGTATGTTAATGTTTTGAAATTTCATATATGGATTCCTCATGAAAAAATAGGTGACCCATATTTTTTTTTTATCCGGAATTATCTCCCATTTTAGATTTATTGCCCTTGAAATAAAATAACATTGAAATCTCGTTAGCAAGATACTAAAAAAGTATTTGAGCTAGAATCTTGATATTTGGTATACTGATTGGGGCTGAGAAGGAGATCATCTGATTAAATTTCCAACAAATTTTATGAAATTTTGTTGGAGTTTGGCCCTTTGCAATTTTTGGCCATTTGTTGCCCTTTTAATAAAATAACATTGAAATCTTGTTAGCAAGATATCTCAACAAGTATTTGAGCTAGAGCCTTGATGTTTGGTATACTGAATGGGACTGAGGAGGAGATCACGTGATTAAATTTCCAGCCAGTTTAATGAAATTTTGAAGGAGTTATTGCCCTTTGCAATTTCTGGCTATTTGATCTTGTTGTTTTCATGTGCATTGCATAAGTTTAGAACCATGTAGGAAAATGTTTTGAAATTTCATATATAGATTCCTCATGAAAAAATAGGTGACCCGTGTTTGTTTTCTTACTCGAATTATCTCCCATTTTAGAGTTATTCCCCTTTTAATGAAATAACATTGAAATCTCGTTAGCAAGATATAGCAAAAACTATTTGAGCTAGAGTCTTGATATTTGATATACTGATTGGGACTGAGAAGGAGATCACCTGATTAAATTTTCAACAAATTTAATGAAATTTTGTTAGAGTTATGGCCCTTTTACCCAGTCGCGAAAAGCAGATAAATAGTCTTCTTTTGGAGACATTGATAAAAAGCACTGCCAAGAGAACTTCTAGATGTATACTTATTTCCAGAAATCATTTTCCTAAGCCTTGGAAATAAAAAGAAGTCACAGGGACTCAGGTCAGATGAATAAGGTGGATGGTTTAAAACTTGCACCTTTTCAGAAGCCAAAAAAGACTTAACAACCTCATACTTATGAGAGGAGGCATTGTCATGTAAAAGATGGACTCTTGACCACCCTTTGCTTGGTCGTTTCTTATTGTAAAACTCTTTCACTTTCTTCAGTACAGAATTGTTGTAGAATCGGCCAGTGACTGTATGACCAGATGGACGTCATTTGAACAACTGGCCCACTTGAATTAAAGAAAATTGCTTACAACATCTTTTTCCAACTTATGGTTCTCTTGGCAATACATGGGTGTTTTTTTATCTTTTCGCTTCCTTTGCTTATTATCAGCCCTTCTTTAGGGCTCAAACATGTGCACCCAGGTTTCATCACCTGTTAGCAAGTTAGAAATAACCCAACTATTACAGCCTTTGTATGTTTTCAAAAGTTCCCGGGCACATTTAAGGCGTTGTGTCTTTTGCTCCTCAGTGAGCAAATGAGGTACCCACCTAGCGCAGACCTTTCTCAGGTCCAAACGCTTTTTCAGAGGTTTTAGGCCTTCCAGGATGGGTATCATCTTCAACAGAAAATTTCCCAGCTTTAAAAGCTTTAACCCACCTAAAAACTGTGCTCATTGAAATGGTCTGGGGTCCATATATACCACACAATTCATTAAATATCTGCTTTGAATCTATATTAAGCCTAATGCGGCATTTAATATAGCTACAAATTTCAGTCTTCTGGTCCATGCTCCAATGTAACAAGTAAATTAGTCAGTGTATACGACTGCATCTATTTCAATTTGAAATAACTCAGTCAGTTGGAAAGCAATTTGCATGAAATAAATGGGTATCATTAGCTATTCAACACACCACTAAAGTGCAGTGAAGCATTTTAAAATATACCTGGGATAAAACTAAGTAAGCCTAACAGTGACAGAACTTTTTGCACGACCCTCGTACATGTAATTTTAGGACATTTACCAATATATATCCACATTAAAAACTTGGATAAGTCTTTTGCTTTTTGATTGATCTTTGCTGGACACCTTGTGGGTAGTCAGGGATTCCAGGCTTCTTTAGGCGTACAGTGAAATCTCAGATCAGAGCTGTAGATAAGAGAGAGTAAAAGGTATTTCAGCATTGAATTTTTGAAAATCAGCATTGAAATTGAAGCTGCGGGGGTGAAAATTCTCAAAAGAAATTTTGGATTTCAGCATTGAAATCAAATTTACGGGTAAAGTTTTTCAGTGAACTTATCATCTTTTAATATGAAGCAATATCCCTCACATTGAATCAGTTGTGAGCAGGAGCAGTACACTACATCAGGAGGGGCTTAACCCTTAAGATTCAAAGACAAATACATTACTAGGTTGTTTTTTTTCTTCTCCTTTTTTTCAGATAAAATAAAGCTTGGCATTTCATGACGATTCAATGAAATTCCAAACTTTGTTTTCTCTGAAAAAGTAAGAATTTTGTATGCTACACTTATGCTTGGTACTTTAAGAATTAAGCATTGCAAATGGGCATTTAAGCATTAAGCTTTAAAGCAGGGGGTAAAATACTCATTGTACCAAAATCTTATCTAGAGCCCTGTGGATGTGTGGGCTTATTGACATAAGGTATATTGCAGCTTGTTTATACTGTTACAGGGATGAGAATCAACAGCTTTTTGACAAATTTTAGTTGTTTGTTTTTTAGGCATCATATACAGTCGACTCTTGTTATCTCAAATTCCAAGGGACTCACTGAAACACTTCGAGATATTCGTACTTCGACATATCAGAGTTGAGAGGGTGAGGAAAACAGTAAATTGAACAACCACATTTAACAAATGAATATGTAATTTGACTCCTGAAGTTAGAAATATATATATAAAACAATGTGGAAAAGAGGAGAAATTGCTCCTTAGGAAATTTCTCCTCTTTTCCGCATTATTTTGTTACCTGTTGTCATAGTTTCATGTTAAAACAGGGACCAGGTTTTCACTTCGAGATAAGCGGTAATTCGAAATAAGCGAATTTGAGATAACGAGGTTCGACTGTATATGGTTTTAATGTTTCAAAGTTAGTCTGATCTTTTCAGATCTGTTTCAGTTTATTTCTCTAAAATGTTTTCTCATCCATGTATACATTTAAAGAGAAAGGCCTTATTTACAAATAAGGTGATAACTGAGATGGTATCACGGTAAATTAGGATAATTATCAGAGGACTTGTTAAGGATAATTCTGAGATACACAAAATTTTCTCATTATCTAAAAAAAAAACATGTTGTAGGTACTCATTAGAAGTGTCTAACTGAGGTACTTCTAATGAGTACCTACAACATATATTTTTGTGAAATAAGAAAAAAAACATCCCAGAATTATCACAAAATGCTTCTCTGAACAAGTTGTCTGATTATAGACAAGACTTTGCTGAATTTGACTGGTTGAGGGGATTCTAATGAGTACCCACAACATAATGTTTTCAAGGTAAAAAATTTCTCAGTGAAAACTTGTAATAAGAAAAAACTTTATCTGGGCAGAGCTGAGATACAACTTTTAACCCATAAAGCGCTAAGCTTTGCAATAGATGACATTCTAAAATTGACATTTTTGTTTCAGAGAAAATAAGACTTAACATTTCATGTGGCTCATCTGCTAAGCAGATGATTCACATGAAATTCCAAGTCTTATTTTCTCTGAAAATAAATAGAAAATAATAAAAAAAAAAATGGAATATTATCAGCTTCAATTTTGCTTTGCGCTTTTAGGGTTAAGATTTGTATTAAGTTTTGAAGTGGTAAAGGATTGATTTACTTTGAATAAGCTGTGACCATTGATCATAAATTATGCAGTTTGTTTTCAAGTGTGCTTCATTTATTTATTTGTTTTATATTGCTCCAGGTCAGCTTATGCCTTGGCCTGTTGTCCGTCATCCGTACATCATTAGCGTTTCACATTTTCGACATCTCTGCCAGAACCAAAAGTTGGATTGAGCTCAAACTTAGTGGGAAGCATTGTGGCAACATGGAAATTCAGAATTGCTAAAATTGTTCTATTCCGATATCCAAGATGGCTGCCATGGTGACCATCTTGAAATTCTTCAAACGAGATGTCAAAAAAGAGATGTCAATGAGCGAAGACTCAAAGCAGAAGGCCTGGCTGGAGCACTACCAAAGGCTTCTCAATGTTGAGTTTGACTGGGACCCAGACCACCTGTCACATCAATCAGCAGTGGAAGGCCCGCCCATCCCAATCACCATTGATATGGTTAAGAAGGCTATCTCGCAGATGAAGGCAGGCAAAGCACCGGGCCCATCAGGCATAGTGGTGGAGATGATAAGAGCGGCTGGTGACATGGGTGCCTCCATGATCCGTGACCTTGCAGTTGCAATCATTCGTGATGGCAAGGTACCCTCTGACTGGGAGCAGAGTTTCATTATCTGCCTCTACAAGGGAAAAGGGGATGCATTGGAAAGGGGCAACTACCGCGGTCTAAAGTTGACAGAGCAGGTTATGGACGGCCTCATCAGACAGTTGGTGTCAATCGACGATTCCCAGTTTGGCTTCGTCCCAGGCAGAGGCACTACAGACGCAATCTTTGTTGTGAGGCAGCTGCAAGAGAAGTATCTAGCTGCCAATAAGAGACTCTACATGGCTTTTGTAGACCTGGAGAAGGCATTTGATCGAGTGCCTCGGAAGGTCATCTGGTGGGCGCTGAGAAAACTTGGTGTGGAGGAGTGGATTGTGCGACTGGTGCAGGGGATGTATGCAAATGCACGGAGCCGTGTCCGTGTTGGTGAGGGGTACAGTGAAGAGTTTGAAGTAAAGGTTGATGTTCACCAAGGATCAGTACTCAGCCCGCTGCTCTTCATCATTGTGCTTGAAGCCTTATCACGAGAGTTCCGCTCTGGGGTCCCCTGGGAGGACCTCTATGCCGATGACCTTGTTATCATCGCTGAATCACTTGAGGAATGTGTCAGGAGGCTCTTGACTTGGAAAGAAGCAATGGAGAAGAAAGGACTGAGAGTAAATGCAGGAAAGACAAAGATCATGATCTGCGTTACGGGACTGGACCTCCTGCAGAGTTCAGGCGAGTTTCCATGCGCTGTCTGTCGCACTGGAGTGGGCAGCAACAGCATCTTCTGCAATGGCTGCAAGCACTGGGTGCACAAGAAATGCAGTGGGCTCAAGCGCTTGAAAAAGGACCCTGACTATAGATGTACACGGTGCCAGGGAACTGCACGCCCCTTGGATGGCAGACCACAGAAGGAAGTCCAGGTCGGACCTGACAAGCTTGAGGTGGTAGCTTCCTTTTGCTACCTAGGGGACATGCTCTCAGCAGCAGGTGGCTGTGAACTTTCAACCACAACACGTGTGAAAACCGCCTGGAAGAAGTTCAAGGATCTGCTACCAGTCCTCTCTTCACGCCACCTCTCTTTCAAAACACGTGGCCATGTGTACAGCTCTTGTGTGCGGAGCGCAATGCTCCATGCCAGCGAGACTTGGCCATTGACAAAGCCGAACCTCCAGCGTCTGCAGCGAAATGACAGGGCAATGATCAGACAGATCTGCAATGTCAGGCCACAAGACATTGTCACCACCAGGTCCAATGATCTACTTGTGCAGCTTGGCATTGAGGATCTGGACCTCATTCTGAAGGAGAGAAGACTTCGATGGTATGGACATGTGGAACACTCCAGTGGTGCAATCAAGACAGCCTTTGACATACAGGTTGATGGAAAGCGTGGGCCTGGGAGGCCCAAAATGACATGGAAGCAGCTGACAGAGAGGGATTGCAGAGAGTGGAAGCTCTCGGCTATCAACCCTCATGATAGACGTACCTGGAGATCTGGTGTGAGGTCTGCCATGCGTGCAGCAAGCCAGCTATCTGGAAGGGGGCCCACTGATGTGGATGTTGCCCCTGTACCTGCATGTTAATCAAAAATCCGATTATGATGATATGATGACATCTCCCAAACCGTAAGTGGGATTGAGCTGAAACTTGATGGGAGGCATCACAGTGACAGAGAAATTCAGAATTGCTAAAATCATTCTATTCTGATATCCGAGAATGCTGTCATGGTGGCCATCTTGAAATTCTTCAAACGACATCACTTCACAAACTATAAGTCAGATTGAGCCGAAACTTGATGGGAGGCATGGGAGCGACATAGAAATTATGAATTGTGAAAATTGTTCTGTTCCGATATCCAATATGGCCGCCATGGCGGCCCTTTTGAAATAGTTCAAACAACATCTCCTCCAAACAGTAAGTTGGATTCAGCCGAAACTTGATGGAAAGCATCGGAGCGACATAGAGATTCAGAATTGCTAAAATCGTTACGTTCGGCTATCCAAGATGGCTGCCTGGGTGGCCATATTGAATATTGTGAAACTGTATCTGCTCTGGAACCCTAAGTCAGATTGAGCCCAAACTTGGTGGATGGCATTGGAGCCTCATGGAGGTTTAGAATTGTTAAAATCATTCCATTCTGATATCCAAAATGGTCACCATGTCAGCCATCTTAAAAATCTTCAAACGACATCTCAGCCCAAACCGTAAGTCTATCAGGTTGAGCTGAAACTTGATGGGAGGTATCGGAACAACATAGAGATTCAGAATGGCTAGAATCATTCAATTTCAATATCCAAGATGGGCGCCACGTTGGCCATCTTGAAATCTTCAAACCATGTTTGCTCCTAAATGGTAAGTCGGATTGAGCTTAAACTTTGTGGGAAGCATTGAGGTGACTTCGAGATTTAGAATTGCTTAATTCATTCCATTCCAATATCCAAGATGGCCACCAAGGTGGCCATCCTGAAAATCTTGAAAGGACATCTGCTCCCGAACGGTCAGTCTTATTGAGCTGAATCTTGGTGGGAAGCATTGGGGAGACTTGGAGATTCAGAACTGCTAATTCTTTCCATTCTGACATCTGTGATGGCCACCAAGGCCATCTTGATATTCTTCAAATGACATCTCTTCCCAAACCATAATGCGGATTGAGCCCAAACTTGATTGGCAGTATTGAAGTGACATAGAGATTCAGAATTGCTGAAAATTGTTCTGGTCCTATATCTGAGATGGCCCCCAAGTTGGCCATCTTGAAAATCTTCAAACCTCATCTAATGGTAAATCAGATTGAGCTAAAACGAAGTGACATGGAGATTTAGAATTGCTGAAAATTGTTCTGGTCCTATATCTGAGATGGCCCCCCAGGTGGCCATCTTGAAAATCTTCAAACCTCATCTAATGGTAAATCAGATTGAGCCAAAACTTGGTGAGAGGCATTTGGGCGACATGGAGATTCAGAATTGCTAAAAATATTTGTTACGCTATCCACGGTGGCCGACACAGCAGCCATTTTGAAGATCTTCTGTTGTTAGCTCAAGTGGAGCTTATGCCATGGTCTGTTATCCTCATCCATATGTCCGTCAGTAACTTTTCACATTTTAAATATCTCCATCAGAATCATATCCATGATGGCAGCCATGGCGGCCATCTTGAAAGTCTTCAGTTGTTATCTGCGCCCGAACAGTAAGTCGGATGGAGCAGAAACTTGGTGGAAGGCATCCGGGCAGCATGGAGATTTAGAATCACTTAAATTGGTTTGTACTGGTATCCAAGATAGCCACCATGGCAGCCGTCTTGAAAATATTCAAATCACATCTGCTTCCAAACGGTAAGTCTGATTGAGCTTAAACTTGATGGGAGGCACTGGGGTGTTATGGAAATTCAGAATTGCTAAAATTGTTCTGTTCTAATGTCCAAGATAGCAGCCATCTTGAAATTCTTCTAACTACATCTCCTCCAGTACAGTAAGTCAGATTGCACTGAAACTTGAAGGGCGGCATTGGGGTGACATGGAGATTCCAAATTTGCTAAATTGTTCAGTTCCAATATTCAAGATTGCAACCATAATGGCAATCTTGAAACTCTTCAAACAACATCAGATTCTAAATTGCTAAAGGCAAACTGATCTGATAGCTGAGATGGCCACCATGGTACAATGTAACATATCATGTATGATGATCAGCCTAATCCAAGTGAGCGATTCTGGTCCCCTTGGGCCTCTAGTTTGCTTGTTATACCCCCGACATACGAAGTATGTGGGGTATATAGTTTTCGCTTTTCCATTCATCCATTCGTTTGTTCGTACCTACGTTCATTTGTTCGTACGTTCATTCGTTCGTCTTTCCGTCACAGGGTCAAAGTTTTTGTGTTAAAGTTTATAAGACCTCATATTTTGAAGACCCTTTGATGGATTACATTCACATTTGGCGTGATGGTAGATACCAGAAGGTCGCGGGTTCAACCCCTGCCGAGGTCGGCAACATTCTTTCGTGGAGATTGATCATGAAATATTTTCTACGGTCATTCTCTCCCTTCCGCTGATTCAAGAAGAGCAGTTGTCAGTTTCTGGCAAAAGAATGTGCACGATACTGGTTAACCGCTTAGAGGACTAAACCTGCCCAGTCAACATGTGGTTAGGTAAACTGACCGCGCTCGACATGACCCCATTGGGTTGACTGGGCCGTAAAACCTCAACACAAACAATATAGGTCTAAAGATTTTATCAGCACCATCCCCACCCCGGGGGTGACTTTGAGGTCAAGGTCACGGACTTAGAAGTTTCATAAAAAAGTCACAGGGTCAAAGTTTTTGTGTTAAAGTTTATAAGACCTCATATTTTGAAGACCCTTTGATGGATTTCATTCATATATGGCATGATGGTAGATATAGGTCTAAAGTTTTTATTAGCACCATCCCCACCCCGGGGGTGACCTTTGGGTCAAGGTCACGGACTTAGAATTTTCGTGAAAAAAGTCAAAGTTTTTTGTGTTTAAGTTTATATAGCTATATCATCAAGACCCTTGAGGAATTTCATTTATATTTGACATGTTGGTAGATATCGGCCTAGCTTCTTACTCAGCATGATCCCCACCCTGGATGTGACTGAGGTCAAGGTCATTCATGCCATAAGCTGTGGATTAAAATCTGTGAGATAAGGCAAAATACTAAGGGAGATTTGACAAAATTCTTTGAGATTTTCTTAAACATCACTTTGGTGTTCCCACAATATAGTCTTAAGTCTTCATTTTTCATGTGAGAAGCTTGTGAAAACCACAACAGTGTGTGATTTATGTTTATTTCTTCATAAAATCTGTTGCAAAATGGTCTGAAAATTCTGTGAGATTAGAATTTTTTATGGGAACTGCCTTCCAGATGGGCCAAATTCTGTGAGATTTTATCTCACAGTGTGAGATATGGCATGTATGCAAGGTCACAAACTTAGAATTTTCATATAAAAGTAAAAATTTTTGCGTTTAAGTTCATATAGCCATATCATCAAGACCTTTTATTAAATTTCATTATCCCCTAACTGAAAGGTTGAGCTGATATAGCTATCAGCAAGGACTCTGTTTGTCTGTCCGTCAGTTTGTTGAAGTATTATTTGTTTATACTTCATTTTTGTCTTAGGGTCAAAGTTTTTGCGTTAAAGTTTATAAGATCTCATATTTTGAAGACCCTTCAATGGATTTCATTCATATTTTGCATGATGGTAGATATAGGTCTAAAGTTTTTATCAGCACCATCCCCACCCCGGGGGTGACCTTGGGGTCAAGGTCACAGACTTAGAATTTTTATAAAAATAGTCAAAGTTTTTTGTGTTCATATAGCTATACCATCAAGACCCGTTGAGGAATTTCATCTATATTTGACATGTTGGTAGATATAGGTTTAGAGTTTTACTCAGCTTCATCCCCATCCCTGGGTATGACCTTGAGGTCAAGGTCACAGACTTAGAAATTTCATATAAAAGTAAAAAAAATTGCATCTAAGTTTATATAGCTATACCATCAAGACCTTTCGTTGAATTTCGTTATCCTCCTACGAGAGGTTTAGTGGATATAGCTATCAGCACGGAATTCATTCATTCATCCATCCATTCATAAATACATTATTGTGCACCCCATATTATGAAGACCCTTTTGTTGGTTTCATTAATATTAAACATGATGGTATATATAGGTCTAAAGTTTTTCTCGGCACCATCCCCAAGCTGGGGCATGGCTTTTAAGTCAAGGTCACAGACTTTTCATACAAATGTCATTTTTGCTTATATTATAAAGACTGATTGATTTCACTAGTATATGGTGATACATGTAGTTATAGGGCTAAAGTTTTATTAAGCTCAATCCCTGCACCTGTGCCTGATCTTTGAGGTCAAGGGCTTCATATTATCTGTGATTGAAGTTTTTCAATGTTATAACATAAAGCATATAACTGCCATCCCCAGAGTCAAAGCTACATACTTTGTGCTCTTTAAAAACTGGCGGTAGCACTGGTTGGGGGTATACGTGCTCCACTGGGCACTTTGTCTAGTTTTATCTTCAGACAACTGAATTTTCCTATTGGATGGCTTACACTTTGAATATTTTTTTTTCCTGAAATAAGGCTCTTGATAAGATATTATTCAGGTAAATGGTTTACTATGGTGTCCACCCCACCATTGTAGAATTCTTGAAGCAACAGTGAGTTCAAATGTTATTCTCAGTATTTAGGGGTCTGTAGCACTTCATACTGCATATGGTGCATACCATACACAGGACACTTTTCACTCTCTAGTTGACCTTGCCCTCTGTTGGTCAAAGTATATGATGCAATCTTCTCTGTTTTATTACATTTTTAACTCACCTAAGCAAATGCTCATGGTGAGCTATTGTGATTAATCTCTGTCTATCATTCTTCGTCTTTCATCAACAATTAGTTTGTTAACACTCTAGAGATCACAGTTTTGACCCGATCTTAATGAAACTTACACAGAATGTTTGCCTCTAGTAAAGCTAGGTCGAGTTTGAAACTCGATCATTTAGGGTCAAAAACTAGATCACCAGCCCAAATCAAAGTAAAACCTTGTTAACCCTTGTCCTGCTGAATAAATTAAGATGTCCCTCCCATTTCTAATTTTCAGCCAATCAGATTACTTTATCCAGATTGTTGATATAAATTCAGAAGCCAACTGATCTGGATCTGCACTGTTTGCAGAGGCAGGGTATATCTGGGTTCAGCAGGACAAGGTGACATGTTTTGAAGTAATTATCACGAATCTTGCTTAAACAGTTTATCTTGATGATTTCTAGGTCAAGTTTGAAACTGGGTCACTTAGGTCACCAGGCAAAATCAATAGAAAACTTTGTTAACACTGTATAGAGGTCATATTCTTGAAGGAATCATCATGAACCTTACTAGAATTATAAATGTTTGTTTTGATGATTTCTGGGTCAAGTTGGAAACTGGGTCACATATCACCTATATTTCCCGGTCTGTGGACTTTAATTTTTAGCTCATCTGAGCACAAAGTGCTCAAGGTGAGCTATTATGATCACCCTGTGTCCGTCATGTGTGTCTTGCGTCGTCAACATTTATGCTGTTCACCCTCTAGAAGCTACAGTTTTGCTTCAATCTTCATGAAACTTTACCAGAATGTTTGACATGATGATATCTCGATCAGATTTTAATATAACTAGGTCACTTAATTTCATAGTCCATTAGGTCAAATTTCTTTAAAACCTTATTCACCCACTAGAGGCCACAGTTTTGCTTCAATCTTCATGAAACTTTACCAGAATGTTTGTCTGGATGATATCTCAGTCAAGTTTTAATGTGGGTCATGTTGAGGTAAAAACTAGGTCATTAGGTCAAGTTTCTTTAAAACCTTGTTCACCCTCTAGAGGCCACAGTTTTGCTTCAATCTTCATGAAACTACACTGGAATAAACATCTTGCTAATATCTTAGTCAGTTTCTAATATGGGTTATGTCAGATCAAAAACTAGGTCACTAGGTCAGATTTGTTCAAAACTTTGTTCACCCTCTAGAGGCCACAGTTTTGCTTTAAAATCTTTATAAGTTTTTACCAGAATGTTTCTCTTGGTGATATCTCAGTCAAGTTCGAACATGGATTATGTTGGGTCAAAAACTAGGTCACTAGGTCAAATTTCTTTAAAAACCTTATTCTAGAGGCCACAGTTTTGCTTCAATCTTCATTGAACTTTACCAGAAAGTTTGTTTTGATGATATCTTGGTCAAGTTCGAATAATGGTCATGTTGGGTTAAAAAGCAGGTCACTAGGTCAGATTTGTTTAAACCCTGTTCACACTCTAGAGGCCTAAGTTTTGCTTCAGTCTTGATAAAGATTTACCACAATATTTGTCTTGATGATATCTTATGACCTATATTTCATTGTCTTGTGACTTTCTTTTCTCCATTTAAGTCTCTTTCTCAGTAACTATTGGTCTAACAGCCAGTGATACTTAGCACATGTATACCTCTTAGTATGGCCTCTTGAATGCAGTCACCTATATTTGACCTTGACCTATATTTCATAGTCCATTAGGCATGCTACATTGTGTTACTTGTGAATATAATCATCATGAATCTCGTTCAGAACGTTTCCCTTGTTTATCCTGAAAAGCCAATTGACACGAAACTTCATTGGAAGTATCGAGGTGACTTGTAGATCAAAAGTAGCTAAAATCTTTCTGATTGGAAATCCAAGATGGCCACCATCTTGAAAAGCTATATAGAACTTCTTCTTTGAACAGAACAGCTAACTGACTCGAAACTTATCTTATAATCAGGTAAGCGATACAGGGCCATCTTAACCCTCTTGTTTTGTGTTTAGGTCAGTTTCTTAATAACCATTGGTTCCATAATGGTTATACTTGGCACATGCATACATCTTAACATGACTTTTTGAGTGCATTCATCCATATTTGACCTTGACCTATATTTCAAGGTCCATTAGGTGCACTACATTGTCTTAGTTGTTTTTGTATAATCATCCTGAATCTTGGTCAGAATGTTTGTCTTAATGATTTCTAGGTCAGGTTTTCTATGATACGCAGGTGAGTGATACAAGGCCATTACGGCCCTCATCTTAAAACCACAGAAATGATCATGATGATAAGTAGCAGTGCGTCAGGTATTTTTATGCCCACGCCATGAAGTGGAGGAGGGCGTATAGTTTTACCCTACGTCATACATCTCTCTGTCCATCTGTCCATAACACTTTACAGTACTGTTCCTGTTTCCGTAACTCCTCCTACAGTTTGAATAGTAATGGTTTGAAACTTGCACCTTAGTAAGGATATAGACTGAACATGTGCATAAATGTCACAGACCTCTGATTGAATTATTTTTGTTAGAGTTACAAACCCTTGATTTACTTAAAAAAATTGTCTTATACATATGACATAGTAGGGCTTTTGTCTCTGCAACTTCTACAGTTTACAAGATAATGATTTGAAACTTGCAGCAAAGTAAGAATATAGGCTGGATGTGTACATAAAAAGTCACAGAACTCAGATCAAATTTTTACTGTTAGAGTTACATACTCTGGATTCATTTAGAAATTTTGCCTTATACACATGGCATTGTAGTAGGGTTAGTGTCACCGCAACTTCTATAGTTTTCAAGATGATTTGAAACTTGCAGCAAAGTAAGAGGCATGCAGGCATGAGACTTTTCAGATTTTTGGCAGATTTCAGATTTTTTAGTTTCAAAATATATTCTACAGAATTACTTGGTTTTGTCTGAAAGTTGCAAAAATGACATTTTTGGAAAGGGTGACAGGGTTTTACAGATTTTTTACCTAGAATTCAGATTTTTTTCATCAGTCCTCCAGTCTCACACCTGGGCATCTTCATAAAGGTAACAAAACTCTGATCAAATTTTTATTGCTAGAGTTACATACCCTTGATTTACTTACAAATTTTTTTATAAAAAGCCAAACTGGCACCAGTGGGGGCATTCATCCCCTTTAGGGATCACCTAGTTTCTTATTTCTCCTAGATATTCTCCATGAAAACATATATTGTGATACTATTAGAATTCCTTCACCACCTTCAGCTGGGTAAAAATTTCAGCAGACAGAATTTTGAAATACAGTCAGTTCTCATTATCTCGAAGTCCAAGGAACTCTCTGAAATACTTAGAGATGTCTCTATCTCCACATATTGGATATGCAGAACTGAAGGAAAAATGAATGGAACTAGGGCATTTCACAAATGAATATATGTAATTTGACTCATAAAGTCAGAGATATATTGAAAATATTGTGTAAAAGAGTAGAAACTGTTCCTTAGGAGCATTTTCTCCTTTTTTCCACAATATTTTAGTACCTGTTGTTAGATTTTCATGTTTAAACAGAAGCCATATTTTCAGTTCGAGATAAGTGGCTAGTAGAGATGCCAAGTCGAGATAACGAGATTTGGCTGTAGATCTATTTTTTATGTTTTTACTAGAAAATAGATTTTCTGGGAAAAGTAAGAAATATAATTGTTACAAATTTTTCATCTGCTGAATTTGCGCAGGAGGTGGTAAAGTTTAAAACACCAATCATAACAGCAGCAGAGAGGGCTCATCATTTCATGTGAGTTGTCTAGCAGACATCTTTTTTTTTGCTGAGAGAGAAAGAGAGAATTTCAGCTGCTGCAATATTACATGGCACTTTTTACATGCCAAGCAGAGAGAGAGAAAGACATATATGGAGAGCGAGAGAGAGAGTGAGAGAGAGATGAAAAATAAAAAAAGAAATATTAAAAATGTTGTCTGCTGCAATTGTCTGCAATATTCTCAACTGTTTACTGTCTAGACAAATCCTCATACGTGTAAAAAAGCAGCAAAGTCTGTGGCAGATGCTACCATTCACATTTTATTGGATCGTTGCCATTATTGTCCATGTTTAAAATCTACAATCTTCACAAATCTTCTTTTGTATGCTATTATCAATGCCCCTAATGCTTGAGTTAAATCAAGCTTGTTCGGTATTGTTCTGAAATTGACTGGAACGGAGGCAGATTGACTTAAATGGATACCTGATGCCACTGGTAAAGCAGATCTCAGATTTCTGTTGATATTCCGAAGATAGACATAATGTGTGAAGCAGATGTATATAAATTTACTATATTTCCCCTAAATATTGGAACGCCTTTGATTGATTCATTACCACCTTATACTTATCCATAAATTTGAGTAACCCTTGTCCTGCTGAATAAATTCAGATACCACGCCCACTTTAAATTTCCAGCCAATCAGATTATTTTATCCAGGTTTTTTATATACATTCACATACTGAATGGTAAAAAGTGCAGATCCAGATCAGTTGGCTTCTTCTGATCTGGATCTACACTGTTTACAAAGCAGGGCATATCCAGGTTTGGCAGGACAAGAATTAAGTCTATTTTACCACCTCTTAATGTGTCTAAACACTACTGAATGAGTGGCAAGCATTGTCGACCATGATTAGATGCTGTATTCTGCCATATCTGGGTCTACACTGTTTTTGCCTGACCCCATGCCCCCAGTACTTCAAGAGTGAATATGGTACAAGTTATCTCCTTTGAATTTAACACTTAGAACACTATGGACAAATTCAGCAGATGACAAATTAATGATATTTTTCCTATTTTTCCAAGAAAAATGGAATTGACATTTCATGCAAATGGTCTCCTCAGGAGACAATGTGCATGGAATGGTAAATGCTATTTTCTGGTGAAAGTCAGAAAATTATTTCAAAATATCATCAATTATGAAAAGCAGTTTAAGTCAGGATTCTCACAAGGATCCATGATTGGAGCCCTATATCAAAAGTAGGAGTCCACTACCAGATTACAGGAGTCCCACATGTAATGCAGAGCACAGCATTACACACGTATAGGGAGTGCCCAGACCCGTCTCCCCTACCGCCCATGATGTAAATCACTATCACTGTTTAATCAATTTTATCAGTCTGTAAGTGTATCCATTACTGTTATATCTTGTTGGTTACCGTATTTCACCTAATTACCATGCTCTATAAATAAGGTTTTGGAACCCCTTGCTTTAAAGCTTAATGCTTAAATGCCAATTTGCAATGCTTAAGTCTTAAGGCACCAAGCATAAGTGTAAAATTCTAACTTTTTCAGAGAAAATAAAGCTTGGCATTTTATGTGAATTGTCTAAGCAGACAATTCACATGAAATGCCAAGCTTTATTTTATAAAGAGAGAAAAAAAAACACATAGTAATGCATTTTGTCTTTGAAGCTTTAAGAGTTAACCACTTTCTGATCTAGTGTACTGCTCCTGCTCACAATAGATTCATTGTGAGGGATATTGCTTCATATTAAAAGACATAAAGTTCACTGCAAACTTTACCTCCTAAATTTTATTTCAATGCTGAAATCCATAATCTCTTTGAATATTTTTACTCTCTCACCTTCAATTTCAATGCTGATTTTCAAAAATTCAATGCTGAAATCCATAATTTCTTTGAATATTTTTACCCTCTCACCTTCAATTTCAATGCTGATTTTCAAAAATTCAGTGCTGAAATCCATAATTTCTTTGAATATTTTTACCCTCTCACCTTCAATTTCAATGCTGATTTTCAAAAATTCAATGCTGAAATACCCTTTATCTACCTGATAAGGACTATAAAAAATTACTTCTTTAGATGATTTTTAAATGATACTTATGCAATGTTTTTTTCTAATTTTTTTCTAATTTTATTTATAAAAGCATACGTTTTTGGTAGTTAATCGAATTGCCCAGACTTGTCGAGACAGTTCAAATGAGTACCAACAACACATGCTTTTATAAAGAAGCAGATAAAAGTACAGAAGCTGTAATTTGAAGACTACAAAATTGCTTGACTGTGTACTATATTATAAGGGTATGTGTGGTAATTATGTTGAATACGGTATATTAAATTATTTCAGTAAGACACAGTCCTGTTAGATGGTAGGCAAAAAACAATTTGACATAGTTGCTGCCCCTGAAACTGTAATCATTCCCCATAACGGTTAAAGCACCAATCACAACTGCAGCAGATGACATTTTGATTTTTTCTTTATTGTTTTTCAGAGAACATAAAACTAGATATTTTATGTGAATTGTCTGATTAGGCACAAAATGTCAAGTTTTGTTTTCTCTGGGGAAAAAATATTTAGATTGTAGTCTGCTACAATTTTGCTTGGTTATGATTAACACTTAGTATGCTTATCATGAAATGAACAGGGCCCAGTTGTTCAAAGCTTCGTTAGCTTAACGAGCTCGTTAAGGGTCATTTCGTTAACTGTTTTAGTGGATTTAATACACAATATTCTGATATTTTTTGCTGAAAAAATGTAAGTAGTTTTTGCACTGCAAAAGCTACTCACATTTTTTCAGCAAAAAATTTCAGCATATTTATGTATCACTCGATGTAAATTTTAACGAATCGTTAACTAACGACATCGTTAGTTTTGAACAACTGGGTCAGAGAAAATTACCATGACATTCTTAATTTTTTATTATTATTTTTCAGAGAAAATAAAAACTTATTATTATTTTTCAGAGAAAATAAGACTTGACATTTTGTGTAATTTGTTTGCTATGCAAACAATTCACATGAAATGTCAAGCCATATTTCTCAGGAAAATGCAAAATAAAAATGTTGTCTGTCGCAGTTTTATAAGTGCTTTAAGGGTTAAAATCTTTGAATTTGGTGTTTTAACCATGACCATGATACATTTCATAGTGGACAAAAGTTTATTAGTATATTTAGTTTTTTTTAATTTTCTGTCTAGCATTATATTCAAATCAAATAAAGTGCTAAAACTATTTTCCAGGATAAAACAAACAAATACATCACAACCTCTTTATAACACTATTGTTGGGGTCCATACCATAAACCATGATAGTTAAACAACCGTGTTATATCCAAACACAAATGTATAGGATATATTGAAAAATGACCATTTATGGTCATTTTTCAATATAATCTATACATTTTTGGGATCCATCTTTGAACTGTGTTATAACCAGAACTGTGTTATAATGAATCATGTTATAAAGAGGTTGTACTGTATTTGCCCTAGTTATTGAGACAGGTGGGCCCCAGCAAACAATGTAGACCCAATTTTATCACTCACTGCATAATGCAGCATCTGATCAGGGTCTATACTGCTGCATATTCATCAACAGGTTGTAAACTGGAATTGGTCAAATCTTTGGGACAAGTATCTTTACCCTTGTCCCACTGAACCCGGATATGCCCTGCTTTAGCAAACAGTGTAGATCCAGATCAGTTGGCTTCTTTGATCTGGCTATGCACTGTTAGCCATTCAGTATTTGAATTTATTCAACAACCATGATCAAGAAATCTGATTGGCTGCAATTAGTTAGAGATGGGCGTGGCATCCTAATTTATTCAGCATGAGAAGGGTTAAGGAGTTAAGGACTCCAAAAAATTTAACTCTTATAGCACTAACCAAAATTTGTAGTAAACTATATTCTAATTATCTTTTATATTTTTCATAGGAAATAAGTCTTGTCATTTCATATGAATTGTCTGCCTGGCAGACTGATGTTAGATACTTAGCCAAAGATTTGTTCTTTTCAATCCACACCTCCTTCTTTGACTTTGTGGTAAGGTTCACACACCTAGAGAATTTTTATACACTCAACATTTTATTTGTTTTTAAGTTAAATGTCTTCTAAACGCCAGGATGGATTTGGGTTTTACATGGACTGATATTAGATACCGTTGCAAAATTTTTGTTTTGTGTAAGCCCAACAACCACTCGATGACCTTGAATGACTTGATAACTTTTCATATGATTGGTTGGTTGGGTTGGAGTTTAACAGCCCAGTCAACACTTTTAAAGTTCTGTTGAGCTGGTCAGTTTACCTAACCACACTTTTCCTGGGCAGGCTTAATACTCTAAGTGGTTAACCAGTACTTGTGCACATTTTTTCTCCAGTAATTAACAACTGCCCTTCTTGAATCAGCAGAAGGGAGAGAGTGACCACAGAAAATATTTATAATTCCATAAAATAATGTTGCCAGACCCAGCAGGGATGGAACCCATGATCTTAACACCAGTCCCTTCACATTCAACTGAGCCAGTGAGGCCGGTAACTTTTCATATGATGGGCACATGCAAGCTCTGATAAGGTACCTGTTCTGTGACAGGCTGGTATTGTTGATGTTCTTATTGTCATCTGCAATATGGTCAGGCTTATAACGTCATTTAAAAAAAATATTTTAAGATGTTTACCACATTTTGAATAGGTGTCATTTTACTTAGAATAAGCTGTGACCACTTCGTTAATTACGCAGTTTAGTTTGACTATGCTTGATTTAATCATTTGTTCTCTTTGCACTGTAGTTTTAGATACCATTACAAAAACATGCCTATTCTAATTTACTAAAAATTTTACCACCAAAAATGAAAATTTTCAGATAAAAAATTCTGATATTTTTCTGCTCAAAACATAGATTGTGGGTACTCATTAGAACTGCCTCAACTAGGTGGTTCTAATGAGTACCCACAATCTTATTATTTTGAGCAGAAATAAGAAAACTAATATATACCCCTGTAAACCCCAGTTTAACTATATAAAGGTGGGGTTTAAGGGGTTCAAAGTTATATAGGCATGTTTTCGTGATGCACAGCAATCAGAATACTGGTTTGAATGTTCTCAGCTGGACAGTTTCAATGAGTACTGTTTTTACACAAAGTAAATGGACACCTTAACCCATTTTAGTCTGGAGATGCCTAAAATGTAATTGGCAAACAGTGCAGACCAAGATCAGATGCCACATTCTGTCACAGAATGTGGCATCTGATCAGGGTCTCCACTGTTTGCAAATAGTTTTGCCAGTTTTCTCAAGGAATATCTAAATCACATAGCCTACATGCCTAAAATTGAAATCTGACTGAATTGACTCTTCCAGTATATAGGGTAGGGGAGTTTATTCAGTCTAAAATGGGTTAAAACACCTTACCATTATTTCCCTAAAATTTTATCCTCCATTTAATGACCTATTGATGTATCTGAAAATCACTGAGCAAGTGGCAGATGGAAAGAATATCTCCCTTTAGGTGCAAATTGTTTCCTTTAGATCATATTTCAGAAGGGAGACAAAACAAATTTGAAAGAGTTACCTATCTTGAAAGTGTGTCCCTTTTCAGAAAGGAGTCAAAAGAATTTTGAAAGAGTTACCTCTCCTGAAAGTGTGTCTTTTCAGAAGGGAGACAAAACAATTTTGAAAGAGTTACCTTTCCTGAAAGTGTGTCCCTTTTCAGATGGGAGACAAAACAATTGTGAAAGAGTTACCTCTCCTGAAAGTGTGTCCCTTTTCAGAAGGGAGACAAAACAATTTTGAAAGAGTTACCTCTCCTGAAGGTGTATTATTTCCCTTAAACAAATGCATTTGACTGCCTGATAACACGTTGGAAAAGTGCTGACTAAATAGTGAACAGTACATACCTTATTCGGACTATGGGAATTGTCCTAAAAATTCATAAAAAAAAATAAAATAAAATGTGGCATGATATTTAGCATTTTTAGAATTCAGTCATTGTGACTTACAATCCTAATTTACTGGTTAACCACTTAGAGGACTAAGCCTGCCAAGTAAAAGTGTGGTTAGGTAAACTGACCACACTCAACTTGACCACATTGGGTTGACTGGGCCGTAAAACCTCAACACAAACAAACAAACAATCCTAATTTGCATGCATGCATGCAAGATATGTGGGCAACAAATTTCTATTTTTTTTTTTTATGTAAATGTTTGCTGACAGATTTTCTGTTTAACAAAATCAATGTTTTAATATTTAAGTGAGCCACATCAAGTGAAAATGTCTTCTAGTATAGGTGGCCACTGAAGGGGTCCAGAGTTTAACAGACAGTTAATCTGACCACAGTTTGTGCAGTTTTTATTCAGGCCTCTTATAAAATAATTGGACAACAGGCCTGAACAAACAATGTAGGCCCTGATCAGGGACTACACTGTTGCCACTGATCCAGCAGCTTTTAGACATATCAACAGGTATCATTGCATAAAAAGCAGTGTCGCACTTTATTACAGCCATGCATTAACCAGCGAAAAGCTGTGTATTAACAAGGCAATTCACCCGCTGTTAATGCATGGCTATGCAACTTTTAATATGATCGGGGCCACAGTTTTGCTGCCTTTACAAGATATGTACTGCCCGGCCCTAGAATGAGCATAGTCTATGGAAATTGCGTTCGCGAGACATCGGTGAAAAGGCGAAACAAAATAGTGCAAAAAATAAAGCAAAATATAGCAAATGTTTTCAGTTTTTATGCAATAATAGCGATCGAACATGGTTTTTCAATGCATTAATATTTGCCAGGTCCCTTGGGAGGTGTTGAAAACTGCGTCCTTTGGCCTCGGTTTTCAACACTTCCCATGGGACCTGGCGAATGTTAATGCATGAAAAACCATGTTTGATCCCTGTAGTAAAATGGACTTGTTCAGTGTGGTAGGTCAAATTATGGTGAGGAATAAGGTGTCCAAATATTTTGGGTAAATGCAGGAATGAAACACCAAAAGCCCTGATGAGACTGTTCAAATGTGCATGATGATCTAAAACTGCACAATTGACATTTACCGCTCTCCAGACAAAATACAGAAGACAGCAAATTCATGTTATTTTTCATTTTTTTTCCCCAGAAAATAGGCTTTGATATTCAATGCAGTTGTTAGAAGACAATTTGCATAAAATGTCAAATCCTTCTGGACAAATGAGAAAAAATATTACAAAATGTCATCTGCTGAGTTTTTTACCCAGCATTCTATGTGCTAATTAAAGACACTTTTTCTCCTGACCTGCCTATTTTATCTGGATGGTACTTGTTTATGGTCTCAAATTTCGGTCCTCGGCACCAGCTGTAGCTACTGCAGAATTGGATTTCCAGATTATCAGATTCTACATACTAGGCAGTGTAAAAAAGGGCCCTTTAGCTATATGCAGATAGGGAGGGTCCAGATTAGCCTGCATAAGTGCACAGTCTGATCACTAGAATATATTCTTCAGTATGCACTGAATCTATAAGTGGTCAGTGAAGGCCCTGATCAGAAAAATGTGGAGGCTGTGCTGGGCTTTTGCTGCAGGGTAGTTTTTTTTGGCCGGGTGGGTTGGGCATCACATAGATTATTGAACTGCCTGTGTCACAGCCCTAGCCAATCAGATTTATTCCTTGAAACCAAACTGACGTGGAATAATCCCAGTACCCCTTAAATATGTTGTACATTGCAATATATGTTTCATAGTGGGTTGCACGTTGAGAAGTGTTTAAACTTTTATCAAGTTAAAAACAAGTAACTTCAAGACGTGTAATATAAGATTAAATTAAGTTTTGATTGAAGTCCTTTCTGGACGATGAAGAGAAATATTATCCTATGGCTCTTAACATGTATCTCGCTATTGGACCAAAGCATTTTTGTTAAAGGGTAAGTTTGGTTTTTATTACTGTATTCCACCTAATTATCACATAAATCTGTAAGCACACAGTCAAGCAATTTCATAGTTTTCAATTTACAGCCCAAATACTTTTATCTACTCTCATCACGAAAACACGCCTATATAAATTTTGACCCCCTTAAACCCCACTTTTATATAGTAAAACCGGGGTTTACAGGGGTATACATTATTTTTCTTATTTCTGCTCAAAACATAGATTGTGGGTACTTGTTAGAACCGCCTCGGTGAGGCAGTTCTAACGAGTACCCACAATCTATGTTTTGAGCAGAAAAATGGAAAAAATCAGGATTTTTTTAATCTAAAAATTTTCAGTTTTGGGAGGTGAAATTTTCTATATATTTGAATAGGCGTGTTTTTGTAATGTTTTTATAAGAGCATGTTGTCAATATTCATTTGGATTGCCTAGACAAAGTGACAACATTATGCTTTCATAATGAAAAACAGAAAAGAAAAACAAATGCTTCAGCATCATGAAATAATCCTTCATGAAGTCCTCTCCTGATCTTTCTTTGTAGTGTAACCTTATTAGGGGGATATTTTTACTACAAGTTTTTCCAGTAATTTTGCAAAAATTAAGTGCAATGTGCGGTAATTAGGTTGGATACAGAACTCTAAATTTTCTGATACTTTTAACTTCGGACCATACTTGTCTTAAAATCAGGGTCTACTCAGTTTGCCACTCATCAGGCAATTATTTCAGTCATGTTAATAGGTAGTAAAATGAACTTAACAATTAAAGCGCCAAGCAAAATAGTCGCAGACAACAGTCAAATTTTTTCATTATTTTTCAGAGAAAATAAGATGACATTCCATGTAAATAGTCTGCTAGAAAAATAACACACAAAAAAAAAAAAAAAAAATATTAGAAAACATCTACAGCAGTTGTGTTTGGTTAATCAACTCTTTGCATGCTGGGTAATTATGCATGCTTATTTGTCATCTGTAGATTTTTTTTCTTAAATTAACTTTTTAAAAAAATCTTTCAGGAATACTATAGAGTATCAAACAGTTTGGATCCAGATCAGGCCCAACATTTTATCAGGCCTGATCTGGGTCCAAACTGTTTGCAAAGGTTATCAACAGACAACAAAAGTCACCATCAGTGGGGAAAGAGTTAATGTGTAGGACAAGTAGGCAAAGAAGGTATCTTAATACTTACTCCCCTTTCAACATCTTTTGCAAAATCTTTGCTTGACACTTTACATAGAAGTAAATTTGCAAACTTTTAGCATGATTTAAATGCAAAACTATTTGTCATAACTACCTATGCACAAAATGTTTTATTCTAATCATTCATTTTAAAAATTTAAAAAATTTTCTTTTAAAAATGGCTGCAAAATATGCAAAAATCAGTAGGGTATGTAGTTTGGCTGCAGGTTTCAACAGGTTCCACTTGTTAAAAATTTCTGAAGTTTTCACAATGTTATTATGGTACATTAATTACTTAAAATTAGTAAAGAAAAGCAAAAACTATTTTTTATAAACAAATTCCAAAAATTCAGTTTACTGCAGAAATATTTGTATAGGTCAGAATCTTACAATATTTGATTAAAGTAGTAAAACCTTTTAGTTTTAATCAAAACTTTGTCCCCCAGGGATTATCTGCCCCTTGTTCCATGACTATATAGATGTATAAAATTCTGTAATCTTTTAATGGCTTCTTTAAAACCACTTGGCCAATCTTCTACAGATTTTACATGGGGCTTTCTGTCGAAGGGTATTAACAATTTGTTCAAATGGTTCACACCACTGAACAAGATGGCCCCCATGCCTAAATACGGTAAAAAAAATCCCCCACAAAAAAAAACAATTAAAATCTTCTTCTCTAAACCCAAGAAAATTTTGAGGCTGAATCTTGGTATACAGCAGTGGGGATAAATGCCTGCCAAGTTTGTTCAATGGTCCTATGATGACCTTTGACCCTTTTATCCCATGGTCAGACTTGTGTCCCAGTGCATTTCGAGGGTTGAGCGCAAGACTAGCGTAACTCAGATGGTTGTTTTTCCCCAAACCTAATCTCCTCACCATGAAGGCATTATGAAGATTACAACATTTCTTTCTGTAAACAATGAAAATTTAGGTGCCATTGCTCGTATGAGCAATGGCACCTAAATTTGCATTGTTTACAAAGGGGTCCAAGTTGCCCCTAAACAAGGGTTTCAAAAATATGTTTGAGTTACAATAGTCTTGCGCTCAACCCTCGATTTGTACAGGGAAATGTTGAAAAAAAAATCATTTTCTCAAAATGTATTAAAGACTTATGGTTGAAACTTACACTGTATGATCAGAGTAGCAAACTCTTTTAGTTACAGTAAAAAATTTGTTCCCATGTGGTTATCTGCCATTGCCGGTGAGCTCTATACTGTACTTGTGTAAAACTGTTTAATCTTTCAACGACTTGTCCTCTGAGAACACTTGACTAATTTCTACCAAATTCACATTGGGCATTCTGTCAAAAGGGATGTTGACTGTTTGTTTAAATAGTTCTGCATCATTAAACAATCTCTGCTATTACCATATATGGTAAAAACACTAAAAAGTCTTCTTCAATATAGAACCAAGAAAGCTTGAGGATTGAGTTGGTATATAGCATTTGGGACTCAAGATCTACCAACTTTGTTCAAATGATGATCTTGAGTGGACCTTAGACCTTTTTACGACAATTTTATTCACTTCCTCTTATATTTGTGTGGGAAAAATTATGAATGAAATATCATTTTCTCAAAACATTTTAAAGTAAAGGTTGAAACTTACAAAAGATGATTAAAGTAACAAAAGCACCCTCCCCTCCTTCCCCCACAGCTGCCCCCCCCCCCCGCCCCACCCCCACACACACACTTAAACACCTGCACCAGGGGTTACCTGACCCCGCCCCCTGGCCTATATACATTTATAAAAATCATAGATCATTAAAGAACTTCACCTCTAAAACCACATGGCCTCAGGTTTCACTAAATTTCATATGGTGATTTTTGTCAATGGTAGGTTGACATTTTGTTCAAATGGTCACAATCTTTTAAACAAGATGACTGTCTGCTATGCCCATATACATTAAAACACTTTAATAAAAATCTGTTGGTTTTTTTAAGAACCAAGAAAACTTTGTGACCAAGTCTTGGTTTATAGTATTGGGCTTGTGAGAGCTACCAAATTTGTTCAAATGATGAGCTCAGGTTGGCTTTTGACCTTTTTAGGGCAAGATCAAATTTGCTTCCTAGTGCATTTGTATGGGGAAATTTTGAAAAGTTATTTTCTCAAAATATATTGCATACTAATGGTTGAACCTTAAAATAAAATGAAAAACAATATATGATTAGATTAGCAAAACCTTTCAGTGATAATAAAAAAAAAAATATTATCCCTGGTGATTAATATTATTTTTTTTTTTTTTTTTTTTGTTGAGGTTTTACGGCCCATTCAACCCAATGGGGTCATGTGGAGCATGGTCAGCTGACCTAACCACACGTTTACTGGGCGGGCTTAGTCCTCTAAGCGGTTAACCAGTATTGTGCACATTCTTTCGCCAGAAACTGACAACTGCCTCTCTTGAATCAGCAGAAGGGAGAGAATGACCGTAGAAAATAATTCAAGATCAATCTCCACGAAAGAATGTTGCCGATCTCGGCGGGGGTTGAACCCGCGACCTCCTGGTCTCCAGTCGGACGGCGCATCCAACTGAGCCACCGAGGCCGGCAATGGTGATTATTTACTTTTGCTCCTAGGCTGAATACATGTATAAAATTATGGACTGTTTGAATTTTTTTCCTCATATCACTGCTAGGACAAATTTTCACCAAACTTGATGTGGTCTTCTGTTAATTTGTTTGAATGGTCATGCTTCAGTGACCAAGATGGTGCTCTACCCATAGATATTGAAAACCAACTGCAACTGCAGATATGCAATGGCTGTTTTACTCGGGAAAGAGAATCGTGGCCTGTTGACCTCTTTTTCTTATTTCTTCCAGCAAATAGTATTTGGCATTTCATGCAATGTCAGATCCATCCTATTTTCTGGGAAAAATAAGACAAAATATTTCAAAATGTCATCTCCTAAAATTCTTACCCAGCATGCTAAGCGTTAATAGAGAAGATATGCTTTGTATATGATCATGCATAGCAACATATAAGACGCTTTTTTCATCCGAAAAATGCTGATATCTTTCTTTTTTCTCAACGAAAACATATGTTGTGGGTACTCATTAGAAGCGCCTCACCAATGAAAATTCAAGATCAACTTCTATAAACAAATGTTGCCGGACCAAGCGGAGATCAAACCCCACTACCTTTTGGTCACCAGTCTGACACGCACCCGACTGAGCCACAGAGGCCGGCTCTTTGCCCCTGGATATACTATGATTATACTTAACCCTTGTCCTGCTGAATAAATTAAGATGCCACGCCCACTTCTAATTTTCAACCAGTCACGTCGCTTGATCCATATTGTTGCTATAAATTTGCATACTTGATGATAAACAGTGCAGATCCAGATCAGTTGGCTTCTTCAGAAGCCAACTGATCTGGATCTACACTGTTTGCAAAACAGGGTATATCCGGGTTCAGCAGAACAAGGGTTAACAGAAATATTAGAGGGTCTGGGTTGGGTACGTGTATCCCCTACTGGAATGATAACTCTCACCTTATATTTTGAGTTAATATTTACTATTAATAGTTTCATGTATAGAAAAAAAGTACTGTAATAACCCTAAGTATTTAGGACAAATAGGCCTTTCCAAACAGTGTAGACCCAGATCAGATGCTGGAGAATGCTTTGTCTGATCAGGGCCTACACTATGCTATATATACATGTACAGCAATATTTTAGACACATCAACTAAAGTAGAATGGACTATTTAGAAGAAGTATGGTAAGTAGATAAGATGTCCTAATACTTAGGTAAATGGTATGCACCTTTTGTATTTTATTATGGTTTTCAGTTTTGATAGTAATACCTAGTCCAGATAAGAAGGATATCAAGATTCATAGTTTTTCTTTTTTCTTCAAAAAGTATGGTATACGAACTCACATCACATAATTTTGACCCCTTTAAACCCCATTTTTATTTAGTAAAACTGGGATTTACAGGGGTGTATATTATTTTTCTTATTTTGTTAAAAACATAGACTGTGGGTACTCATTAGAACCACCTCTCTCACGGAGATCTGGTATGGAATTGCTAATGGGCAAATTTCATCAAATTTTGATGGAGTTATCTGCCCGAGATATGCCCATATTTTCGTTTGCAGACGATAACTTGAGTAAATTACAAGGGATTTTAACCAAACTTGCTGTATGCATTGACCTTCAGGAGATCTGTTTTGAAATTACTAATGGGCAAATTTCGTCAAATTTTTACGGAGTTATCTGCCCGAGACACGCCCATATTTTGGTTTCCAGACGATAACTTGAGTAAATTACAAGGCCTTTTAACCAAACTTGCTATATGCATTGATATTATCAAGATCTGGTTTAGGATTGTTATCTGTCCATTAATAGTATCAAGATCTGGTTTAGGATTGTTATCTGTCCCTCCGTCATTTTCTTTCCAGACATTTTCGCAACGATATCTTTAATCCATAAACAAATAATTGCTATGGCGGGGTATTATGCTTGATGTGCTTTTATTTGGCTGTAAAATTTTCAGTATATTTGAACAGGCATGTTTTGGTAATGATTTGAAGCACCTCAGGCATTGGAAGCACCCCAAGGTGCTTCATTTGAATACCTGTAGTCAGGTTCTACAGGGTTTTTCCTCTCCCATTTTTGCAGTTTTTACCCCCAAAACCTTGTTTGGGACCCTTAAAAAGTTAGGGGCAAGAGTCCTGAGTGATGCATACATAAATCAAATCCAAAATTACTTTTATTTATATACGGCTTTGTATTTTAATCTATTTGTGGTATAAAGGCCAAGAATTTTCAATATTTGAGCAATAGTTAACCCTAAAGCAAAAACAGATTGTAGCAGACAACATTCTAAAATTGATTTTATTTTTCAGAGAAAATAAGGCTTGACATTTCATGTGAATTCACATGAAATTTCAAGCCTTATTTTCTCTGAAAAAAAAATGTATTTCAAAGTGCTGTCTACCGCAGTTGTGATTAGTACTTAAAGGGTTAACCTCTTTAAAACAATAAACCCCTAAATCTTATCAAAGGACCCCTTAACTCCACATAAAGGAGTCCCTGGGACCCTCACTTTAAAACCCTGAGTGAAAACCCTGGGTTCTACATTGTTTGCCATTCTATCAATAATTTTAGACACATCAAAGGTAAGTCAATAGACATGGTAAAATTTTATGTGAATTAATGGTGAAAAAGTTCAAATATATTTGGTAATTGTGGTATAGTTCTATATAAAAATGTAAAAAAAAAAACAAACAAAAAAAAAGAACAAGTCGATGGCTCGCCGTCGCATATTCCCGTGCCAGCGCAAACTCGTATCTCTGCATGCATCAGAATTCAAAATGCATTCCTCCAGTCCTCATCCATAGGACTATTACCTGTGATAGTTTAAAGGTTCTAGCTCAAAAAGCCTAGGAGGAGTTGTGTGACAATCAAAAAAAAAAAAAAGGAATGCAAAAATCAAACACCCTATATACTGTATATAACATTATCAAAAGCTATGGTATGGTAAATGTTATAAAATTTTGAACACCAACATTTCTCATAATATGACATCATGAAAACATGCCTATATAATTTAGACCCCCTTAAACCCCACTTTTATATAATAAAACTGGGGTTGACAGGGGTATACATTATTTCTCTTATTTCTGCTCAAAACATAGATTGTGGGTACTCGCTAGAACTGCCTCATCTAGGCAGTTCTAACGAGTACCCACAATCTATATTTTGAGCAGAAATAAGAAAAATATCAGAATTTTTTATCTGAAATTTCTCATTTTTTGGTGGTAAAATTTTCTATATATTTGAATAGGCGTGTTTTCATAATGATGTGTGCAAACCATACAGATCCAGATCAGACTGCTCCTCATGGAGCCAGATGATCAGACCACACACTGTTTGCGATTTCACTAAGTATTTTAACCCTTGTCCTGCTGAATAAATTAAGATGCCACACCCATTTCTAATTTTCAGCCAATTGGATTACTTGATTCCATTACGAAAACATGCCTATATAATTTAGACCCCCTTAAACCCCACTTTTATATAGTAAAACTGGGGGTTTACAGGGGTATGCATTATTTTTCTTATTTTTGCTAAAAAACATAGATTGTAGGTACTCATTAGAACCACCTCGCTGAGGCAGTTCTAACGAGACCCACAATCTATGTTTTAAGCAGAAATATGAAAAAATCAGATTTTTTTGTCTGAAAACTTTATGTTTCTGAAGGTAAAATTTTATATATTTGAATAAGCCTGTTTTCGGAATGCAGATTGTTGATGTGAATTCACATACTTAATGGCAAATAGTGCAGATCCAGATCAGTTGGCTTCTTCAGAAGCCAACTGATCTGGATCTACACTGTTTGCAAAGGCAGGACATATCCGGGTTCAGCAGGACTAGGGTTAAAAAAACAACTGCAAAAATGTTTTCACGATCTAAGCCTCAAAAGTGTGGAATAAAGTGTTTGAAATTTTATGATATTTACTGTATTAGAAAATACATACTAAAATACTTATTCTTTTCTATTTCAGAGATGGAGAACAACACAAGTGTAATGTTCTGATTAAAGAATATCATGAAATACAAGATTTATGTGGCAATTACACAAAACATACTATCCAAGGCTGGCAATTGAATATCACGGCATCTGGTCTTGGCAGCCTCAATGAGGAAATGTTAGAGAACAGAATTTTAACCTGGTCGACAGATCCGAGTAACAGCCCAACATGTACTTATTACAGGTATGTTTCATTTAAGAAAATAGATAAGCTCTAGAAGGGATTTGTTGAGAAATAATGGAGGTCAAATCACAAGCGCAGATCATGAGTGATTTATCTATTAAATACAACTGACTGACAAACTGTAATTTATTCTACAAGGTCAAATCTTGTACTAGCAAGTAAAGCATATAAAAAGAAAATGAATTACTTCATAAATAAACATAAAAGACAAACACAAATCAAACTTAGAAATTTAAAAAATAAAACCCCCAAAGAATACTGGAAAATAATCGTGTTGATAGTAACAAACAAGATAGTAAAATTGGCATCAACACATTATATACATTTTTCAAAGAGCTTAATGATAATGATAAGTGTAAATCTGAAAATGACCAGACTGAAGAAACATTAAATATTTCACTTGAAGATAATGATGTGATTTTGAACTCACCTATAACTGACCGTGAAATTTTAAAATGTATTAAATCTTTAAAAAACAATAAGGCATGTGGAAATGATGAAATAATAAATGAATACATAAAGACTACTTCAAATATATTTATGCCGTTGTATAACTCCTTTTGTAATTTGATACTTGAAACTGGAATTTTGCCAGACACTTGGCTTGAAGGAATGATAAAACCAATATATAAACATAAAGGCGATTCCTCACAGCCTGAAAACTACAGACCAATAACAATTTTGAGCTGTTTTGGGAAACTTTTTACAACAGTGCTAAACTTACGACTTAATGTATTTCTTAATACTTCAGATGTTTTGAATGAAAATCAGGCAGGTTTTAGAGCTGGATATTCTACAAATGACCATATTTTTGTTCTTCATGCTCTAATTGAAATCTTAAAATCAAAAAAGTTAAAACTGTTCTGTTCTTTCATAGACTTTAGTAAAGCTTTTGACTCTGTGTGGCGTGTGGGAT
This sequence comes from Anodontia alba, assembly GCA_964016985.1. Lineage (NCBI taxonomy): Eukaryota > Metazoa > Mollusca > Bivalvia > Lucinida > Lucinidae > Anodontia > Anodontia alba. Next base: position 68,690,656 of record OZ024833.1, on the reverse strand, counting down.
TGTGGTCAAAATTACTGGCAAACAACATAAAAGGAAAATTTTTTTGTATTGTATATAATATGTATCAAGGAATCAAATCATGTGTTTCTTTTAATGGTGATCAGTCAGGGTTCTTTCAGAGTTTTAGAGGAGTCAGACAAGGTGAAAACTTGTCACCTGTTTTATTTGCCCTATTTCTGAATGACCTTGAATCTTTTCTGAGTTCTCATAACTGTTCTGGCATAGATATAGAATTTGCCTCTGATGATGTTTATTGTTACCTAAAACTGTTTGTTTTACTCTATGCAGATGACACAGTTATTCTCGCCACAGATGAAAAGAGTTTTCAGCACAGTTTGAACATCTTTCATGACTACTCAAAATTATGGAAGCTGGATATTAATTATGATAAGACAAAGATTTTGATTTTTGGAACTCATAATGATGATCGCTTTAACTTCAAAATTGGCAAAAATAAAATCTCAATATGTAAAGAATTTAAATATTTGGGTGTAATTTTTACTAAAAGCAGAAGTTTCTCTAAAGCTATAAAGCACAATTATGATCAAGCAAAGGAAGCTATGCACCTTTTATACAAAAGAATAAGATACTTAAATCTACCAATTGATTTACAACTGCAATTATTTGATAATACAATTTTACCAATAGCTCTATATGGCTGTGAGGTTTGGGCATTTGAAAAACTTCAGCTGATTGAAAATCTTCAAAATGAATTCCTGAGATACATTACAAACTTAAAAAAGAGCACTCCGATATACATGCTGCAAGCAGAACTTGGTCGCAATCCTATTGATATAACCATTAAAACATGTCTGATTGGCTTTTGGATAAATATCTTAAATGGTAAGGAATCAAAATTATCCAGATCTCTATACAATATACTTTTTCATCAATATTGTAATGGAATATATCACCACAAATGGATTCACTGTATTAAAGAAGTACTTATTTCAGCAGGACACTTTGATTTTTTAGTGCAAATACTATTGAAAATCCTAAACTTATCAAAAGGCAAATTTCTGAGACATTGGTTGATTTGCATATACAAAACTGGCATACTAAAGTCCCTTCATCTTCTAAGGGAAAAAATTATTACCTTTTCAAACAGAATACAAATTTAGAAAATTATCTGACTAAGTTGAATAAAAAACAGTACCTTCCAATTCTGAAATTTAGAACGAGTAATCATAAACTGCCTGTTGAAATAGGCCGCTGGGAGAATACTCCTCTTGACGATAGAAAATGTAATATTTGCTCAAAACATGACATTGGCGATGAATTTCACTATCTGTTTGTATGTGATTATTTTCAGGCTGAATTTAGAAAACAATTTTTGAAATCATATTACTACAGAAGACCAAATGTCATCAAATTCAAAGATTTTCTCTGCACTGACAATGTTAAAGACCTCACTCAATTATCTAAATTTGTCAACATCATTCTTCAAAAGTTTACAAATGCAAATTGAGTTTTGTAATCGGATCCTGTATATAATTTTATCTTTTCTTTTGTTTCTTTTGTTCCTTTATTCATATATGTTGCATGCATTGTACTCTTACGCCATATGTATGGCCTGAGCTTAGCCAAATAAAGTTTAGTTCTGTTCTGTTCTGTTCTATTACTCAACAACTCATTCATCTATTTTGATTCTAACATCTAGAAAACCTAAAAATATATACATAAAAAAGAAAAAAAAAAAAAAAATAATGTGACCATAGACAAGCCAGTCAGAAAATCCTGTTTTCCACATTTACATGTGATACCTGTTTATGCAGTAACATACATTTGTTAAATTAAAAAGTCAGGGAAACAGGTCAGTTAGTGACCGAAAACTCATTTTATGTTTAATCATTAGGGTGCTAACACTTTGAAATATTGTTCTTGCTTTTTTCATAAAATAGGCTTTGGCATTTTATGCAGGTTGTCTCCTAAGGAAATATCAAAGATTATTTACTGGGAAAAATAAGAAAATAATATTGTCAGTTTGTCCCCAGCTGAATTAGACTGGAGTAGTAAAATAAGGAATTTGTGAATAACTTGGACACCAGGTCCTGTAAATTCTTGAAATCTACCTTATGGCTTCAAAACTGTATGGAAATGTCTGAATATTTAGTGGTAAAGGGATTATTTAATTTTCATTTATTTTTAACCCTTGTCATGCTGAACCCGGATATATCCTGCTTTGCAAACAGTGTAGATCCAGATCAGTTTGCTTCTGAAGAAGCCAACTGATCTGGATCTGCACTGTTTGTCATTAAGTATGTTAATTTATAGCAACAATCTAGATCAAGCAATCTGACTGGCTGAAAATTAGAAGTGGGTGTGGCATCTTAATTTATTCAGCAGGACAATGGTTAAGATACAGCAATTGTATGACCCTCTTGGGTTTAACACATTGCATGCTTGGTAAAAATTTCAGCAGACAATATTTGAAATATTTTTCTTATTTTTCATAGAAAAGAGGATTTGACACTTCATTCATGCAATTTGCATGAAGCATCAGGTCCTATTTTCTATGAAAAATATTGTCAGTTTGTCATCTGAATCTACCCATAGCATAGTACATGTAAATGATGCATTAACCTATACCATTCTCTTGGCTAATTCAGCAGATGGCAGGTTGGTGATATTTTTTTCTTGTTTTTCCCAGAAACAATGAAGGCAATTTGCATGGAATGTCGAATCCTTTTTCTGGGAAAAAAAAAAGAAAGAAAAAAAAAATAGTTCAACATGTTGTCTGCTGAAAAATTTAATTAGAGTGTATGTGTTAAACCCAAACTCATCATCTAAAGTTAAGATAAAATTTGTATAATTAAGGACAACTACCTATGTCATCGTCGGTCTCGGTGGCTCAGTTGGATGCGCCGTCTGACTGGAGACCAGGAGGTCACGGGTTCAACCCCCGCCGAGGTCGGCAACATTCTTTCGTGGAGATTGATCATGAAATATTTTCTACGGTCATTCTCTCCCTTCCGCTGATTCAAGAAGGGCAGTTGTCAGTTTCTGGCGAAAGAATGTGCACAATACTGGTTAATCGCTTAGAGGACTAAGCCTGCCCAGTAAACGTGTGGTTAGGTAAACTGACCGCCCTCGACATGACCCCATTGGGTTGACTGGGCCGTAAAACCTCAACACAAACAAACAAACCTATGTCATCGGCTTGTCGATATGCACATAGCTGCGACTGTATCATTTGTTTGGATTCATGCCAAAATAAAGAACGAACACTTACTGCACAAAATGTACATTTTCGTACTGTCTTTCACAAAAAAAACAATCTCCATACACATTCTATTTATTTTGGATACTTCGACCATGTAAGTTTAAACTAGTAACTGGTACTAAATATCAACAATATCTAAGTGTCTGTGTGTATATATTTATTAGAAACCCGATTTTTCAACAGTCCATATAATAGTGACTTTGGTGCTCTAAATATGAATATTCTAGATTTCATTAAATGTTGATTAGTTTAGCAAGATTCTGAAACTCAAGTTACTGATGAAAATAAGTACCTTTTGCATACATGCCATTAGCTGTTGACAGAAATCTGTGAGATTTTGCAAATTTTTAAGGGAGATTTGATGAAAGTCTGTGAGATTTTTCTGAAAATCACTTTCAAGCTTACATAGATAAGTTAAAAGCCATTATTTTAATGAATTAAGCTTGGAATAGCCATGCTAATGTGTGATTTATTTCTAGTTCTTCAAAAAGTAGCTTATTAAATGGTATGAAAATTCTGTGAGATTTGAAAATCTTATGGGAAATGGGGTCCAGAAGGGCCAAAATTCTGTGAGATTTTGTCTCATATTGTGAGATATGGCATGTATGCCTTTTTCATAGTTATGATATAGGTTGTGAGGGATAAGGAATGTAATGTAATTTCCTCTATTAATTCTGTTACAGGTACAAGGATGTAGAAGTTGAGGCTTGCTGTCAAAATTGGGAAGGTGCTAACTGTACTATTCGTAAGTATAAACTTTATAACTAATTGATTTTATTTTTCTTATTATTCCCAGAAAAAAGGATTGACATTTCATGCAAATTGTCTTCATTAATTTTCATGAAGACTCAAATCCATTTTTCTGGGAAACATAAGAAAAATATTTCAAAATTTCATTTGCTGAAAATTTTACCCAGTATGCTTAATGTTAAATTATTACACCATTATCTCTAAATATCAAACATGCCTGAACAAAACAGTGTAGATCAGACTGTTCTTATCTCAGTTTGCTCAGCATCTATGCTGTTTGGCATTCAGTCAGCACATTTCAGACACCTGCAAGTAATCAATTGGACTGTAAAAAACTTAACCCTTGTCATGCTGAATAAATTAAGATGCCAGGCCCACTTCTAATTTTCAGCCAATCAGATTACTTGATCTGGGTTGCCGATACAAATTCACATGCGCAATGACAAACAGTGCAGGTCCAGATCAGTTGGCTTTTTCAGAAGCCAACAGCTCTGGATCTTCACTGTTTGCAATGGCAGGGTATATCAGCAGGACTAGGGTTAAGGGTATGTATGGTAAGGAGTTACTTTATCTGAATCTTCTCATTTCTCTATGGAAACATTTGAGCTGCAACATGAGCACTGTGGATAAAATTTGAAACAGATAACATTTTGAAATATTTTTTTTCTATTTCTCCCAGTAAACAGGATTTGACATTTCATACAAATTGTCTCCAATCCTGTTTTTGGGGAAAAACTAGAAAAATATAAATTTGTTGTCTGCTGAATTTGCCTCGAGAGTGGTAAAGGTTAAATAGGGTTAACATTTTAAATGTTTTGCATCCCAACCATATATTCTACTTATGGCTAATCCCTGAACTCCCGACAGAAAAGTGGGTATGATCAGAGGTTCTCTCCTACTTGGGAGGAAGAAAGAAATGATCATATATATATATATATATATATATATATATAGGAACGCGGCAAAGACGTATAAAATTACGTATTATTTACGTCCTTGAATGTGGGGATGGAGGATGGAATCCCCCAGTAGAATATATGGTAAGTATGCTCATTAAAATAGATTTTATATTTTTAAAAATTTAATTTTAATGTTTCGCATACCAACCATATATTCTACTTATTGCTAGAATCAACAAATTGGAGGGAGGGGGGGTGGGGGGGGGGGGGGGGGGGACGGGAGAGGAATAAATAAGTAAGATCTGAGAAGGTCAATGATATATAATCGAATCTCGTTATCTCGAATTCAAAGGGACACACTGAAACACTTCGAGATATCCGTACCTCGACATATCAAAGTTGAGAGAGTGAGAAAAAAAATAAATTGAACAACCACATTTAACAAATGAATATGTAATTTGACTCCTGAAGTTAGAAATATATATATAAAATAATGTGAAAAAGAGGAGAAATTGCTCCTTAGGAGCAATTTGTCCTCTTTTCCACATTATTTTGTTACCTGTTGTCATAGTTTCATGTTAAACAGGGACCCGACTTTCACTTCGAGATAAGCAGTAATTCGAAATAAGCGAGTTCGAGTTAACGAGGTTCGACTGTATAATATCATTATGGCTAAGATCTTGGATATAGAAGTGATATTAATAGCAGAGTATCCTCCAGTTCCTTGGATAAGGAAGTGAGAGTAGCTCTGTCGATCAATATCAAAGATCGCTTCCCTTTCAAATTCACGAAATGCCTCATCATCCAGAACTATTCTGACAAAGACGGAGCCACTTATGAGGCAGAAGTGAGATCATCTGATCACAGTGCTATCGATTCTACATCTTGCAGTCCAGTGTAACAGGCTGGTTCTTCCCCCAGTCAGTTTCTTTCCCCAGGGGAATAAATGGACTGGTCCATTTCTCCCCCCCACCCAGTCCATTTCTCCCCCCCCCCCCCTCCACCCCACCCCCACCCACAGGGCTTTATTCGGCATAAGGGTAAACTAGTAATATATGTGCAATTAATGGCAGCAAATCATTAAATATGATAATTTAGATTAACTACAACAATTTATCATTATGGCAAAGCACATTGACTGGATGGGGGAAGGAACTGACTAGTTGGTTCCCCCCACCCCCCACCCCCTTCTGAGCTCTGAGATTTAATTCAACATAAGGCTGAACTAGCTGTATATGTGAAAAAATGATGGTAAATCATAAAATAAGTTACTATTAATAAGCAAGAAGGTTTTATCATTACTGCAAATAAGCCTGGATGCTTGGGGAAGAAATTGACTAGGGTGGGGGAAGAAACTGACTAGTTGGTTTCTTTCCTCCCCCCACCCCTCTCTCTACCCACCACCCACTTGGACTTTTTTAAGCATAATGGTGAACTAGTTACAATGGAATCTCTATAGCTCAAACACCAATGGCTCGTTTACCATGGCAAATTAGAACTCGTTTTTCAGTCCCTACGAAATTCTTCCAATAGCTCAAGAAAACAAATTAAAAACTTAAAATCTCATTCACTCTGTAAGTATTTGAAATATTCCAAATACTTACAGAGTGATTGAGATTTTAATTTTTTGCTCATTTGCAGTCCATTTATATTCATGAGGAACCAATGAAATTTTTGGATTGGTTCTTATGAATGATTTTAAAACTGTTCTAAGAATTTTAATTTGAAAATATTCAGGGAATGTATGCAGAGAGAAACAGATCTCCATTTTGATATGTAGGGCTCAGTGCTTATGCATTTTCATAATAAGGATGATTTTTAAATGAAATTTAATTTGAAGAATTGAATTGAAGTAAAACTTTAGAATTAATTTAATTTCCATTTTCTAAAGTTATTTTATAAAATTTTATGTCTTAATCTTTTGGAATATAATTTTCAACAATTTATTTATTCTTGGTAAGCTTTTTTTGAAACATAGTGCTCTGCATTTTTTAAAATTTTAAAAAATGTCTTTAAAATTTAATTAAATCAGTTTTCATCATTAAATGAAAAATGCTTCCTTGAAATATAAAACTAAATATTCAATAGTAATAGAATATTTACTATTTTTATCAGAATTAGTGGTCAGGAATAAAATTATGGGGATGTAAATAAAATTTCAAAGTAAAATTTAAAAAGAACCAATGACATAGAAAAGAGCATTGTGAGATAGCTTTTTAACTAAACTATAGATAGCAATACAAGTTACTAAGACTGTTTGTAATGTTTGAACCAACAGGAATTTTAAATGCGGTTTTCAACATTATTACCCTCTTTGGAGCTATACGTATCTTTAATTTGAAATATTCTGAAACTAGAGGATGTGTCACCTTTAAAGCAAGATCAACAGAAGACTTCATGAGGGGCATTTTAAATGATGTAACATATTATTCTGATTTTCTTTATAAAAACATATGTTGTTGGTACTCATTTGAAGTTGAGGCAGTTCAAATGAGTACCCATAAAATATGCTTTTATAAAGAAGTGATTAACCGTACATGGGCTGTAATCTGAAGACATGAAAATTGCTTGCCTTTGCACTTACAGCTGTAATTACAGCTGTAAGTGCAAAGGCAAGCAATTTTCATATTCGAATATACATGTAGTACATACATAGAACAGAACAGAAAAGGTCTCAGATAATTAATGGTCAGGCACAAAATTAATGAACTTTTTATTGTGGAATATTTACATACTCAGTGCATTGACAGAAAGAAAAAACAAAAAAACTTTGGTTAACTATTGGGACATAATATTGTTCATAATTCAATGAATATGTACATTGACTCAAGAGATGTCACATGATCATTAAGTGACATCAAAATAAACAATGGTTCTCTCCAATATAATTGAACCATGGTGATGTTATGATGTCAGTGATGCTGCTCCGCTGTTAATAGGAATACTGTATGCAAATTGTTTTCTTGTTTCAATTTTAGCCCTTGAAGCAGAATTTTTTGTCAAATAATGGATGGAAAATAATATAAGTAATAATAAAGGCAATAGCGAACGGTTTTCCATGGGTAAACAATACGTCATTTGTTTGTCCGAAACTTGCAACGGTTTATGAAGTTTGTCATATCAGGTACAAAAGCATGGGGACAATAATGAAAGCTGTCACATTTATTGTCTGTAATAACAGTTAAACTTTCAGACAAACAAAGCTATTTATAGTTCAGTACCTGTATAGAATCACTCCCTATTTATTTAACATTCATTGAAGTATGGACAACATTGGGTTGTGGGCGAAGTTTACATGAACCTCAAAAGGGGTTGTGTAAACTTTGCTTGTGAAACGATGTTGTTTATAAATCAATGAACGTTAAAAAAAATATTACCTTCATTTCTTAGATAAAACAGCAAGCAAAATGTCTTTCCAACTGATGTCAGTAGAGCAGTATTAGTAGCAAATTTTGACTTGACAACAAGAATTTACCTGTCAGGGTGCTGCGTTATGTATTGAGAATAGTCAACAGTGTTTGTTTGATATAAAAAAAATCTGTTACAATGGAGTGTGGTAATTCGGTAAAAGCAAGTTCCACAGGAACAAGTTTTTTTGTTTTTTTTTACCAAATTAACCACGTTCCTATGTGACATATTTTACATCTCGTGCAAACACAGTTCGTTTTTTCTATTTATTTAGCACCTGCTTTAGCAAGGCATGCAAGTTTCCATCAGTTTGTCCCTCTGTCTGTTCATCATCCATCAACATTTACCCTGGATGTCTTGTGAGCGCAACTCCTCTTACAGTTTTGTACCGATCGTTTTGAAACTTTACACATGTTTTCTTCATGGTATAAGGATATGCATATGGTTTGGATATAACTTAGATTACTTTTTGTCACTTTTTCCTCATTGCGAACTTTTTTCACCCTCAATATATAGACAGTAGGTACCTTTTGTGAGTGCAACTCCTCTTAAAGTTTTGTACCGATCGTTTTGAAACTTACATATATTTTCTTCATGGTATGAGGATTGCATGCAGTTTGGATATAATTGCTAGATCATTTTTTTTGCCACTTTTTCTACATTGTGAACATAGTCATTTTTCACCCTCAATATATAGACATTGGGTACTTCTTGTGAGTGCAAGTCCTCTTACAGTTTTGTACCAATCCTTATGAAATTTTGCATGTGTTTTTTTTTTCATGGTATGAGGATGTGCATGGGGTCTGGATATAATTGTTAGTTTTTTGTTTTTTTTTACTTTTTCCACATTGTGAACGTAGTCACTTTTCACCCTCAACATACAGACAGTGGGTACTTTGTGAGCACAGCCACAACTCCTCATACAATTTTATACCAATCTTTTTGAAACTTTGCATGTGTTTTCTCCTTAGTCTGAAGATGTGCATGTGCTTTTGATATAACCCTTACCTTGATTTTTGTCACTTTTTTCTACTTTGTCATTTTCTGATCTCAGATGTATAGACAGTAGGTACCTTTTGTGATTGCAAGTCCTCATAAATTTTATACCAGTCTTTTTGAAACTTTGCACATGTTTTCTTCAGGGTCCGCCAAAGTGCATGTGGTTTGGATATAATTTTTGAATTTATTTTTGTCACTTTTTAGCTCACCTGGAGTTTTGCTTCAGGTCAGCTTATGTCACGGCCTGTTGTCCGTCCCCTGTTGTCCGCTGTTAGCTTTTCACATTTTTGACATCTCCTCCTGACTTGTACGTCAGATTGAGCTGACATTTTGTGGGAGGCATTGTGACTACAGGGAGATTCAGAATTACACAAACATTCCGTTCCAGTGTTCAAGATGGCCACCACGGCTGCCATCTTAAAATTCTTCAAACGACATCTCCCAAACCATAAGTTAGATTGAGCCAAAACTTGATGGGAGGCCTCTGACATAGAGATTCAGAATTGCTAAAATTGTTCTGTTCCAATATCCAAGATGGCCTCCACTGTGATCATCTTGAAATACTTCAAATGACATCTCCTCCCAAACCATTAGTCAGATTGAGCCGAAACTTGATGGGAGGTATCAGAGTGACATAGAGATTCAGAATTGCTAAAATCGCTCTGTTCCAATATCCAAGCTGGCTGCCACGGAGACCATCTTGAAATACTGCAAATGACATATCCTTCTGAACTCTAAGCCTGAATTGAGCCGAAACTTAATTGGAGGCATCAGAACTACACAGAGATTCAGAATTGCTAAAATCTTTGAGTTCTGATATCCACGGTTGCCATCTTGAAATTCTTCAAACAACATCTCCTCTCAAACTGCAAGTCATATTGAGCAAAAACTTGATGGAAAGCATAGAGATTTAAAATTGCTAAAATTGTTCTGTTCAGCTAGCCAAGATTGCCACCTAGGTGGCCATCTTGAAAATCTTGAAACCACATCAGCACCTGAACCCTAAGTCAGATTGAGCCCAAACTTGTTGGGAGGCATTGGAACCACATAAAGATTCAGAATTGCTAAAATCATTCCGTTCCGATATCCATGATGGCCACCATATTGACCATCTTGAAAATCTCCAAACAGCATCTCCCAAACCGCATGTCGGATTAAGCCAAAGCTAAATGGAAGGCATCAGAGAAACACAGAGATTCAGAATTGTTAAAATCGTGCTGTTCCATTATCCAAGATATCCATCACGGTGGCCATCTTGAAAATCAAACCATGTCTGCTCCCGAACAGTAAGTCAGATTGAGCCCAAACTTGGCGGGAGACATTGAGCTGGCATGGCGATTTAGAATTGCTAAATTTGTTTGGTTCCAATACCCAAGAGGGTAGCTATGGTGACCATCTTGAAAATCTTAAAACAACATCTGCTCCTGAACAGTAAGTGGTATTAAGCTGAAACTTGGTTGGAGGCAGTGAGGAGATGTGGAGAGTCAGAACTACTAAATTCATCAAACCAAGTCTGCTCCCGAATGGTAAGTCAGATTGAGCTTAAACTTGATGGGAGGCATTTGAGTGTTAGGGAGATTCAGAATTGCTACAATTATTCTGTTCCAATATCCAAGATGGCCACCATGGCGGCCCTTTTGAAAATTTTAAAACCACATCTCCCAAACTATAGGTCAGATTGAGCCAAAACTTGATAGAAGGCATTGGGTTGATTTGGAGATTCAGAACTGCTAAATAGTTCAGTTCCAATATCCAAGATGGCAGCCATGGTGGCAATCTTGAAACTCTTCAAACAACATCAGATTCTGAATTGCTAAAGGCAGACTGATCTGATAGCCAAGATGACCACCATAGCACAATGCAACATATCGTGATCAGCCTAATCCAGTTGAGCGATTTCTGGCCCACATGGGCCTCTAGTTCTACTTTAACTTTGTCATTTTTTTTACCTCAGATTTTATGAAAGTGTATAGACTGTGGGTACTTTTTGAGCGCAACTTCTCATGCAACATATGAGAATATAGACTCTGCATGCATCATATGAGAAAATGCAAGTGCTTTCGATGAAATTTCTATATTAATTAGTTCTATCTGAAATACCAGGTGTGATGTCAACGTCACAGAAGTTCAATCTATATTTACCATATTCCACCTAATTACCACACTGTGTGCTTAGATTTTTCAAAATTACTGAACAAACTTTGCATTTAATGTTTATGCGATATTATTTACGGATTTTCTTTATAAAAGCATATGTTGTTGGTACTTATTTGAATTGCCTTGACGTCGAGGCAATTAAACTGAGTTCCCACAACATATGTTTTCATAAAGAAGTAGATAAAAGTACACTTGCTGTAATCTAAAGACTACTAAGTTGCTTGTGTGTTTAGGAGCATGTGCAGTAATTAAGTTGAATATGGTATGTATCTTTTTGCTAGTACTGTTTTCTTGAAAGCACAACAAATTTGTTTCAGTTTGAGCTGAAGAACAAAAAACTACTGGAACAAAACAAATTTGTGGTGCTTTCAAGAAAATCAAGATGCTTCTAGTGAATACCCACAACAAATATTTTTACCAAGAAACAAGAAAACAATCAATACTTTTCGGTTGAAAGAAGTGCTCTATCTGGAACTATGTAACTTTGCTTATGTATAATTTGTTCTGTTGTATTTTCAGCTGTCTGCCTTCCAGCTTGCACCCATGGCACTTGTGTGTGGCCAAATGTTTGTGAATGTGATATAGGAAAGGTGGGATTAAATTGTGATGAAGACATTATAGGTTTGTTCAACATTTTACAATCAAAATAACAATACAGTCAACCCTCTTTATACTGACACTCTATAGAACGACAAAATTCATTTTAATGACAATTTGAATATCACAAAACATTCGCTCAAGTGGAGACATTAATGAGAAATTATGCAAAAGCATTGCATAATATCTTCATGCGAAATGTTTTGGATATTTGTTAGAATTGCCTCAGAGAGGCAATTCTAACAAATATTCAAAATATATGATCTATGAGGAAATAAGAACAAAACAAGGTATTTCTTACATATCATTCTGTCCATTAAGGATTCTTTACAACAGCAAATTCATTATAATGGCAACATTTATGGGAACAAATGCTGTCGTTGTAACGAGGGTTCATTGTACTTTGAAATATATGACCATGTGAAAATGTGTCTGAATATATGCGGACAGCATAGGACCAAATCGGCCTGTGCATCTGGGCAGTCTGATCAGGGCCTTCACTATAGGGATTAAACATGGATATACATGCATTAACATTTGCCAGGTCCCATGGGAGGTGTTGAAAACCAAGGCCGGCCGTGGTTTTCAGTACCTCCCAAGGGACCTGGTGAATGTTAACGCATTGAAAAACCATGTTTGATCGCTATTATTGCATAAAAACTGAAAACATTTGCTACATTTTGCGTTATTTCTTGCACTTTTTTGTTTCGCCTTTTCACCGATGTCTCGCGAACATAATTTCCACGGACTACGCTCCTTCTAGGGCCAGGCAGTACACCTCTTGTAACGGCAGAAAATCTGTGACCCTGGTAAGATGATATTGAAAGTTGCGTAGCCATGCATTAACAGCGTGTGAATTGCCTTGTTAATATACGGCTTTTTGTCGGTTAATGCATGTCTGTTAATAACGTGCGACACAGATTTTTATGCAATAATGTCCGGTAACAGAGTAAAAGGATACTATAGAATATATGAAGTAAAGGCCCAGATAATACTTTGTGCATGTGCAAGATGATCTGAATCTGCTCATTTTGCATATGTTCGAAGACACTTTAAGCTGCTCTTTTCCCTGATTTTCAGCAAAAATCATTTAGTTCCATCAGATTCCTATTTTCTCGGAAAAGTATCCATTGTTTGTCATCTGTTAAAAAAAAAAAAAAAAAGAAATGGAAAAAAAAAAAATACAAAGTCATTTAAAAACATCCGTTGTTTCCACATTTTGATTGTTTGGTTTGTTCAATTTTCCAAACTGAGGGATGTCTTTTTAGCTCACCTGAGCATGAAGTGCTCATGGTGAGCTATTGTGGTCAGTCAATGTCCGTCGTGCGTCGTCCGTTGTGTGTCATTCGTCGTCCGTCATGCAGCATCAACACTTGCTTTAAAAGCCTACTCCTTCTACACCCCTGGGCCAATTGACTCGATACTTGGTAGGAAGCATTGGGGTGACTTGTGGAACAAAAATAGCTAAAATCGTTCCGATTGGAAATCCAAGATGGCCACATGGCAGCCATCTTGAAAATCTATTTTTCACTTCTCCTGAACTGAAAGGCCAATTGACTCTAAACTTGCTAGAAAGTATCAGGGTGACTTGTAGATCAAAAATAGCTAAAATCGTGCCGATCGGAAATCCAAGATGGCCACCATGGCCGCCATCCTGAAAATCTATTTTTCGCTTCTTCTCCTGAACCAAAAGGTCAATTGAGTCCAAACTTGCGAGGAAGCATGGGGTTGACTTGTAGATCAGAAATAGCTAAAATCGTGCCGATCAGAAATCCAAGATGGCCGCCATGGCGGCCAGCTTGAAAATCTATTTTTAGCTTCTTCTCCTAAACCCAAAAGCCAATTGACTCCAAACTTGGCAGGAAGGATTGGGGAGACTTATAGATCAAATATAGCTAAAATCGCTCCAATCGGAAATCCAAGGTGGCCGCCATAGAGGCCATCTTGAAAATCTATTTTTCGCTTCTTCTCCTGAACCAAAAGGCATCTTGACTTTAAAATAGGTAGGAAGCATCGGGGTGACTTGTAGATCAAAAATAGCTAAAATTGTGCTGATCTGAAATCCAAGATGGTCACCATGGCGGCCATCTAGAAATTCTATTTTTCGCTTCTTCTCCTAAATCCAAAAGCCAGTTGACTCCAAACTTAAAAATAGCTAAAATCATCATGGCCGTCATCTTGTTATATATATAATTATATAGGGAAAACCTTTAAAAATCTTTTTGTCTGAAACCAAAAAGCCCTGGCAGTAGTATGAGAAATGCCGGTTTTGGTGCACCCAACAAAAAATGACCTCAAATTTTCCCCTAAGCCTGTTGCTCAGATAAAGGCTGCCCTGGTCGCCTTTTAAACACACTTTTTCTAAATTCACTTTTTCACCATTTTTATTTATGTTTATTATATTTCCCTGCCACTGTGCTGTTTACATGTATAAAATCATGATTTTTCGAAACCACTTAGCCAATTTCCACCAATTTTCACATTGATCCTACTGTTGAAATGTGATTGATGGTTTATTCAAATAATCATGCTCCATTGACTGACAGGCCAATATATTCTTCTTCAAAACTAATAACTGCTCAAATGATGATCTTTTCATTAGTTGGGATGATAAGATTGGAAAAATGTTGCATAACATCTGCATATATGCAATGGCTATGTCACTCAGGTGAACGAGCCGTGACCTGTTGGCCTTTTGTTATTTGGGCCTTGTCAAGAAAACAATGTGTGTTTTTTTTTTTGAGCATATGGGAACAGTAAAGCTCCATATCAGCCAGTGACCTTTGTTATACACTGATACACTGATACATTCTAAAGTAACTAAGGCTAGCACAATTAATCAGATAATCGATTAATTGATCAATAAATTCCACAAAAATGATTATTATTACTGATTTGCTAACAATTGATCATTTGATTTCTGTGTTTGTTACTTTACCGTATTTACCCTTTACCTCAACTCCTTACATTACTTAATATCAAATTTGAACAAGTACAGTTTACTACCCACTGTTGTGTCTAAAAATAGCTGGATGAGTGGCAAACAGTGTAGACCCTGATAAGATGCCACAAATGTGGCCTCACATCAGGGTCTACACTGTTTGCTCAGGCCTGTCTGACCAAATACATACAATAAAGTATAACAAATGGTAAGAGTCATGCTCAGACAGGTAAACTTACTGTACACTAAGTCACCGTAAAATTCTGGTTCGGTTATACAGTCTTTGCGAAAACTGCAGGACTGTCTGACAAAACTGGCAAATTTTCAATCTGTCCTGCAGAAAATTTCAGTTTGTCTGACAAATGTCCTGTGATTTCTGGCAAAAAGAGATAGTAATTTGATAACAGACAAGCCTCCTGTCCTGCAGAAATTTATTTTGTCCTGCCAAAAATTTCAGTCTGTTTGACAGCTGTCCTGCATCTGTTGGAAAGATTTCACGAAGACTGTTATACCTTGTTGCAGAAGTGTTTTCAGACTGACGCTATATTTTTCTAAGAAGGCACTGTGTCTGCGATAAAATTCCGAAAACGCCTTACGAAGTTTAAAATAACGATAGCCCTGCCTAAGAAGTTTGGCAGTAAGGGCTTTATTACGGTAGTTAAAGTCATTAAGATTTGAAGAAAGCTCTGGCGAATCTAATAAGTTGAGATATGTATACCCCATATGAGGTACGCCGGGGGACATCATCATCCAGAAAAGGGAAATTGACTATATCAAAGTCGTCCCGTTTATCATAAATTTTGATGGAAACCGTACCATTAAAAATACATAGATTCAAATCCAAAAAAGGTGCCTCGGTATCAGAAGAATTTGCTCTATTTAATTGGAGTTCCATAGGGTATATCCGGTCCACCATTTGGTCAAAGTAAATATTGTCAATATTTAATAAATCATCAAACAGACCTTGAGAATAATGAAACTGAAAACAATCTTGAACAAATTGAAACTAAAAAAAATGAACTTATAAACATTCGGCATGAAAAGCTTAAAGGACACATGATAAGATCAAGAGCACAATACATTGATCAGAGTGAGAAACCAACAAAATACTTCTGTGCATTAGAAAAACACAACTATGTATCAAAAATCATATGTAATCTGGAACAGGAAGATGGCAATAAAATAACAGATCAGGAGGAAATTTTGAAGGAAACAAAACAGTTCTATGAAAATTTATAAAATCAAGAGATGATTCCCTAGAAGATATTGATTTAGAAGAATATACCGGTATGAAAGATAATGAAGTAATAAAGTTAAGCAATGATCAGGCAAACAACATTGAAGGAATATTAACTTATGTGAACTGAATTTTTATGTGTTTCTGTATTAAGAGTAGCATCAGGACCCAGGGTGAAGTTAGCTAGCTGTAAAAGTGCTTTAAACCCTCCGGTGGTTTGCTCTACTGACCGTTCTAAGGCGGTGGTCCCGGTGTCAGTCTTGCGCTTTGTTGCTTTGTGGTTTATTCTACAAGGCGATTTGTTGTATGTCGTTCCATGTGTCATGTTGTTCTTGTGTTTTTCAGTCCTTTTAATATTGCGATTACCTCGCTTAGGGAAGAGAGGGCTAATCTTAGTGCTTTTCATACGTTTGTTCAGTTTGTGCTTGTTTGGATTTGTCGGTTTCCTCTTCCTCTTTGGGTCTAGGAAGAGCTGCGGTTTGTGATTGTGGCACTCCCTGGACTTTTCTTTTACCTTTTTTACAAAGAAATCAGCAATACATTATATAAAATGAAATCAGATAAGAGTCCTGGTATAAGCAGATTAACCACAGAATTTTTCAAAGTCTTCTGGAAAAGGTTAGGCCATTTTGTTCTTAGATCAATTAATGCAGGATTTAATAATAAAGAACTTTCACTAACTCAGCGTCAAGGTATTATAACCTATATTCCCAAAGAAAATTAACCAAAGAATTTCCTTAAGAATTGGAGACCCTTAACTTTACTAGATGTTGTTTATAAGATAGCATTAGGAGCAATAGCAAACAGGTTGAAACAAGTCTTAGACAAAATAATCTGTAAAGATCAAACAGGATTTATAAAGGAAAGGTACATAGGAGAAAACATGTTTAATATATGATCTGATGAATTACACAGAGCAAAATAATATACCTGGTCTACTATTACTTACTGATTTTGAAAAAGCATTTGATTCTTTATCTTGGTCATTCATTCAAAAAGTACTGAAATTCTTAAACTTTGGCCCATCAATATGCAGATGGATAGAGACTTTTTATAGTAACATTACTTCTTCAGTTATTCAATGTGGATTTATGTCAGAATCTTTCAGAATAGGATGTGGATGCCGCCAAGGTGACCCTTTTTCACCTTACATTTTCATAATATGTGCTGAGTTTTTGGCTATTAAAATCTGACAAAACAGTAAGATAAAAGGCATAAAAATTCATGACACTGAGTTCAAAATCTCACAATATGCAGATGATACATCTATATTCTTAGATGGATCATCAGATGCCCTAAACTGTACATTAACAGAACTGGACAAGTTTGCAAATGTATCAGGTCTTAAAATTTATTTTGATAAGACACAAGTTGTATGGATTGGCTCAAAAAAGCATAGCACAAGCGCAATCAAAACTAAATGGAAACTTTCTTGGGGAAGCAGTAAATTTAAAATTCTAGGAATAATTTTTAATGTTGACCTAAACCAGATGATTAAAGTAAACTATACAACTAAAATACAACAGTTAGAAAATTTAACTAACATATGGAATAAAAGGTCGCTGATGCCCTTTGGGAAAATCACAGTAATCAAAACATTCATGATATCAGTATTTAACCATTTATTTATAGCTCTTTCTAATCCAAATCAAGCAGGTGTAGATTACATTAATAACATTCTGTGCAGCTTCTTGTGGAACAAAGAGCCAAATAAAATCAAAACAACTATAGTTACAAAACAATATTGTGAAGGCGGGATAAAAATGCTAAATCTAAATGCTTTTATGGGATCCCTGAAATCAACATGGATCAGGAGGCTCTAACTAAGTGATTGTAAATGGCAACAAATCAGAAATAGACATGAAAAAATAGGCTGCATGTAAGACTAAGTATATTGAAAAGATTATCAGTAAGGTACAAAACAAATTTTGGAAAGATGTGTTGCAGTCTTTCATAAATATTAACAAGGCAAAGGATTCTAAACAGGAGCAAGTGCTAAAAGGTCCATTATTTTATAATGAAAATATAAAAATAGGAGGGTCATATATTTATTACAGCTCATGGTTTCAGATTGAAATTAGATATATAAATGATTTAATTAAAGATAATGGAGAATTTTACACATATGAGGAGTTCAAAGACATTACAGGAATACATCCCAATACCCTCGTATATCATGGAACTATTAGGGCAATAAAATCATATCTTAAAGAAATTAAGGTCAGCATAACCCATAAAGAAAAATCCCCTTTTATTCCTAGTTATGTTTCATCTTTAATACAACATAATGGATCAAAAGTAACATATGACATTTTAAATGAAAATAAAGAAGTTCCAACAGGTAAAACTTCCTGGAACAAGATATACAATTTTTCACAAGAAGACTGGAAACAGATATATAGCTTCCCTTTTACTATTACAAAATACCCAGCACTGGTTTGGTTTCAGGTCAGCATTAATCATAATATATTAGTTACTAATAAACTTCTTTGTCAAATGAAACTGAGAAACAATGCAACATGTTCCTTCTGTGGACAAAATAATGAAACTATAATACATTTGCTATGGCAGTGCGAATGCACCAAACAGTTTATCAAAGAGTTTCTTGAATGGTTAAGATCTTATGACTTGAATTACATTGTTACAGAGGAGTTTTTCATGTTTGGTAAACAGGGGAAGCATGCTTATCCTAAAGCTATCAAGTTCATTATTTTTTATGCCAAATATTACATCTATGTATCACGCTGCAAACAGCGATCTTTGTTTCTCAATCCTTTTAAAAAGCAATTGAAATTCATGCATAAAGTGCACCAGTTTATTGCGTCCAAAAATAATGTGTTTGATACATTTCAGAAAGAATGGAGTCAGTATCAGTTATTAATAAATGATATTAAATAAATTAGAAAAAAAACAACAAAAAAACAACCTAACCCACAGCTGTTAGAATACACTAGATTAAATGAACAAATATAACAACTAACAGTTACTGTGCAAGCAATATCCTGACCTCACAAAATCCCACCCACTACACTTGCCCTGTTCCCCTTCTGATCGAATTCCCACCCCACCCCACCCCAAACCCCCACCCCTGAGTTGGAATGGTTGCCAGACCAAAAATGGGAACCTAATCTGTATTGTATAAGGATAGCACTGTGATTACATCAGAATTTCTCAATATTTTGGAATATGGCCACAGCAAGTATACAAACAATGACAAAAAATCTCAATATAATGCACAGAGATATATAGCTAATGAAAAAATTAAGCCAAACTTTGTATCTCTGAGGCTGATCATTTTATGGAGAGATACTGGTGTAAATACATCTAATAACAATGCTTAGAAAATCTTTATTGAAACCTGAATAATTCCTTCTGTAACCTGCCATAAAATTGTAGTGTGATTGATAGTGAGAGAGGTGCACCACAAAAAATTGTAAAGGTCTTTCAACATATATTTTTTTACTTTTTTCTGTAAGACAGGCTCCAGACTGTCAGAGAGTGAATATGAATATGAGTGTGGTGCACATATGAATATATGGGAAGAATGACGTAGTATGAAAGGACTGTAGACCCTTTTGAGATTACCTGGATCTAAGAAGGTGTTTTGTAATGGGAAATTACAAAATAAAAATTCAGATTAAAAAAAATAAAAAAACTTTCATTAATATCAGAATTTTTTTTTTTTTTCGAATTTTTGCATGAATAGATTGAACAAATATGCATCACTCAGTGGTTGTTAGTTTTTCATTCAGATCAATTACTTAATTGACATGTGAATAAATAAGTACATCATGAAAAAAACTTTGCCATTTTGAAAATAAAAAAAAAAGCAGTAAAAGGTGATTAAATGTTGTGTAACTATTCTTTCTGTTTGTCACTTGATGTAGGAGGGGAGGGACTATAGAAATGACCCTTGTTGTTCTGTCTGTCAGTCTATCTGTGTGTCTATCACACAGCTTGTGCCCCTAGCATCTCCAGCATCTGTTATTGGATATGGTACTTCTGAAATTTTGAAGATTTTCTTCTTCTTCTTTATTTTTTTTTATATATATATGAGGGTGTACATGGTACATGTGGTATTGAATTTTTGATCCAATTATTTCTTACATAATTACAGTCCTTGTGAACTGACAAATAGCAATTTTTAAAGCTTGGGTCCACAACTCCTCCTACATCTGTAATTGGAGTCTTCCGAAATTTTGCATGTTTTCTTATCATTATATGAAGATTTGCATGTGGTTTTGAATTGTTGAGCCTGTTTCATTCAAAGTCACTGATGAGGCTTTATTAGCCGAAACTGCGCATTATTGCCCATACTCTAACTTCTTATAGATTTATCCATTGCCCTTAAAAAAACATCTGTTTTAGATTTTTATTTGCCCAAACATTGGGTAACATTTGGCATTCAGCCTTTATTTATTAAAATACCACCATTATATGTCTTCAGGAATATTTCTTTCTGCTGATCATATCAGTTGAAAGCCTATATTTTACTTTCACGCTATAATTAATAAAACCATGAACAAAACTAGCTCTTCTGTTTTCATTGATACATATCCAGTGACAGTTCAACATTAATGTCATTCCTTTGTCTTTAGCTTACTAGAACAGAAGGCTCCCAAAAAGCTTATATGATAGTTCTCCGTTGTCTTCATCATTGTCTGTCATCGTCAACACTTTCAGACAACATCTCCTCTGACACCATAAGCGAAATTGGGCCCAAATTTCATCTGTAGCATCTTTAGGCTGGGGACTGAAAGTTTGTATTTTTAGCCCACCTGTCACATAGTGACAAGGTAAGCTTTTGTGATCACATTTTGTCCCTCGTCCTTTGTGCATGCGTGCAACCGTCTGTCCGTAAACAATTTCTTCAAACGACATCTCCTCCTAAACCTCTAATTGGATTTTGACCAAACTTTACAGAAATAATTCTTGATTAGTCCTCTTTCAAAGTTGTTTAAATGGTTCCGATCCATGGCATATCCAGGTCACAGGAGCTAAAAATAGATCTTTTAACTGAAAACTTAAAAAAATCTTCTTGGCAGAAACCACTAGATTGATTTCAATATAACATGGCAGAAATGTTCCTTTTGTAACCCTCTACCAAGATTGTTCAAGCCATCATGATTCATCAAAAAAATGGCCACCAGGGGGCAAGGCTTATTTTCCCTATATACTATATAAAAATCTTCTTGTCAGAAATCAGTGAACCGATTTCAATATAACTTGGCAGGAATGTTTCTTTGGTGACCTTCTACCAAGATTGTTCAAGCTGTCATGATTGGTCAGAAAACATGGCTGCCAGGGGCGGAGCTTATTTTCCCTATATGTCTATAAAGAAAACTTTAAAAAATCTTCTCATAGGAAACCGTTGGACAGATTTCAA
The DNA here is from genome assembly GCA_964016985.1 of Anodontia alba. NCBI lineage: Eukaryota > Metazoa > Mollusca > Bivalvia > Lucinida > Lucinidae > Anodontia > Anodontia alba. The sequence goes on along the minus strand of OZ024833.1, from coordinate 68,669,059 downwards.
AATAACTTGACAGAAATGTTTCTTTGGTAACCCTCTACCAAGAGTGTTCAAGCCATCATGATTCGTCAAAAAAATATGGCTGCCAGGGGACAGGGCTTATTTTCCCTGCATATCTATACAGAAAACTTTAAAAATCTTCTTGTCAGAAACCACTAGACCGATTTCAATATAACTTTGCAGAAATGTTCCTTTGGTTATCCTCTACCAAGATTGTTCAAGCTGTTATGATATGTTAAAAAACATGGCCACTAGGGGGCGGAGGTTATTTTTCCTATATATCTGTATAGAAAAATTTAAAAACGTTCTTGTCATAAACCACTGGACCAATTTCAGTATAACTTAGCAGAAATGTTCTTTTCTTAAGTGACCTGCCACCAAGATTGTTCAAGCCGTCATGATTTGTCAAAAAATATGGCTGCTAGGGGGCTTGCCTTATTAGCCCTATATAACTTATAGATAATTTTAAAAATCTTCTTGTCAGACACCACTGGACAGAGTTCAATGTAACTTGCTAGAGTAACAGAGTTCAATGTAACTTTGTCGGTTTCCTCTTCCTCTTGGGGTCTGGGAGGGGCTGCGTTTGTGATTGTGGCACTCTCTGGACTTTTCTCTTACCTTCTTTGCCAAGAATGTTGCTTTGGTGACCTTCTACCAAGATTGTTCAAGCCCTCATGATACGTCAAAAAACATGGCCGCCAGGGAGCGGGGCTTATTTTCCCTATATATCTATCTGGAAAACTTTAAAATTCTTCTTGTCAGAAACCACTTGACTGATTTCAATAATACTTGGCAGGAAATTTGCTTTGGTGACCCTCTACCAAGATTTTCAAGCAATAATGATTCATCAAAAAACATGGCTACTGGGGGCGGGGCTTATTTTCCCTATATATCTAAATAGAAAACTTTAAAAATCTTCTTGTCAGAAACCACTCAACCGATTTCAATATAACTTGACAGAAATGTTCCTTTGGTGATCCTCTACTAAGTTTGTTCAAGCTGTCATGATTCGTCAAAAAACATGGCCACTAGGGGATGGGGCTTCTTTTTCCTACATAGCTATATAAAACACTTTAAAAATCCTTTTGTCAGAAACCACTGGACTGATTTCAGTGTAAATTGGCAGAAAATGTTCCTTTGGTGACTCTCTATCAAGATTCAGTTCAAGCTGTCATGATACGTTAAAAAAACATGGCTGCTAGTGGGCAGGGCTATAATATTTATACAAAAATCCTAGAGCAGTGAACTTGGATGAAACTTAAATAGTAAGTATGCAAATTTGTTTGCTCAGGTGAGCCATATAGGACCATCATGGTCCTCTTATTTATGAAAATTGACACTTTGGTTTGGTTGCTATGCCAGTTACAGTTTCCATATACTTACCGTAATTCCCTGCGTGTACCACGCACTTTTTTCACCCAGAAAATGGAGCAAAAAAATCCCCAGCATGTAATACAGTGGCATAGAAAAATAACCATGTTTTTCTCGAAAACTCGGCAGGTCACGAAAACCCATTACATATACAATGTGACATATTGCAACCCTCGAAAAATTCTTCTAACATATTATTTCATCGAATAATTTATAACACAAAAAATGCAATCACTATTTCAATCTCAGACATCAACCTTTTCATTCAGATTACCTTTTATTGGCACAAAAATTGTTTGTTTATTTTCCGCATTTTGACAGGAAGGTTTATCTAAAATACATAATGACCCAATTTGTCTGAATCTGAATAGACTGATCACAAAACAATGGTTTGTTGGGAATATAGAAATTTGATGTTTTATGAAAACTGCTAAAAATAATAATAATAATAATAATAATAATACATGTAATAATAATGATTATAATAATAATAGTAGCAAAAATAACAATAATAATAAAGATATGTAACGATAGTTTATGAGTTAAAATTTAAATTTTTTTTTGTTTCTCAAAAAACAGAGTTGATATTACAGGCATTACCAGTACTTTTCTCAAAACAAGGGCCAATTAAACTCAGTGTGTTTGTAAACAAAGTTCTGAGTTGCACAGGTCATTGGTTTCTTTGAAGTCAGGCATTAATCACCTTTTAACTGACAGTGAATGGAAAATGGGCTTCTTTAATTGAGTGAGATGTTTAACTCATGCTGAGAAAGTGTTAATTATGAGATTGACATTGAGAAGGGAAATATATATATAATTAGTCAGGCTGTTTTAATAGCAGCCAATCAAAAATCGTGTACTTTCATTTTCAATCAAAATGGCGTCTGAGATAGCATTCTGTGGCACTGGGAAATAGCATGTGCGTGTTTTAGATAGGAATATCTTTTTTTCCACGGATCTTGGACTCAGAATTTAAGTGCGTGTTATAGATGAGTGCGTGGTATACACAGTGAATTATGGTAATATGAATTTCATAGGTGCTACCTATATCCGTGTGTCCAAATTATCATCACATGCTTCATAGGTGGGTTGGCCAGATCTAACGGAATTTGATTTCAGATCATGCTTGACTTCTGAATCCACTGCATGAATTCTGATATAACATCCAAGTCAACAATATTTCAGTAGTTTAGAGATTTTGCCTCCAAATTTGTGGGACTTTTACCCAACCCTATCACATTAATTTGGGTCCTGCTTAGTTACTAGCAGCTCTGCCGTGGAGGCTTTAGGCAGCCCATCTATTTTGCGGGCCCCGCCCATGCTTTCCGAATACTGAAAACTAGTGTATACTGATGGCAGGTACAACAACAATACACTTTCGTGCGCTTACTAGCTAAGTCCATTTTACTGCTTAAGGATTTTTTTCTAAAGATGTTTGACTGTTTGTGTGTTTTTGTCTTTGTTTCTTTTTGGTCTTGTTTTTCTGTTGTTTTTTTTTTATTTATTTATTGTTTTTTTTTGCGAGTCTACATATTATGAAAAGAAGAAAAAAAAAAAAAAATGAACATTAAAAATAACAGCAATTTACAAACCGGTCAGATGAACACATTATTGTGTCAAAGTTTTTACAGATTATCTTATGAAAAGAGCATTAAGTCTATGTGTTATCTAAAAGTCTACATTAAAGTGTACCTTATGCACTAAATGAATCATGCTTGTTTGTAAATAGATGGAGAATGGAGAGAAATAAAATTTGAAGTGGAGACAAAATATAAAATGGCGGCGATAAGCACCAAACCACCCAAGTGTTTGTTGGACCATCACAGTTTTGGTCACACACATCACTGGTCACATAACTAGTCTGTAATACACTGGTCACATAACTAGTCTGTAATAGTGCGTCTGCACACAGAACGGCTTCGCAGTTCCGGTTGGACACACTTATAATGGGACAGTATGTACTGCCCAGCAATTGCAGATACTTTGACAAAACATATATTGTAATTAATGTTCCTTGGTAATCTTTTTATCAGCAGTAGGGCTTTATTTTTACTGATTGCCATTGAAAATAGAAAGAATTCCTTAAAATCATCACCTCAGAAACTATATCCTCTATGAGGCTGAGGCTTTCTATTGAAATATTCATCATATTAGCCTTTACAGATTTTGTGTTTATTTGAAATCTTGCAAGCTTTGAAGCCCCTGGGCCTTCTGATGCCTAGGCCACTAGTACCTACAGCGCTTTGATTATTATTTCTGCCCAAAAACATAGTGGTTCTAACAAGTACTCACAATCTATGTTTTGAGCAGGAATATGAAAAATATCAGAATTTTTTTTCTGAAAAGTTTCATTTTTTGTTGGTAAAATTTTCAGTATATTTGAAAAGGCGTGTTTTGGTAATGTTTTGTCCTGTTTTCCAAAATGAAGAACAACGGTTTAATGATATTGGCATGAACAATGAAAAAAGAGAAGGACTCTTTGCAGAACAATAACATCTTTCACTTTTTTTTATACTCCACCACACATTAGTGGAAGGGAGGATGGGGTGGGGGAGGGGTGTTGTTATTAAAGTATCACGTTGGCTGTCCCTGTGTCAGTCCATCTGTCTTCCATCCATCTGTTTTTTTTTTGTTTCGGGATGATAACTTAAGTAAATGTCAATGGATTTTCACCAAACTTGGTATGTGCATTGATATCATAAAGATTTGGTTTGGTATTGTTAATGGGCAAATTTTGTCAGATTTGGACAGAGTTATCTGCCTGCTATATATACAAATTTTGCATTTCTAGATGATAACTTTAGTAAATATGAATGGATTCTCACCAAACTTGGTGTGTGCACTGATATTGTGATGATCTGGTTTGGGATTGCTGATGGGCAAGTCCGTCAATTTTTGAAGGAGTTATCTGCCGGGGACATGTCCATATTTTCATTTCTGGATGATAACTATAGTGAATATCAATGGATTTTCACCAGACTTGGTATGTGCATTGCATTTATATTGTGGAGATCTGCTTTAAGATTGCAAATGGGCAAATCTTCCATTTTTGACATAGTTATCTGCCTGCAATACATCCATATTTTACTTTCAGGACAGTGACTTAACTAAATCTGAATGGATTTTCACCAAATTAGATATGAGCATTGATATTATTGAGACCTGCTTAGTGATTGCTCATGGGCAAATTTTGTCAATTTTTGACAGAGTAATCTGCCCGTGACATGAAAAAGGCGGGGTATTATAATTCACATGGCTCAATGAAACAAAAAAAAAAAAATGAAAAACAATTTATATAATTAATTTTCTGTTTGAAATTGTTATAAATCTGCTGTTGGATATGGTAAAAACAATTGTATTTTTGCCTTTAAAGTGGCATGTCATCATCATCCATCCATCCAGTGCTTCATTATAGTGCTCTTATTATTAAATCTTCTGGTCCTTTTGAACTATTGGGCTTATACGTGATACATAAAAATAGAATTCCACTCAAAGCTGTATGAGGAGTGTTAGTAGTATAGGGTTAGTGTTGGAATTTTTCACTATTTCTTATGAACAGACTTTATAAAACTCAGTCTACTATTTACCAATTTTGAAATGTTCTGTATCTCCAAAGGATGACAAACTGATGATATTGCTGTTATTTCTCCCAGAATATAGTCTTTAGGAGACAATTTGTATGAGATGTCAATGCCCATTTTCTAAAAAAAAAATATATATATATATATATATATATATATATATATATATATATATATATATATATATATATATATATATATATATATTTCAGCAGATGACATCATAATGAAATATATATATTTATGATGTCATCTGCTGAAATTTTTACCGAGCATGCTAAGCATGATGGTAATTGTCCTAAAATTTCAAACACTTTATTCCATACTATTTTGGCCCAGATTTTGCTTTTTATGCAGCTGTTTCTTAAAATACTTAGTGGAATGGCAAACAGTATAGACCCTGATCAGACTGCTCCTTCAGGAGCAGTTTGCTCATGTCATTTTGTCAGACACTTTGGTGTTTGAAATTTTAGGACATTTACCGTAGCCCTGTTTATTTTTCTATTTATTTTCTATTTTCTATTTATTATTTCATAATCTATTTTCTGTTTAATAATTTACAATCTATTTTCTATTTATTATTCTGTTTATTATTTATTTTTCTATTCTGTGTATTATATTACAATTTATTTTCTATTTTCTACTCATTATTTTACAATTATTTTCTATTCTCTATGATTATTTTTTTATTTTCTGTTTTCTGTTTATTATTTTCTATTTTCTATTTACCTTAACCCATTGTAGACTGAATAGACTCTCCCATACAATATACTGGAAGAGTCTAATTTCAATTTTAGGTATTTCCGGCTATGAGATTTACATATTCCTAGAGAAAAAAAAAATGGCTAAACTATTTGCAAACAGTGGAGACCCTGATCAGATGCCACATTCTGCGGCGTCTTATCTGAGTCTGCACTGTTTGCCAATTAGCCTTTTACAGGTTTCCTGACTACAATAGGTTAACCCTTTCATCCTACAGACCAAAACCAGATACCTACACGCAAACTGTGTAGATTGATTTTAGACTGAAATCCCTATTTGCATAAGTGAACATATGTTCAAATTCAAGGATGGAAGAGTCCACTTCAGAGACTCGAGGATGAAAGGGTTAATGATAGCATAATAAAACAGGTAATGTGATGAAGGGCTGTGAGAGAATCGATAACACTATTCACTTTTTAAGTTGATTGTTAACAATAAACCCAATGTATACATGCACCAAAATTTACTTAACCCTTAAAGGGCCAGATCACAACAGCAGAGATGACAATTTGTTTTATTTTTTTTTATTTTTCAGAGAAAACAAGTCTTGACATTTCATGTGAATCATCTGTTTGGCAGACAATTCACATGACATGTCAAGACTTGTTTTCTCTAAAAAAAAAAAAAAAAAAAAAAATTGAATGTTGTCTGCTACAAATTTTGCATGGCGATTTAAGGGTTAAGGTTGTTGACCTACAACCTGTTGTCTCCAAACTACTGTCATTTCGACATCACTCGGAAAGACAGTTTTTAGCTTGGCCTTTTATCTTAAATGAAAATAATTTGTTCTGATTGACAGTATCTTATCAGAAACCATTTGTCTTTTCTGTTTCTATATTTTGTTCTCAAATATTTGACCTAGCATTAAATTTACGGCCGCCAAAAAAATGACCTATGCAATTTCTATAGAAAAGTGATTTTTTGGAATTTTTGTCTAAGAAATATTTTTTACTTTTCTTTGCTGAATTTTAATTATTGATGTTTCAGAACAATAGTGTAAAACTTACAGAAAACTTGAACAAGTGGAACTTGTTGAAAATCTGTCTCCAAGTTACCTACCCTACAGATTTCTGCATAGTTTGCATTTTTACTATGGGAAAAAGTGAAAATATTTGATTTTTCAAAAACCAATGACTAGAATAAAACTTTTTGTGCATAGGTAGTTACAACAAATGGTTTTGCATTAAATCATGGCAAAAGTTTGCAAATTTACTTCTTCTGTGTAAAGCGCCAAGGAAAAAACGACTTTCTGGAAGATGTGAAAAGCACAGTAAACTGTTTTCAAACTGAATACTTTTCAAACCTTTGTTTTGATTGTTGATTTAATATTTATATCTGTGATATTCTTGTTGCTGTGACATCAGAGTACTGTGGAAGGAAGGTTATCTGTAAAACCTGGACTGGGCTAAGAGCTGGGACATTGGCAAACAGTACAGACCAACAACAGATGCTGAATTCTGCAGCATCTGATCAGGGTCTGCACTGTTTGCTTAAATTACAGGAAGTTAAGGGTTAAATGAAAGGTCTTAAGTCCCTGTTCAGGACCATTTTCCTAGCCTACACTCAGAGACAATCGACCCACCAATGCTATCAGTGCTTTGATTTGTACTTCAGGAACAACCGAAAGAGAGCAGTATTGTTATGTGTCAAAGGACTGCCAGTCGCCAAAAATGGAAGTATTTCAGTCTCGCCGAGTAACCTATCAAGAATGCTGTAACAGTGAGGCAGGAGGCTGGGGCAGCAAAAGTGGGTGCACGCCATGTCCACCAAGTAAGTGTTTGTCGGTGTTTGTGGTAGAAACATTTGAACTTTAATATAAGAAAACACCTTCTGACATGTAAATTTTTGCAGTCTGATCAAGTCTTCCGTCTTCCTTGTCCTCATGAAGAAACTTTACATTGTTAGCTATCGAAAATGTGCCCAGTGAAGATTCTATTCAGACTGCGCGAATGCAAAGTGAATAAGCTGAGATATAAATATATATATATATATATATATATATATATATATATATATATATATATATATATATATATATACAATGTATATATATCATAATCATATAATCGGATTTTTGATTAACGTGCAGGTACAGGGGCAACATCCACATCAGTGGGCCCCCTTCCAGATAGCTGGCTTGCTGCACGCATGGCAGATCTCACACCAGATCTCCAGGTATGTCTATCATGAGGGTTGATAACCGAGAGCTTCCACTCTCTGCACTCCCTCTCTGTCAGCTGCTTCCATGTCATTTTGGGCCTCCCAGGCCCACGCTTTCCATCAACTTGTATGTCAAAGGCTGTCTTGATTGCACCGCTGGAGTGTTTCACATGTCCATACCATCGAAATCTTCTCTCCTTCAGAATGAGGTCCAGATCCTCAATGCCAAGCCGCACAAGTAGCTCATTGGACCTGGTGGTGACAATGTCTTGCGGCCTGACATTGCAGATCTGTCTGATCATTGCCCTGTCATTTCGCTGCAGACGCTGGAGGTTCTGCTCTGTCAATTGCCAAGTCTCGCTGGCATGGAGCATTGCGCTCCGCACACAAGAGCTGTACACATGGCCACGTGTTTTGAAAGAGAGTCTGGGTATGACGTAAAACTGCATCCAGCTGTGACATTCAACATGAGTGTGGGAATGTGAGGCTGCCCTCTATCACAGTTGCCTCCCCACCTTCAGGGTAACGAGGCTGCCACAACCTGGGTGGCAGAGCTAGGCAGCAATCATCTACAGACTGATGGCTTGGTGTTCTAGCTAATGTGGTTTGGCGGACAATCCTTTCTTTATAAGGACAATGGCAAAGCATACTGCCTGAGTGCGGGAACGGCGCGCATACTCAGATGCCGTAAAAGAACTGAGTTGGGATGTCAGCTAGGACAGGCGATCCTGTTAAAAACAATTGTTCCAAAAAATTTTACATGGCATATATATATATATATATATATATATATATATATATATATATATATATATATATATATATATATATATATATATATATATATATATATATATATTTATATATATATATGGCTAAATCCAGATAATTGTAAACTTTTGGACATGTTTATAAGTTAACCCTTAAAGCGCCAAGAAAAACAGCATCTGAAAATGTTGTCTATTTATGTCGTCTGCTGAATATTCTTGCAAACTTTTCAACCCTGTTTTTGCATACGGGCAAACAGTGTGGACCATAGAGGAGCAGTCTGATCTGGGTCCACACTGTTTGCAAAATGACTTTAAAGCTAGTGCATCTTTGTCAACACTTTGAAACAAAAGTATTGAGTTATATGCTTATAATGGGAAACACACTGTCTCCAAATTTTCTCGGCCACTTTAATGTGATCTTCCTCTTACTTCCAAGTAAGTGGGACTGTAATACAATCTCAACTGAGTTTGATTTCTATCCAGATCGGACTACTTATTTAAGAGTAACTTGCCCTTGAGCATTTAGAAAAATGGTGTCTACAACTTTACTCGGCCATTTTCGTCACGAAAACATATCCATATAATTTTGCCCCCCTTATACCCCACTTTTATATAGTAAAACTGGGGTTTACAGCGGTATACATTATTTTTCTTATTTCTGCTCAAAAAACATAGATTGTGGGTACTCATTAGAACTGCCTTGCTGAGGCAGCTCTAACCAGTACCCACAATCTATGTTTTGAGCAGAAATATGAAAAATATCAGAATTTTTGTCTGAAAACTTTCAGTTTTTGGTGGTGAAATTTTCAATATATTTTTTAAATAGGTGTGTTTTCGTAATGGTAACGAATTTTCCTCATATTTGCTAGTAACCAGGACAGGGTTAAAATCTTGATCTTTTGGCAGGATCAGACTGCTCAAACCACTCATTTCAGAGTTATTTGCCCTTGAGCTTAGAAAAACTTTCCCATATTGTTTTATTTTATTTGGGAAAGCAGTGTCTCTAACTTTCTTCAGCCATTTATAACTCACATGAGAAAGGGGCTTTTAATGTCTACATTACACAATATAATCATACAATTTCTTGCATTTTGTTTTGACAAGATATCTTGTAAATGAAGCAAATTGTATGTGATGTATTGGCAGGTAAAAGTAATTTGCCTTTTTTTTCTCTTTGTCTCCTCCTCATTACTTAGTTCAGTCTTGAAATGAACCTATAGTTACATGTACAATACCATCTTGACTTTTGTTTACTTGTGTAATATGTACATATGTATATACTGAGGGCCTCATGGAAGATTACTATTATATGTGTTTGTGTAGGTGCTAAATGTTGTAACCCTCAAAAAATAAAGTCGTTACTTACTTACTTACTTACTTACTATTACTTCAAAAACAATGGTCTGCCGACAATAGCAGTTATCCAAAAAGATGGCTGACATCGCAAATCATACAGGTTCTCTCACAGGTACAGAGCAGAAGTGCATACCCAGATAATGTTTTGAAATGGCTTCAAAGATGAATAATGACTGACCTCCAAACTGTGATTAATTACTCAATAAAATGACAAATATCAAATATCAGGTGACGCATGGAGCATATAAGAAATTTAATTGTTTATAATTTACTAATTATGTATGAAACTAGAAATGTATCAATATGACACAGATGCCCCCACCTGGGGGCCATCCTCTCCAGCATGTGTTGAAAAATGAAGTTTAAAAAAGGCCATAACTCTCATAATATTTCACAGATTTTACCCTAAATCGAACTTGACCTATATTTTATGATTATGTACCTGTGTATAAAATATGAATCCAATACACCAATCTTTTTCAAAAAAATATCAAAAGGAAAACAATTTTCAAAGATAAAAAAGGGTTATACCGTATTTACCATATATTTTGGGACACATAAAAATAATTATTTTATTTTTTGTCTGAATATTTAGGAAAATATAATTTTCAAAAAAAATGTCGTGTCCAAAAATTAAAAGAAAATACTTGAAAAATTCCTGTAAAAAAATGAAGATTTTAAGGTCTGCCACGCTGGTAGATCGGTGGTTTGTAGTAGCTGAGTTTTTAATACTGACTATTATGGACTGTTTTTGCTGGATAAATACAAAAAATTAAACCAGTTACTTTTTAACTGATCATCGCGTCATCAGTAGGACAGGGTGCCATTTGTAAATAAACTGAGTCACATGACCCCACCTGTTGTTGAGAAAAATCCTGCCGGTATTGGCACACCTCATAGATGGACTAGGTGTAAAGGGCTAAGTTCGTTGTGTAGAATCGTAGCAGATGGCAGATATCTGATTAGGATCTATTCTGTTTGTCAAAGATCGTTTCAGTAAGTGGATGAAACGGTTACTTGTTTTTTTTTTTTGTTTTTTTTTTTCGTTCCTAAAGCCATGAAAGATAGTATTTCATAGGAAAATGAAGTTACCATACCGACTCGTCATTATTTGCAGCTATGCAAAGGCTGAGCAGGTTTTTTCCACAAGGTTGCCCAATCGCCCTGAGCAGACGATCATAAAATTGTGTAATATTAACGCACTGACAAAAGGTTGCTGATTGCTTATTTAATAAGAGTGCTTGTTTTATATAAGTGTTAATGGAAATTAATTTTATTAGAACATTTCACAAGCTTCACTGCTTTGATCGTCACTATGATCATTTTTATCTTGGTAATGAGGGAATGTCCATAATGAAAGTTATATACGTAATGACGTCTTTTTACTTGACACGCCAACACACTATAGGAAACCTGACCTCGGGTGTCATAAAGTTTGCATGTAACTAACACGTGGTATAGAACCACATGGTAATATGACAGTTTTTAAAAGATAACAATAAATAGAATACAAGTGTTACCGAGAAATAGACCAGTGTTATAATATCTCCTCGTTGAAAAACATTAAAAGGTAATGAGATTTTGGCATGTTCCACGGCCTTCATTATTATTTTTTTCTTGCCTATTTTTATCTGTGTATTGGTAGATCAGTCCATTTGGACGAGGTGCGATTTCATCGTCTTCGAATGTATAGTAAGTGGCATGCGCATTTTATAAGCTTGGTGATTTGAATAAACAAATAAAAGTAGTTTCTCCCTGAATGAAAACAGCCCTGACGGAAAATAACTTTAACTAAGTTAATTTTTAGACTCTACTATTTCCATCTTACCTGTTAGAAAATGGCTTCGTCTATCAAAACATCCATGAAAATGATAGCAATGCTGCGGGTTTGGTGTTGGATTTCATTGAAAATTCTGCTTTGTCCAGAGGCATTTTTGGGTCAGAAAGTAGGAAATTGTCTTTTTCAAATTCAGGGGGTGTCCGAACTGTTATGGTGCATTAAATTATCATATTTTGCAGAAAATAGGTGGTGTCTGAACATTAATGGTGTCCGAAAATATATGGTAAATACGGTAACTCCCATAATAATGGGTGGATTTTACCTTAAATCGCATTTGACCTTTATTCTAGATTATATACCTGTGTATTAAATATGAATCCACTACACTAATGTTTTCAAAAGATATCAGACAGAAACTACTTTTCAATGTTGAAAAAGGACTGTAACTCCCAAAATAGTTGGTGGATGTCACCCTAAATCAAACTTGACCTATATTTTATAATTATACACCGGTGTATATAATATGAATCTAAATACTCTAATCTTTCGAAAAGATATCGAACGGAAACCATTTTTTAAAGTTGAATAAAGGCCCATAACTCCCACAATTGGTGGATTTTACCCTAAATTGAACTTGACCTACATTTTATGATTATATACCTGTGTATAAAATTTGAATCCAAAGCACTAATCTTTTCAAAAGATATCGAACAGAAACCATTTTTGTTATGTATGGACAGGACGGACAGCAGTGATACTATATGCCGACCTCCCCTCACCCCCCCCCCACCCCCAATTGAAAATGGCAGGGGTATAAAAGGATACAGTGCTGTTAAAAAATATCTGAACAACAAAATCTAAGGTCATGCGCACATATTCAGATCATAAGAAGAAAATACACAACACAAAATTTCAGATGAAGTTGATGAAAGTTGTAAGAGGTTACGGACATACCCTTTGCAAATGGAAATTCTAACTCCAAAAGAGCTGTAATTCTGTCAAAAAAAAAGCCTAAACAAAAATCCAAATGCATTTGTTCATAAAAAAGCAAGGGAGCCTGCAAATTTATGCCTGTAACTCTGTCAAGCAAGTAGCCCATTGGGCAACAATTGCTCACCTGAGTCAAAGAAGTCTTATCTGGCTAGCTGTTTCACTTGATTTAAGACTTAAAAGTTGCAAATATTATCTGGGCAGACAATTCCAACATGAATTGCTCAGTAAGGCTAAAGTTGGAACTTTGGGAGAGTGTATCAAAATAAGTGGTCAGTCGCCCGATAGGTTTTTCTTTATCAGCCATTGGTCAGTGGATGAATTATTGGATAACTGCATTCAAATTTGTCATTTGGGGAGGTAAATCGGCGGTTTTACAGTCGGAAATTTCGTTTTACGGCGACGCATCAGCGGAGCCGTAAAACGTAATTTGCGATCGTAAAACTGCCGATTTACTTCCCCAAATGACAAACTTAAATGCAGTTATCCCCATTCTAATGCATTTATTCATTTTTTTCTGTTGAAAAGATGTACTATTTGCACAAAGCGACAAGTGCTGTGAGCGGCTTAAAACCAAATGCCAGCCAATGAGAAGCGACGTTACGTGATGACGTCGGATTTCCGACAGTATATCGCAGAATATACCGTTGCAAATTTTTGACGTTATCCAGTCAGACGTCGCGTTACATACACAAGTGCATTAGAATGGACGATGGTATCAGTCTTCGGCCATAAGTAGCTTGATGCAGCATTCTTTGACTGCTGATGGTTGCTGGATGAATGAACAATGGTCAGCCAATACCATCTACTGAAAGCTTTGATGTTAGTGCAGGCCATTATTGATGAATACTTTAAATGTAAAAGCTCCTGTCGCTCGACTAAATGGTCATCGGCCAAACAATAGCAAACAAAGTATTTGGATTATCGGAAAAGATGGTGTGACATCATCGCTCTACATACAGGTAACTTTTATGGGTACAAATCAATGGTGGACACATTACACACTATATAGAATATATGCCAAACGCCTCCAGCTCTTTATTGTGACCTACAATTTTTTACTACATTACATGTAATGTTTTGAAGACATAAAATAAATCAATCATATTTTGCCATTTTCTTATTTTTTTTTTTTTTAACAGATTTAAACTTATTAACTAGTGCATCAGAAATGCATTTCAGACAATTTTAGCCAGTGAGAATATTCATCCAGGAATTTGGTTTAGGTTTTCAGGAGGAATGTCTTGTATAATTTTCTTTTTCCACAACTTGAATGAAACTGATTTCAAAATAATTATTATAAGATTTATAGTAAAGTAATTTCATAAAATATGTGTGTTAGTTGATAAACACCAGTTTGAATCGTAGGCCTACAACTATCTGTATTCATCCAAGTAGTTATTATACAACTTCTAAGTTCTTTAGGGTACAGACTACTGGTACAAACTACCATTGATTTTCCTTGTACATTTTATACATTTTTGCAAATATTCTACACCCCATTGTTTTTTGTTTCAAGGTCTAGTGGTTGGTACTTGTCTGACCACAGTCCCTGTGAAATGTTCTAACAAGAAATGGTATGGTAGGGTATGTTACATGTAATGAGTTTCTGCTTCTTCTAAGTGACTGATAAGATCTATCTCTTCATATGGTTTACACCCTCAACTAAGTACAGTCGAACCTCGTTATCTCGAACTCGCTTATTTCGAATTACCGCTTATCACGAAGTGAAAATCTGGTCCCTGTTTTAACATGAAACTATGACAACAGGTAACAAAATAATGTGGAAAAGAGGATAAATTGCTCCTAAGGAACAATTTCTCCTCTTTTTCCACATTATTTTATATATATATTTCTAACTTAGGAGTCAAATTACATATTCATTTGTTAAATGTGGTTGTTCAATTTATTGTTTTCCTCACTCTCTCAACTCTGATATGTCGAGGTACGGATATCTCGAAGTGTTTCAGTGAGTCCCTTGGAATTCGAGATAACGAGAGTCGACTGTATTATGTGCCAGGATCTTGAACAAGGACATGGCAGATGTAAAGATAATTTGTACCAGAGATGACTTTCTACTTTCATAACCAAAGCAACCACCCAAAATATCAAATTCAGCTAATATATACTGCAGAATTGCCTGAATTATACATTTTGACCAATTCTGGCTGAATGCTGCAAGAACAGCTTAAGAAACAGTTTTTCGATTATTTTTAAAATATGGAACTATATTTGTATGGAACCAACCCGGTGCTCTGTAATTTTTAGGAGTTTATGACTTTGAATATTGCTTACATAGCCTGCGCTGTCTGCTAAAAGAATCATCAGATATTGGAGAATGGAGAGCAAAGGCCCGGATAATATTTTGAGCATGTGCAGGATGATCTGAATCTGGGCATGTTTGAAGGCACCTTTTCACTTGATGTGGCCCATATGGGCTTACTGTGTTAAAATAACCAAAGGCTTCATGGAAAGTGGTGGCTGTTTTTCACATGCTGGGCATCATTTGTTGCAATATTATTTTCAGAGGAAGGAGAAATACCAATTTCCAACTGTGTAAATTTTGCCCGAAGCTTCTACCGTACGTTAGAGGGCACTGTGTTCAACTTTGAAGGAATGTGCACTTATAACTTTCTGACAGACAATAATGAGGGCTTGCATATCCATGTTAATATTGAGGAATGTGAGAAAGAAAAAAATATCATGGACTGTAGAAAGGTAAGCATTTTGTCTATATACCATATACTCTAAATACTGAGACACCTGGAGTAACCTTACCCATCCTCGGAAACCAAGGGTCAGGCACTCCAAAAACTTTGCTTAGACACATGGGTACTAAGGCAAATTTTTTGTCATTATGTCCCCAGCTTCAAAGAAGTTGGGAGAGTATATTGCTTGCGCTTGTCTGTCCATCAGTCTAGCCATATGTCATGTCTTATCATGCTTTCTTGTAATAATAATAGACTTTATTTTGAGAGGGTAACACATTTCATTTTGCCAAGCAACAGTACCAGCCCAAATCTTGAAACTTAATACATTACAACTCTTAATAACACCATTTCTGAGATCTAATGCAAAAATTGTGTTAGCTAAACATATGCCCATCTGTGTTGTTTCCAAACAAAAACGTATAGATTGTATAGAAAAATGACCATAAATGGTCATGTTTCTATATAGTCTATACATTTTTGTTTGGATTCAACTCTTTTGGGATCCACCTTTAAACTTTCTTACATTTGCAAACAAAAAAGTATAGATTGTATAGAAAAATGACCATAAATGGTCATTTTTCTATACAATCTGTACATTTTTGTTTGGATTCAACTCTTTTGGGATCCACCTTTAAACTTTCTTACATTTGAAACAGTCTTATGATGAAGAGTCTTTTAATAAAGAAATTCCAGTATATAAACAGACCAAATTTTGTATAAGCATAGAGAATGAGTTTTGAAGCTTCCATGAGGTAGAGTGGTTAGTGCTCCTGCACTTCACTGAATAGAGCCTTTCATTATCACCCCTTCATTGTCTGAGTATGACCGAATAATGCTGAAAGAGAGGTAAAACACTAAACTGTATTGTGAACCAGAATCAGGCTTTTAGGTTCTTAGCTCTTACTCACAGCTCCTGATAAGAGGGGTATCATGAAATATTTTTCTTATTTCGCCAACTAAACATAGGTTTTGATTATTCATTAGAAGCGCCTTCTTTGAGGTGCTTCTCATAAGTACCCATGTCTGTTTTGATGGAGAAATTAAACAATATTTGATTGACATAGAATGCCGTATTTGGAGCTATGCTTACTTTGACCTGTATTGTTCTATTTTTCTTTCTTTCCCCATTTTCTACAAAAAAATATTACATTATGTTATACTGAAAGCAGATTTTTTTTTTTTTTTTTTTTTTCTCATTGCAAGGTTATACACTGAAACTCATTGCAAGACTATACAGTTAACTCATTGCAAGGTTATACACTGACAGGGCTCAAAATTAGCACTTGTCTGCTCTATTTACGAGTGGATGTTTATTAAGGGCATCTGAAAAAATTTCGAACTGCCTGCTTGACAGGACAAGTATTTTTTGGGGGCAGTAAGGGGAAATATTTTAGAGGAAAAATAGAATCAGCTATAGCATAATTACAAAGTGTTAAAATTCACTCCAAAATGTCAAGAAAAGATCGTTGGTTATATATCAAAATCCGCACACCTCAAAATATTTATACAGAAGTTCAGTAGAGTTGAGTATTTTGCAGCAAAACTGCAATGGTAAAACCCGGTTCAGTATCTCAGCTAAATTCCGGGACTTTATGGACCAGTCTGGTGTTGTATTGTTGATATTTAAAAATACCATTCATTCCGATGTAGTCATCCCGGCTTTTATTTCAGCAGAAAACTATGTCAAGTCTGGTAAGGATACATTAAATGTAGATGGTCCTGATCTTGAAAATTACCAGCCCACAGATCGTGCACTGGCTTCAAGTAGACGCATTAAGGGGCATAAATGCACTGGTCCTAGAGGTCCCAGAGCTGCTGCACCTCAGACTGATTTAAAGGACTCTGATGGATAGAATAAGCAAATATTGAGTTCTCTCACTATGTCAGTTCAATCATTTTTTTTTTTGGCTTTGATAAAGATTTTTTTTTTTAGTACAGATGTCTAAGAGAGCAAGCTTTTTTGTTTTGAAGCCAATATTAAGTTAAATTTTCAACATAATAAGAGTGTTTATGCTTTCTTTATCTAGTCAAGTTAACATGGGTGTCTTCTAATCTAGTCTTTAGTTAAAGACTGTCAAATTCAGGTTGAAAGTCTGAAATACGGCACATTGCCATATAGATTTGCTTTCCTAATATTGGAATAATAATCTGTGGTAGCCATAATAAAAGGCATTAAAAATAACTACAGTAAAACAATAAAAAGTATTTTTCTGGCTTTTTGTCTCATTTACAGTAACAAAAGTAAGGACGAGTACAACTTGATTAAATTCAAGTTACAATTTGAAACCATTTGCTCTACAGGATGATAGTATACCAGAGCAAAATTTAGAGCTCTGGGCCCAGTTGTTCAAAACTAGTTAACGTAATTTTAGTTAACGTATTTTGAAACCTTGATCATTAAATATGGCATATATGCTAATATTTTTGCTGAAAAAATGTGAGTAGCTTTTGCACTTGCAAAAGCTACTTATATTTTTTCAGCAAAAATACCTGTGAATTGGATATTGTACTTACTAGAGCAGTTAACATTTTGACCACTAATGAGCTTGTTAAGCTAACGATGCTTTGAACAATTGGGCCCTGACTGAAACACATTGCAAGATTATACTGTAAAACTCATTGCAAGGTTATACAGTAAAACTCTTTGCAAGGTTATACTGTAAAACTCATTGCAAGGTTATACACTGAAAATCATTGTTAGATTATACAGTATTCAGGGTGGCCACGCACTCTGGAAAACAGGGAAAACAGTGAAAAAAAAAATCCCTGCAGGGAAAAATCAGGGAATTTGAAATTTTGCTGAAAATCAGGGAAAAATCAGGGAATTTCAAAAAATCTTATCTTTGTAAGGTCAAAATATTCAAATTTTATAGCTGTTCAGATGTGGCTACTGGTGGTTTCTTTCTGCCATATGCTTAAAATACCTGCAGATCTAATCTTACTTAAAGGTGGAGTACTTGTTAGGTGGAGTACTTGTTTGCTGTATATTCTGTTTTTTTTCTTTTTCTCATTCTGAAGTGGACATTTTATTGCAAACCCAATGTCTGTCATTAAATTTTGATGCAAAAATATACATCAGTGCAGTTGGAAGCCAAAACGGAATTGAGCAACCGTTGTCCCAGAGCTCAAGTAGAAGTGTGTATGCATGCACCAATATGATATTCTTATAAATGTATCAAGAATAACACAATGACTGTAACAAGGGATATAATTAGGGTGTTTTACCATACCATATTGGCTGTATGTAGTACTGTGCACATACATTTATACTGGGGTTCACAAAAAACAGAGTCCATAATATTAGGTTCATGTTTCTGTTGGGATCATTTGCAGCCGGGAAATTCACATATAGTTAGTATGATACCTGGATCAGGGCATTCGCTTTATCCTGTTCTTGCCCCAGGGTCCAGCTTCTGGAAGGGACTTAAGGGTCATGGCAGGAGCATCAACGTACCATGAATAACTTCTACTTTTATTTATTTTGTATTCCTAAATTTATTTACTTTTTCAAATAGTGTATGAATGTTGAATAATACATCCTGCATTTGTTTGTTGCATGCATGCATGTCTTCACTCTGTTCTTACTGAGCAGAATTTAATCTTGGGTATAAACATGTCACTTGACAGCATTTGAATCAGTATATGACTTCTAAAAGTAGGGGCCATTGCGATAATATTAATGTTTTTAATCAGGGAAAATCAAATCAAATCAGGGAAAATCAGGGAGTTTGATTGCTAAAAATGTGTGGCCACCCTGAGTATTGTAAAAACTATTGCAAGGTTTTTAGTTCATCTGAGCACAGAGTGCTCAAAGTGAGCTATTGTCATCGGTCAATGTCTATCCTCTGTTGTGCATCATTTGTCGTGCCGCGTCAACAATTTACTTTAAAAGGCTACTCCTCCTACACCCCTGGGCCAACTGACTTGAAACTTGGGAGGAAGTATCAGAGTGAGTTGTAGATCAAAAAAAGCTAAAATTATTCTGATCAGAAATTCAAGATGGCCGCTATCTTGAAAATCTACTTTGCGCATCTTTTCCAAAGCCAAAAGGCCAATTGACTCGAAACTTGATAGGAATTGTTGAGGCAAATTGTAGATAAAAAATAGCTTAAATCATTTGGATCAGAAAGCCAAGATGACTGCCATGGGGGCCTTCTTGAAATCTATTTTGCTTTTCTTCTCCAGAACCGAAAGGCCAGAAACTTGGCAGGAAGTATGGCGGCAACTTGTAGATAAAAAAAAAATAACTAAATAGCTAAAGTTGTTCTGATCTGAAATTGAAGATGGCCACCATGGGGGCCATCTTGAAAATCAATTTTGCGCTTCTTTTGAACTGAAAGGCCAATTTACTCAAACTAGGTAGGAAGTATTGGGGCAATTTGTAGATAAAAAATGACTAAAAACATTCTGAACAGAGATCCAAGGTGGCTGCCACAGCTGTCATCTTAAAAATCTAAATTGAACTTGTTCTCTTGAACCAAGAGGCCAGTTGACTTGAGACTAGGTAGGAAGTATCAGGGTGACTTACCACCATGGCGGCCATCCTGAAAATCTGTATTGAACTTCT
This sequence comes from Anodontia alba, assembly GCA_964016985.1. Lineage (NCBI taxonomy): Eukaryota > Metazoa > Mollusca > Bivalvia > Lucinida > Lucinidae > Anodontia > Anodontia alba. Next base: position 68,649,014 of record OZ024833.1, on the reverse strand, counting down.
TCTCTTAAACTGAAAGGCCAGTTGACTTGAATATTGTCTTTTAATCAGGTGAGCGATACAGAGCCATCTTGGCCCTCTTGTACAGTAAAACTCATTGCATGGTTATACACTGAAACTCATTACAAGTAAGTCTGAGGTCAATATACCAAAATTGTATCTTCAAAATCATAAAGTCGATGTACACAAAGGCAAAATTAGGAATTTTTGCAAAACAGACATGTACCCAAAATAAATGGGGTATAATCAGGCATCCATGGAAAGTAAGCATTACTTGGTAAGCAAGCTTTGCCCACCATGCCTATCAGTCTGAATTATTATTCTTAATGCTGCTCAGAAATGGAAAATTAAATATTGGCAAAGTTAAAGTCATCCTGTTTGTCATAAAGCCTAGAAGTGGGTTTACAGAGAAAATCATTGCAGGTCATACAGTTAGCTATGACAGATCTGTCTGACTGGAAATGCTCAACTAACCTACTTGGTTTGCTTGAGCATGTCTGCCTGTTATTTAGGAGAAATATGGTGGGCTTGTTACTAAGATTTTTTTAAAAATATTTTTCAGGATGTGACTGTAAGTTCACATGGTGTTAAAGTTTTAATTAGAAGGAAACACATATATTTAGATGGTGTAGAACTGCAAGTGACAGAAACTTCCCCACTACTAATTGGATCATGTAAGTTTGTCAAAGTTCCAGATAAGAGCAGATGTTAGGTAGTTTTTTTGTTTGGTTTTTTTTTTCGTTTCTTCACAAAAACATTATACTGTGGGTACTCTGTAGAAGCCCCTCACTGAGGTGCTTTTAATGAGTATCAACAACATGTTTTTGTGGAGAAATAAGAAAAAATATCAAGGCCCAGTTATTCAAAGCTTCGTTAACTTAACGAGCTCATTAAGGGTCATTTTGTTAACTGTTTTAACTCATTAAAGGTCATTTCGTTAACTGATTCAATATACAATATTCTGATATTTTTGGCTGAAAAAATGTGAATAGCTTTTGCACATTTTTTCAGCAAAAAATTTCAGTATATTCGCAAATCACTCAATGTAAATTTTAACGAATCGTTAACTAACGATATCGTTAGTTTTGAACAACTGGGCCCAGGACTTTTTGGTGGAAAAAGGTATCTTATCAGGAGCTATGGACCTTGTTGGCTGGAAATGCTGAAATACACTGAAAAAAATGGTATGGTAAATGTTCTTAAATGTGGAATAGCAAAGTATTAATTTGAAAAAAGAAAAACATGCTATTTAACTGATGTAAAATAATTTTGTAAAGAAAGTCAGTTTTGCAAAATAATTACTTCCCTTTGCAAAACTGGTTTCTTCCCTTTGGTTCAAATATCAAAGCTTCAAATAAATATATTTCTTATTTCTCATGAAATAATACCATCACAAAAACATGCCTCTATAATGTTGACCCCCTTTTATATAGTAAAACTGGGGTTTACATGGGTATACATTATTTTTCTTATTTCTGCTCAATAACATAAATTGTGGGTACTCATTAATACCATCTCACCAATGCAGTTCTAATGAGTACCACATTCTATGTTTTGAGCAGAAATATGAAAAATAGAATTTTCATCCGTAAATTTTTATTTTTTGGTTGTAAAATTTTCAATGTATTTGAAAAGGCGTTTTTTTGTAATGTCTGTGGGACAGTGTGGGTAGACATTAGAAGCACCTCAGTAAGGCACTTCTAATGAGTACCACAAAGTATGGATTCATGAAGAAATAATGTATGTTTTCCTTATCACCACCCATTCTGTTAATCGCAGTATGACTTACTGTGCTTTAGACATCCTTCAGAAAGTGTTTTTTTTGCTTGAAACTACACACAGAAGAAGTAAATTTGCAAACTTTGTCTTGATTTAATGCAAAACCATTTGTCGTAACTACCTATGTACAAAAAGTTTTATTCAAGCCATTGGTTTTTAAAAAATCAAATATTTTCACTTTTTTAAAGTAAAAATGAATGCAAATTAGGCAGAAATCTGTAGGGTAGGTAACTTGGAGGCATATTTTCAACATGTTCTACTTGTTCAATGTTTCTGAAATTTTCACAATATTGTTGTGAAACATCAACCATTCAAATACAGCAAAGGAAAGTAAAGAATATTTTCTTTGACAGAAATTAAAAAAAATCACTTTACTATAGAAATTGCATACGTCAGACCAATTTTTGGCAGTCAATTTAGTTTTAGGGTACATATTTGAGAACAAAACACAGAAACAGAAAAGATAAATGGTTTCTGATAAGATATGGTCAATCAGAACAAAACGTTTTAAATTAAAATAAAACGCCAAGCAAAAATCATCTTTCCGAGTGATGTCCCAAGGACAGTAAATAAACATATCATCATATAATCGGATTTTTGATTAACGTGCAGGTATAGGGGCAACATCCACACCAGTGGGCCCCCTCCCAGATAGCTGGCTTGCTGCATGCATGGCAGATCTCACACCAGATCTCCAGGTATGTCTATCATGAGGGTTGATGGCCGAGAGCTTCCACTCTCTGCAATCCCTGTCTGTCAGCTGTTTCCATGTCATCTTGGGCCTGCCAGGCCCACGCTTTCCATCAACCTGTATGTCAAAGGCTGTCTTGACTGCACCATTGGAGCGTTCCACATGTCCATACCATTGGAGTCTTCTCTCCTTCAGAATGAGGTCCAGATCCTCAATGCCAAGCCGCATAAGTAGTTCATTGGACCTGGTGGTGACAATGTCTTGCGGTCTGACATTGCAGATCTGTCTGATCATTGCCCTGTCATTTCTCTGCAGACACTGGAGGTTTGGCTTTGTCAATGGCCAAGTCTTGCTGGCATGGAGCATTGCGCTTCGCACACAAGAGCTGTACACATGACCACATGTTTTGAAAGAGAGGTGGCGTGAAGAGAGAACTGATAGCAGATCCTTGAACTTCTTCCAGGCGGTTTTCACACATGTTGTGGTTGAAAGTTCACAGCCACCTGCTGCTGAGAGCATGTCTCCTAAGTAGCAAAAGGAAGCTACCACCTCAAGCTTGTCAGGTCCGACCTGGACTTCCTTCTGTGGTCTGCCATCCAAGGGCCGTGCACTTCCCTGGCACCATGTACATCTGTAGTCAGGGTCCTTTTTCAAGCGCTTGAGCCCACTGAAAGATACATTTCTTGTGCACCCAGTGAGCCCACTGCATTTCTTGTGCACCCAGTGCTTGCAGCCATTGCAGAAGATGCCTTTGCTGCCCACTCCAGTGCAACAGACGGCACATGGAAACTTGCCTGAACTCTGCAGGAGGTCCAGTCCCGTCCCGTACAGCAGATCATAATCTTTGTCTTTCCTGCATTTACTCTCAGTCTTTTCTTCTCCATTGTTTCTTTCCATGTCAGGAGCCTCCTGACACATTCCTCAAGCGATTCAGCGATGATAACAAGGTCATCAGCATAGAGGTCTTCCCAGGGGACCCCAGAGCGGAACTCTTGTGATAAGGCTTCAAGCACAATGATGAAGAGCAGTGGGCTGAGTACTGATCCTTGGTGAACACCAACCTTCACTTCAAACTCTTCACTGAACCCCTCACCAACACGGACATGGCTCCGCGCATTTGCATACATCCCCTGCACCAGTTGCACAATCCACTCCTCCACACCTAATTTTCTCAGCGCCCACCAGATGATCTTCCGAGGTACTCGATCAAACGCATTCTCCAGGTCTATGAAAGCCATGTAGAGTCTCTTGTTGGCAGCTAGAAACTTCTCTTGCAGCTGCCTGACAACAAAGATTGCGTCTGTTGTGCCTCTGCCTGGGACAAAGCCAAACTGGGAATGGTCGATTGACACCAACTGTCTGATGAGGCCGTCCATACTCCTCTCCAGGATTTTCATAACCTGCTCTGTCAGCTTGAGACCACGGTAGTTGCCCCTTTCCAATGGGTCCCCCTTGTAGAGGAAAACAATGAAACTCTGCTCCCAGTCAGAGAGTACCTTGCCATCACGAATGATTGCAGCTTTGGGGTCACAGATCATAATGTTGAAAGGATCATCATTAGGGCAGTGCAATGCAAAATTATGTCTTTGGACATATGTGGACAGCAAAGGTCCAGGTCATCCTGCTCATTACGAAAATACACCTATTCAAATATATAGAAAATTTTACATCCAAAAACTGAAAATTTTCAGATTAAAAACTCTGATGGTTTTCATATTTCTGCTCAAAACATAGATTGTGGGTACTCATTAGAACTGCCTCTGTGAGGTGGTTCTAATGAGTACCCACAATCTATGTTTTGAGCAGACATAAGAAAAATAATGTATACCCCTGTAAACCCCAGTTTTACTATATAAAAGTGAGGTTTAAGGGGGTCAAAATTATATAGGCATGCTTTCGTGATGTCATCTGGGCAGTCTGGTCAGGCCCTTTTGCTGTCTGCAAACAGAATAATTGGGTACTATAGAATGTATCAAAGGCCTGGTTGAGACTGCACATGCAACAGAATGATCTGAATCTGCCCATGTTTGAAGGCCCTTTTTCTCTTGACAGGGCCCATTTAACACCATCTGCCGAACTCTGCATCATCTACTGTTAAAAATAGAAGAAATTGAGATTTCTTTCTGATAAAGTAATTGGACTCAAATTGTTCGTCATAAAATTTCATTGGATTATTAAACTGCACTCCTGTTTTTCTTTCAGAAAATGTTGTGTTTTTTTCGCATAATTGTCATAAACTACGTATACCAAATGTTTTATTTGATTTGTTGGATTTAAGAATTTACAATATTTTCATTTTTTCCCCATAGTAAAAATGGCTGCAAAAAATGATAGGGTAGGCAGGTTTTAAACGAATTACAACCGTTCAAAATTTCTTAAATTTCCACAGTAAATTTTACTATATAAAGGGGTTAAAGTGGGGTTAAAGGGGGTCAAAATTATATAGGCATGTTTTCGTGATGGATTAGAACTCCTTTTTGAGTCTAGGAAATTCTTCTGATCATTTAAGAAAATAAATATTTAAGGAATTTTAGGGAAATTTTCTTATTTTATCATGAAAATTATGTTGTGTGTACTCCTAAGAATCACCCGAGTACTCTCAACATACCATTATTTTATAGAAGATTGAAAAAACATCCATAAATTATCCCAATTTGCTTTCTGACCTGGCGCTATGATTAACCCTCAGTGACTCGAACTATCAATGTCTAGAGCAAATTTCCTTGGTCCCAAAGATGTTCAAGCCATTGAAGTACGACTGAATTGACCACTTCCAGAGGGTGGCTATTGTAGAGAGGTTGCACTATGCATTGTTCCTTTATCTAGATCTTTAATCCTTGCCTTGCTGAATAAATTAAGATGCCCACATCTAAATTTCAGCCAATCAGATTACTTGATTACAGGTAGCTGATACAAATTCAAATACTGAATGACAAACAGTGCAGATCCAGATAAGTTGGTTTCTTTAGCAGCTGTCTGATCTGAATCTACACTGTTGGCATAGGCAGGGCATATTCAGGTTTAGCTTTACCAGGATGAATTTGATTTCTTTTCTTTTCTTAATTTTTTTTTTTTTTTTTTTAGGTGACAGTGTTAAGTACTCCTGTCTTTGGGTCATGAGGTCTCGGGCTAGAATCCTGCTGGAGGCAGAATTCAGCTCGCTTCATTACTCAGAGTCTTCACTATCACTCATCCATTATCTCAGTATGACTTACATAATGATGAAAGGGATGTAAAACACCAAATCAACATTATTTTTCTTTATTTTTAACTTGCAGCAATGCAGGCTATTCTACAGGGTGATTTCCTGATTGTAACCCTCACAGCTGATGGAGAAATTAGTTTAAGAACAGATGATGGATCCTCAGTATACATCTACGTACATTCACTTACTGAGAGAGTCTTGAGTGGCTTGTGTACTCTTGGTTCAGGTAAATTCTTAACCCTTGCCTTGCTGAATAAATTAAGATGCCATGCCCACTTCTAATTTCTGAGTTTTTGATAGAAATTCACATATTTAATGACAAAACAGTGCAGATCCAGATCAGTTGGCTTTTTCAGAAGCCAACTGATCTGGATCTACACTGTTTGCTTGGACAGGGCATGTCGTGTTCAGCAAGAGAAGGGTTAAAGTACTGTACACTGGAACCTCTTCTAAGATGGTTCATTATGCAACAGTTTTGGATATAAGGCAGTTGAAAGATGGACTACCCCGAAAGATTTGTATCCAAACAAAAATATATAGATTATATTGAAAAATGACCATTCATGGTTTAAAGATGGACACCAAAGTGTTGCATTCAAACAAAAAAGAATGTGCACAATACTGGTTAACCGCTTAGAGGACTAAGCCTGCCCAGTAAAAGTGTGGTTAGGTAAACTGATGCGCTCAATATGACCCCATTGGGGTCAGCACAAACAAATCAAACAAAAAAAGTATAGATTATATTGAAAAATTACCATTTATGTTTTAAACATGGACCTAAAAGTGTTTTAAAAATGGACCCCAAAATGATGTGTACAAATCAAAAAGTATAGATTATATTGAAAAATGACCATTTATGGTTTAAAGATGGACCCCAAAGTGTTGTATCCAAACAAAAATGTATAAAATATATAGACAAATGACCATTCATGGTTTAAAGGTGGATCGAAAAGTGTTGTAACCAACAAAAATATATAGATTAGATAGAAAAATGACCATTTTTGGTTTAAAGGTGGATCGAAAAGTGTTGTACCCAACAAAAATATATAGATTAGATAGAAAAATGACCATTTTTGGTTTAAAGGTGGATCCAAAAGTGTTGTAACCAAACAAAACTGTATAGATTATATAAAAAATTTACCATTGCTTAAGCTAATGAATTTTGCTTTAGATACCAACAATAGTCTCATAAAGAGGCTGTGGTGTGTTTATCATACCTCTAGATAAAATGTGCCAGCACACGACAAAACCTACAATAAGACCTGTGTGATCAGCAAAGTCTAAGATCAGCCTGTACATCTGCCCAGTAGGGCAAGCTTCTAGTTTATCCCCCTTTGGATAGCCCAGAGGCTGTAAAAGGCACATGCGATCAGCTAAGACTGATCAGACTGTGTGGATGCATAGGCTGATCAGAGTCTTTACTGGTTGCACAAGTCTTATTGAAGGTTTTGTCATGTGCTGGCTCAAATGCTTTTCAGCTCGCCGGGACTATGTCCCTGGAGAGCTTATGTTGTCACCCAGTTGTTGGCGTCAGCGTTCGCGTTAGCCCAATGTTTAAGTTTTCAAAGGTGTGCATAGTTTTTTAACTATTTAAGGTACTGCTTTCATATTTGGCCTTCACTACCTTAAGGTAGGACCTTTCAACAGCATATACCCCCGTTCCCAAGTAAGACCATTTATGTAGGTCAAGGTCAGTTCTTACTTTGTCATTTACACACTTGTTTAAGTTTTGCGTTTAAGTTTTAAAAAGTGTTTGTAACTGCCGAAGTATTCAAGATAGAGCTTCAATATTTAGCCCACACCAGCCTTAGGGTTAGACCTTTCAATAGCACACACTCCTTTCTCAGTTTGATCTTCTGCCTAGGTCAAGGTCAGGTCATACTTTGTCATTTAAACCCATCTTGGAGTTCTGCATTTAAGTTTTGAAAAGTGTTTGTAACTGCTGAAGTATTCAAGATACCCCTTTAATATTTGGCCCACACCAACATAAGGGTAAGACCTTTAAATAGGACACACCCCTTCCTCAGTTTGACCTTCTGCCTGGGTTAAGGTCAGGTCATACTTTGTCATTTAAACCCATATTGGAGTTCTGTGTTTAAGTTTTGATGTTTGTAACAGCTGAAGCATTCAAGGTTACCGCTTTAACATTTGGCCCACAACTACCTTAGGGTAAGACCTTTCAATAGCACACACTCCATCCTCAGTTTGACCTTCTGCCTAGGTCAAGGGCAGGTCATAGTTTGTCATTTAAACCCATGTTCGAGTATTCAAGATACCGCTTTAATATTTGGCCCACACCAACATTAGGGTTAGACCTTTCAATAACACACACCCCTTCCTCAGTTTGACCTTCTGCCTAGGTCAAGGTCAAGTCATACTTTGTCATTTGAATTCATGTTTGAGCTCTGCATTTAAGTTTTGAAAAGTGTTTGTAACTGCTGAAGTATTCAAGATACTGCTTTAATATTTGGCTGACACCTACCTTAGGGTAAGACCTTTCAAAGTACACACCCCTTCCTCAGTTTGACCTTTTGCCTAGATCAAGGTCAAGTCATACTTTGTCATTAACAGCTGTGTATAAGTTTTGAAAAGTACATGACTGCTGAAGTATGTAAGATATAGCTTTCATATTTTGTCCACATCAACCTAAGGGATTCAGCATGTAAGATACAGCTTTCATATTTTGTCCACACCAACCTAAGGGAAGATTTCAATGGCATATATCCCATCCCTCAGTTTTGACATTCTTCAGAGATCAAAGTCAGGTCAAACTCTGTCATATAAGTTTAAGTTCTGCATTTAATCTTAAATATTTAATAAAGATTGTTTGCTTATCCGATTAGCCCTTTCCGGCGAGCTGCATTGTCTTCTGACAACTCTTTTTATAACAAAAGTATTGATATAGTTTTTCTTAATTTTCCATTTTTCTTATTTTTCATTGTGGGTGTTTCCTGTGAGTACCCACTACTGACAACATTTGTCTCTGCATATAGTTGCCACTTTGTCAATCCATCATTCTGTTCTTGCAAGCAAATGTGTCTTTGTTCAATATGAACATACCCAAAATCTGTCCATTTGTGTGTTGGTACTATATGGGTTAGGGTTTTTTCATTACGAAAACACGCCTATTTAAATATGTAGAAAATTTCATCTCCAAGAACAGAAATTTTTCAGATAAAAAAAAATGATATTTTTCTTATTTCTGCTCAAAACATAGATTGTGGGTACTAGTTAGAACTGCCTTGGTGAGGCGGTTCTAACGAGTGCCCACAATCTATGTTTTGAGCAGAAAAAAGAAAAATAATGTATACCCATGCAAACCCCAGTTTTACTATATAAAAGTTGGGTTTAAGGGGTCAAAATGATATAGGCGTGTTTTCGTGATGTATTGTTGGGTTTTTGGTCTGGCAATCCATAATTACCGTTGTCACATGGCATATCATAGCCTCACATAAAAGGGGGTATTCACATAATATTTTTTGTACTTCTGCACAAAAACATATGTTTTTGTGGAGAAATTAGAAAAATATCAGCACTTTACAATTGAAAAAAAGCGCCTTATCTGGAACTATGCATATCCCCAAAAACGTTAGGTAATCAGATGGCACTTGAACTATAAATATAGGGCAATGAAAGGATAAGTGCTGTATAAGAAACATAACTATTCCTTGTGTAATTACAGAATTAACTTCCCTTCATGCTGTTTCTGCATGCTGTTTCTGCTCTGGAGCATATCTCATAAAGTATCAACCTTTAGTGTGCCAAACACAGCTGTAGCAGATAACATTGTGATTTATTTATTAATTTTTTGTAGTTTTCAAAGAAAGTAAGGCTTGACATTTTATGTGAATCGTATGCTAGGCCAAGTCTTATTTCCTCAGAAAAATAATTTTAAAAAATAAGAATGTCATCTGTTACAAATTTGCTTAGTGCTTTATGTATTAAAGATACAGTTGACTCTCGTTATCTCGACCTCGCTTATCTCGAATAACCGCTTATCTCGAAGTGAAAATCTGGTCCCTGCCTATACATGAAAACCTAACAACAGATGGAAAATATTGTAGAAAAGAGGAGAAATTGCTCCTAAGGAGCAATTTCTCCTCTTTTCCACAATATTTTCAATATATCTCTAACTTCAAAAGTCCAATTACCTATCAGTTTGTTAAATGTGGTTAATCAAATTATTTTTTCCTCAATTCTGCAAACCTGATATGTCGAACTACGGATATCTCGAAGTATTTCAGAGAGTCTCTTGGAATTCGAGATAACGAGAGTCGACTGTACATGTAAGCAGATAAAACTTATAATGTTGATAGTGCCTCAGGGCAACAGAAGGAACTTATACAATCTGAACTTTCCTTGGAGCAGTAACAGTAGTATTACCCTTTCTTACCTGTCAAAATTGATCTAAAAATGTAATGAAAGTAATAAGAACCACAACACTACCTTATTATGCCCCCAACTTCAAAGAAGTTGGGGGGGGCATATTGCTTCCGGGTTGTTCGTCCGTCCACCCGTCCTTCCGTCCGTCCCTCCGTCCGTCGTCCATTCGTCACGCTTTTTGATGCATAGCATAACTTTAGAACTGTGAATGCTACTGTTTTGAAATTTCTTTTATGGATTCCTCATGAAAAAATAGTTGACACGTATTTTTTTTCTTGACAGGATTTTGCCCCTTTTCTGAGTTATGGCCCTTTGAAAAAATATGGATGCAATCTTGTCAGCAAAATATCTCAAAAACTATTGAAGCTAGAGCGTTGAAACTTGATGAATAGACTGGTAGTGATAAGAAGACAATCTGATTAACTTTTGAAGAAATTTTGAAAAATACTTATTGAGTTATGGCCCTTTGTAATTTTGGGCATTTTTACCTTGTCAGCAAAGTATCTCAAAAACTGTTAGAGCTAGAGCCTTGAAACTTAGTAAATGGATTTGTAGTGATGAGTAAATGACCTGATTAACTTTTGAAGAAATTCTGAAAAATACTTCATGAGTTATGGCCCTTTGTAATTTTGGCCATTTTTACCTTGTCAGCAATATATGTCAAAAACTGTTGGAGCTAGAGCCTTCAAACTTGATGAGTAGACTGGTAGTGATGAGTAGATAACCTGATTAACTTTTGAAGAAATTTTGAAAAATACTTCTTGAGTTATGGCCCTTTGTAATTTTCCGCATTTTTACCTTGTCAGCAAAATATCTCAAAAACTGTTAGAGCTAGAGCCTTGAAACTTAGTAAATGGATTTGTAGTGATGTGTAGATGACCTGATTAACTGTTGAAGAAATTCTAAAAATATTTCATGAGTTATGACCCTTTGTAATTTTGGGCATTTCTACCTTGTTAGCAAATATCTCAAAATCTATTGAAGCTAAAGCCTTAAAACTTTATGAATAGACTAGTAGTGATGAGTAGACAACCTGATTAACTTTTGAAGAAATTTTGAAATATACTTCTTCAGTTATAGCCTTTTGTAATTTTGGGCATTTTTACCTTGTCAGCAAAATATCTCAAAAACTGTTAGAGCTAGAGCCTTGAAACTTAGTAAATGGATTTGTAGTGATGAGTAGATGACCTGATTAACTTTTGAAGAAATTCTGAAAAATACTTCATGAATTATGGCCCTTTGTAATTTTGGGCAATTTTACCTTGTCAGCAAAATATCTCAAAAACCGTTGGAGCTAGAGCCTTGAAACTTGATGAGTAGACTGGTAGTGATGAGTAGACAACCTGATTAACTTTTGAATAATAGTACTTCTTGAGTTATGGCCCTTTGTAATTTTGAGCACTTTTACCTTGTCAGCAAAATATCTCAAAAACTGTCAGAGCTAGAGCCATGAAATTTGGTGAATGGATTTGTAATGATGAGTAGACAACTTGATTAACTTTTGAATAAATTTTGAAAAATACTTCATGAGTTATGGCCCTTTGTAATTTTGGGCATTTTTATCTTATCAGCAAAATGTCTCAAAAACCGTTAGAGCTAGAGACTTGAAACTTCATGAATTGATTGGTAATGATGAGTAGATGACCTGTTTTACTTTTGTGTAAATTTTGAAAACTATTTCGTAAGTAATGGCCCTTTGTAAATTTGGGCATGTTTCCCTTGTCAGCAAAATATCTCAAAAACTATTGAAGTTGGAGCCTTGAAACTTGATGAATAGATTGGTAGCAATGAGTAGATGACCTGATTATGCCCCCAATTTCGAATGAAATTGATGGGGCGTATTATATAGCCTTCATTTTTCCGTCCGTTCGTCAAGCTTTTTTGTGCATGCCATATCTTAAGAACTCTGCAGGCTAGGGTTTTGAAATTTTATATTTGGGTTCCCAATGAAAAAATAGCTGACCCATATTTTTTTTCTTGTCCGGCATGTTTGTTTAGAGTTATGTCCCTTTGAAAAAAATCAGAATTAAATCTTGTGAGCAAGATATCTCGAAAAGTATTTAAGCTGGGTTCTTGAAATTAGATATACATGTAGTGAGTGGGAATGATGTGTAGATTACCTGATTATATTTTGAGAGAATTTCGTGAAATAATTGATAAAGTTACGACCCTTTGCAGTTCTGCGCATTTTTATCTTGTCAGCAAGATGTCTCAAAAAGTACTTAAGCTAGGGTCTTGAAATATTATATGCTGATTGGGGATGATGTGGAGATTACCTGATTTGTTTTTTATGGAATTCCATGAAAAACTGACAGCTATGGTCCTTTGTAGTTCTAGGCATGTTGACCTTGTCAGCAAGATATCTCAAAAAGTATTTAAGCCAGTGCCTTGATATTTGGTATACTGATTGGGATTGAGGAGGAGATCCCCTGATTAAATTTTGAACCAATTAAATGAAATGTTGGAGTTATGGCCCTTTGCAATTTCTGGTTTAGAGTTATTTCCCTGTTGATAAAATAACATTGAAATCTCGCATATTTGTACTGTTGTTACCATCATGGGCAAGCACTGTTGGAGTCAAGCAGTGTTAGAGTTAGGCAGTTGGGGGCATAGTGTTTTACAAACACCAGCTCTAGTTTATATAATTGTCTCCCTTGTAAACTCATCTGAGCCTAAAAACTTCTAAGAACCAGGCTGAATCTTATAACTTCAGCGACCCAAGATCTACCAAATTTGTTCAAATATTGAGTCAAGATTGACCTTTGATCTTTTTAGGGTGAGGTCAAATTTGCTTGCCCATAAATTTGTACAGAGAAAATGTTGAAAAATCTTTTATCAAAATGTATTTAAAACTAATGATTGAAAGTTGCAATGTAAAAGTAGCAAAACCCATTAGTTACAGTCAAAATTTTATTCCTCTGGCTGTTATTTGCCTTTGCCAGTGGGAAAAATTTAAGCGATTTCTCTTCTGAAACTATCTGCAGGGGATATAGATTTAGTGAATTGGCCTTGTTTCCCTTACTACTCTCTAGGTGACAATTGAATTAACCCTTAAAGCACCAAGCAAAATTTGTAGCAGACAACATTCTAAATATTTTTTTTTTTATTTTTCAGAGAAAACAAGTCTTGACATTTCATGTGAATCATCTGCCAAGCAGACGATTCACATGAATTGTTAAGACTTGTTTTCTCTGAAAAATAATAAAAAAAAAAAAAATAAATAAAAAATGGTCGTCTGTTGCAGTTGTGATTGGCACTTTAAGGGTTAAACGTCATTTTACTTTTTGTGAGAAATAGAATAAATATGATTAATTCTCATCTGTTGTTTTAGTGCATAGAGTGCCAAAAACTAACAGTATATATGAGGCCAAGACGTAATTTGTTTCAGTCTCGACATTTTCTGCACAGAGTTACCAGTTATAACTGGAACAAACTTTTTCCATTTTCTATCCAACTACTCCATGACTCTTATAGGGCTGGCACAATTAATCAGATAATCAATTAATTGATTGATAAATTCCACAAAAATGATTATCGTTACAGATTTGTGAATAATGGATCATTTAATTTCTGTGTCTGTTACTCTACCGTAGTTACCCTAGGTATTCAGACACCTAAACTCCTTGCCATACTTTTTCTAAAATTTGAACAGGTACAATTTACTACCCGTTGTTGTATCTAAAAATAGCTGAATGAGTGGCAAACAGTGTAGACCCTGATGATACGCTGCATTTTGCGATGTCTCATCTGGGTCTACACTGATTGTTCAGGCCTGTCTGGCCAAATATGTCTGTAAAGTACACATATGTTGTGTCTAAAAATAGATGAATGAGTTGCAAACAGTGTAGACCCGGATGTGATGCTGCATTTTGCAGCATCTCATCTGGGTCTACACTGTCTGCTCAGGCCTATCTGGCCAAATATGTCCGTAAAGTATAACATATGGTAAGACGCTTAGACAGACACCAAATCTTCAGGACTGATGATTATCTTTCTAGCTCTGATTAGCCAGCTCTAGCTCTTTACATCTGGTTTATTTCAGATGATTCAACTGATTCTGTAGTATTACATGAGACTTATAGGGTGACAGTACCCGGCGAAATGGTAAGTACTCGAGTCAAGGAACATTTTCAGAATTGGACATTATAATTATTGCTGTATTTACCCTAAGTATTGGGACACCTTATCTGCTTACCATACTTGTCCTAAAATTTGAAATAATACATTCTACCGATACTAACGGCTGATGTGTCTGCAATATTGCTGTATGTATGGCAAACAGTGTAGACCCTGATCAGATGCCTAGTTCTGCAGATCTGATCTGGGGTCTACACTGTTTGCAAAGGGCTATCTATCCCAATACTATTAGGATTATTACTGCAACCAAAAAATTGTAACAGCATTATTCTTTACCATGCATATCCAAAATATCTTAGCAGTATAGTCCACTTGAATACTTGGTTATGTACGAAAGCCGGGTAGGGACATTTCTTATTTCTAACTTCTAACTTCTAACTTCTTACTTCTAACTTCTAACTTCTAATTTCTAACTTCTTACTTCCTACTTCTAACTTCCATGTTGTATGTATGTATGCATGTATGAATGTATGTATGTATGTATGTATAACATAACATAACATAATTTTATTTCGTAATACAAGGCCACCGGCCCATAATACATATCTGTATGTATGTATGTATGTATGTATGTATGTATGTATGTATGTATGTATGTATGTATGTGTGCATGCATGCATGCATGCGTGCATGTGTGTGTGTATGTGTCAGGGGGTAGGGACATAATTTCTGACAAAACCAAGTACATGCACAGCTAAGACTCAGACAAGCTTGTATATCTGAGTAGTCTGATCAGTCTACATTTGCACTATATGGGTAATGAACACAATACGTCTTTAAGTTATTAGTGACCTCTCATCAGATTGGACAGATTTATCCGAGTAATTGCTATGCATATATTGTATTATTATTATTATTATTATTATTATTATATTTGGAAATGATATGCCCCGGTGGTTGTTGCAATTTAAAAACATAGTAATTTTTATGGGCCTTGCCGTGAGAGAACCTACATATTGCATATTTAAATTAACTAAGGCACAGATCATGCTGTGCATCTGGGCAGTCTGATCAGTGTCATTTGTTTGGCATGTATGTATGTATGCATGTTTGTGCATGTGTGCGTGTGTGTGTGTATGCGTATGTGTGTGTGCGGGTAGGGACATTTCTTATTTCTAACTTCTGACTTCTTATTTCTAACTTCTAACTTCTTACTTCTAACTTCTAACTTCCATGTTGTATGTATGTATGTACGTATGTATGTATGAACATATGTACATACGTAGGTACGTATGTACATATGTACGTACGTATGTACGTACATACATATGTATGTATGTATGTAGGTTTGTATTTATGTATGTATGTATGCATGTGTGTGTATATGTGTGTGTGTGTGTGTGTGTGTGTGTGTGTGTGTGTGTGTGTGTGTTGTGTGTGTGTGTGTGTGTGTGTGAGACACAGAGAGAGAGAGTGCGGTAGGGACATCATTTCTGACAAAACCAAGTACATGCACAGGGAAGACTCAGAAAAGCTTGTAGAAAATGTAGACTGATCGGATTACTCAGATATACAAGCTTTTCAGAGTCTTCGCTGTGCATGTACTTGGTTTTGTCAGAAATGATGTCCCTACCCCACTCTCTCTCTCTCTCACACAGAAATGATGTCCCTACCCCACTCTCTCTCTCTCACACACACACACACACACACACACACACACACACACACACACACACACACACACACACACACACACACACACACACACACACACAGGCATACACACACACATGCATACATACATACATAAATACAAACTTACATACATACATACATATGTACGTACGTACGTACGTTCATACATACATACATACAACATGGAACTTAGAAGTTAGAAGTAAGAAGTTAGAAGTTAGAAGTAAGAAGTTAGAAGTTATAAGAAATGTCCCTACCCGCACACACACATTCGCAAGCACACACACGCGCACATATGCATACATACATACATACATACCAAACAATATGACACTGATCAGACTGCGCAGATGCGCAGCATGATCTGTGCCTTAGTTATTCATATATGCAATATGTAGGTTCTCTCACAGCAAAGCCCATTAAAAATTACTATGTTTTTTAATTTCAACAACTATCGAGGCATATCATTTCCAAAAAAAAAAGAAATAAATAAAATAATAACAATAATAAAAAAATATATGCATAGCAATTACTCGGATCAGTCTGTCCATTCTGATGAGAGGACACTAATAACTTAAAAACGTATTGTGTTCATTACCCATATAGCGCAAATGTAGACTGATCAGACTACTCAGATATACAAGCTTGTCTCAGTCTTCGCTGTGCATGTACTTGGTTTTGTCAGAAATACCCGCACACACATACACACACACATGCACGCACGCACACACGCATACATACATACATACATACATACATACATACATACAACATGGAAGTTAGAAGTTAGAAGTAAGTTAGAAGTAAGAAGTTAGAAATTAGAAGTTAGAAGTTAGAAGTAAGAAGTTAGAAGTTAGAAATAAGAAATGTCCCTACCCGGCTTTCATAGTTATGAGTCAAAAACATACTGGCTCAATGGCAAAATATGCAGATGTAAATCAAACTCCTCATTTGAGCCAGCACAAAAAGATAGGCTTCCTGGTTTTCCAGCTTGTGGTTCTTCAAATGCTAAATGATACATACTATCTTTCGTACATTACCCGGCTTTCATAGTTATGAGTCAAAAACATACTGGCTCAATGGCAAAATATGCAGATGTAAATCAAACTCCTCATTTGAGCCAGCACAAAAAGATAGGCATCCTGGTTTTCCAGCTTGTGGTTCTTCAAATGCTAAATGATACATACTATCTTTCGTACATTACCGTATTTGACCTAATTGCCGCACTGTGCGCTTAGGTTTTTCAAAAAAAAAAAAAAACTAGGAAAAGCTTTGGTAAAATGTGTACCTACCTATACTAACGTTACACTTTAAAAAAATCAACGAACGACTTTATGTGTTTTTTATCTTTGTGATTTTCTTTATAAAGGCATATGTTGTGGGTACCCATTTGAATTGCATCGACTTGTCGATGCGATTCAAATGAGTACCCACAACATATGCCTTCATAAAGAAATAGACATAAAGTACACTGGCTGTAATCTGAAGACTATGGAATTGCTTGACTGTGCGCTTATAGGAGTATGTGCGGTAATTAGGTCGAATACGGTATGTATGAAAAATGATGCCTGGTTTTCAGAGTTACAGTTTTTTAATATCACTGATCATGAAAACTGATACTAGCACAAAAACATCTACATACATGGAAACTCATATCGTATCATATATCATATCATAATCGGATTTTTGATTAACGTGCAGGTACAGGGTCAACATCCACATCTGCTTATTTTATTTTGTTCCTAATGTTCCTACTGACTTTTCCAGGTGTTTTCTTATTATACACAGCAGATATGCATTAATTAGACAATTAGCACCTAAGCCTAGGTGTGTGTACCCTCAGACATATTTTCTAAAGGCTGTATCCTTAGATAACAAAGATAAATTCATTAGCAGAACAATTATCAGTGAAAGGTATTGACTGAAGGCATAGCGCCAGATGAGAGGGGGTAGCCACAAATGATACATGTCAGCACACTGACCGTTGAGGCTTTATTCTATTATAGCCAGTTAAATGCATTACCAATACTTAACCCTTGACATGCTGAATGAATTGAAATGCCACACCCATTTCTAATTATCAACCAATCAGATTACTTGATCCAGGTTGTTCTACAAATTCACATACATAGTGACAAACAGTGCATATCCAGATCAGTTGGAAGTGAACTGATCTGGATCTACACTGTTTCTAAAAGTGGGGCCTAGCTGGGTTCAGCAGGACCATGGATAATTTCTAAAATCATTGTGTAATGAAAAGCACTGAAAATTATGACAAGTACACATGAATCTGAAAATGATTGGCATAACAGTTTTCAGAAGAAACACACATCATAACTTGACCAATTTGAAAAAAAAAAAATATATATAAAACAAGAAGCATCTTCAAAAAAGAAAATTAGTGACAAAGAAAAGCAGATAATTTTTTTCAATATTATAATACAGGTTTTTAAAATGAAGCCCATTGTACACCCAAAGCTTTGACATTTTCCTTGTCATAGTCACATCCCACTCTATGAAAGCTGGATATGGAGTTGATATCTAATTTATCCGCAGTTCGCACCTTTCTTTGCACGATAGCTTCTCATTGTCATTTTGACATACCGCAATATAAATCTAATTGGATTTGCTGTCGCAACCGTTAAATTCCTGGGACGCTTGATTGCACTCTTTCGTTTCATTCACGTAAACATTCTATCACTGGTTCAACATTTTATGAATATTCTATGGTTTGGGTGCTTAGACATATTTCTTGGTGTCATCAAAAAGGTCTTGTCACTTTGCACAGTTGTAAGTTTCAAAAATTCCTTTTCTCTGAATTAGGGTCCTAAACATGCTAAAACAAAGCAAACATAATTTCATTTTGATATCTCATCATCATCATCATCATCTTCATCATCTTCATCATCATCATCATCATCATCATCATCATCATCATCATCATCATCAGATTTTTGATTAACATGCAGGTACAGGGACAACATCCATCCAGTTAGTTGGCTTGCTGCACACATGACAGATCTCACACCAGATCTCCAAGTATGTCTATCATGAAGGTCAATAGCCGAGAGCTTCCACTCTCTGCAATCCCTTTCTGTCAGCTGTTTCCATGTCATCTTGTGCCTCCCATGCCCATGCTTTCCATCGACCTGTATGTCACAGGCTGTCTTGACTGCACCATTGGAGCATTCCATACCATGTCCATACCAGCGGAGCCTTCTCTCCCTCAGATTCTCAGTGCCAGTCCACGCAAGTAGCTCATTTGCCCTGATAGTGACAATGTCTTGCAGCTTGACATTGCAGACCTGTCTGATCATTGTCCTGTCATTCCACTGCAGGCCTTGGAGGTTGGGCTTTATCAATGGCCAATTAAGTCTCATTGGCATGGAGCATTGCGCTCCGCACACAAGAGCTGTACACAATGCTATGCATCTTGAAAGAGAGGTGGTGGGATTTAAAGGCACTTTACATAATGATTTGTCTTGTTTCTTCAATAGTATGCAGGATGTGAATTTCTATAATGGGTCAGCTTTTTTGGATGTGAAATTATAAGGCAAAAGTTTTATTCATCCTTTCTTTCATTTTTTTGTTTGATTCTTTGAATGCTCTTGTGATCGTTCGTGCATACCGAGTGCATGTGTTTAAGAAAAAAAAAAAACGTCATATGCAGGTCCAGTGGAAGAGTAAGCGGATGCCAGACAAAACAGCCTTACATGATTTTTTCTATTGCAAAGATTCTGCTCAAACTGCTGATGCATATGCACTTGCTGGTCTGGAACTTTGTTAGTCATATGTTTTCATGGACACCATCCCATATCATGTACATCTATTCTATAGTAAAGACCCAAAGACCTTGATCAGACTGCTAAGATGTACATGCATGCATATGCTGATCTAGAGGTTTGCTGGTCAGATGTTTCTTTGGAATCACTTTATATTTCACTTAAGTTCTTTTTTTTTCTTAAAAAATTCTCACTCGCCCATATTTCATTCAAGTTTATCTGCTGCAAAGACCCAGATCAAACTATGGTTGCTCATTTTAATGAGTTAGCAAACATCTTTGATACCCCATTGAGATAATAAAAAAACTGTGAGTGAAAAGTAGATAAAGTAAGTGGTTTTGTGTTAATCAGTAAATAAATAAAGTGGTTTGAGGTATTTTGGGGTTGTTTGTGGTGGTTAGGTGTGTTTCAACAGACTAAACCTTTTTTATGAAAGCACCTTCGCACCACGTACATCATTAATTCTATTTAAAGGTTATTCTAAATAGAAATGGTTTTCTTGGACTTTCAAAACTTGATGTTGGCATTACATTTAAGGTCATATTGTAAGGATGATTTAAAATGCTATTAATGAAAGTTAAATCAAAGTATTTGACAAAAAAAAACGTTTCATGAGATTCATCATCACTTCAAGGCATGTACATTCAGAGGCTGACAGGCTTGGGTCACATATGATCTTATAAGACTTTGTCTAATTATACCCCAAACATACGAAGAATGTGGGGGTATATAGTTTTCACTTTTCCGTTTGTTCGTTCATCCGTTCGTTCGTTCGTACGTACGTTCGTTTGTTCGTTCATTTGTTCGTATGTTCGTTCGTTCATTCGTTCGTTCGTCTTTCCGTCACAGGGTCAAAGTTTTTGCGTTAACGTTTATAAGACCTCATATTTTGAAGACCCTTTGATGGATTTCGTTCATATTTGGCATGATGGTAGATATAGATCTAAAGTTTTTATCAGCACCATCCCCACCCCGGTGGTGACCGTGGGGTCAAGGTCACAGACTTAGAATTTTCGTAAAAAAGTCCACAGGGTCAAAGTTTTTGTGTTAAAGTTTATAAGACCTCATATTTTGAAGACCCTTTGATGGATTTCATTCATATTTGGCATGATGGTAGATATAGGTCTAAAGTTTTTATCAGCACCATCCCCACCCCGGGGGTGACCTTGGGGTCAAGGTCACGGACAGAATTTTCGTGAAAAAAGTCAAAGTTTTTTGTATTTAAGTTTATATAGCTATATCATCAAGACTCTTGAGGACTTTCATTTATATTTGACATGTTGGTAGATATCGGCCTAGCGTCTTACTCGGCATGATCCTCACCCTGGATGTGACCGAGGTCAAGGTCACGAACTTAGAATTTTCTTATAAAAGTAAAAAATTTTGCGCTTAAGTTTATATAGTATAGACATATCATCAAGACCTTTTATTAAATTTCATTATCCCCTAACTGTAAGGTTGAGCTTATATAGCTGTCAACAAGGAATCTGTTCGTCTGTCCGTCAGTCCGTTGAAATATTATTCGTTCATACTTTATTTTTGTCTTAGGGTCAAAGTTTTTGCGTTAAAGTTTATAAGACCTCATATTTTGAAGATCCTTCGATGGATTTCATTCATATTTGGCATGATGGTAAATATAGGTTTTAAGTTTTTATCAGCACCATCCCCACCCCAGGGGTGACCTTGGGGTCAAGGTCACGGACTTAGATTATTCGTAAAAAAAGTCAAAGTTTTTTGTGTTTTAAGTTTATATAGCTATATCATCAAGACCCTTGAGGAATTTCATTTATATTTGACATGTTGGTCGATATCGGCCTAGCATCTTATTCGGCATGATCCCCACCCTGGATGTGACCGTGGTCAAGGTCACGAACTTAGAATTTTCTTATAAAAGTAAAAATTTTTGCGTTTAAGTTTATATAGTATAGCCATATCATCAAGACCTTTTATTAAATTTCATTATCCCTTAATTGAAAGGTTGAGCTGATATAGCTATCAGCAAGGAATCTGTTTGTCGGTCCGTCAGTCCGTTGAAGTATTATTCGTTCATACTTTATTTTTGTCTTAGGGTCAAAGTTTTTGCGTTAAAGTTTATAAGACCCCATATTTTGAAGACCCTTTGATGGATTTCATTCATATTTGGCATGATGGTAGATATAGGTTGTAAGTTTTTATCAACACCATCCCCACCCCAGGGGTGACCTTGGGGTCAAGGTCATGGACTTAGAATTTTCATAAAAAAGTCAAAGTTTTTTGTGTTTAAGTTTATATAGCTATAACATCAAGACCCTTGAGGAATTTCTTTTATATTTGACGTGTTGGTAGATATCGGCCAAGCGTCTTACTCCGCATGATCCCCACACAGGTGTGACCGAGGTCAAGGTCACGAACTTAGAATTTTCATATAAAAGTAAAAATTTTAATTTAAGTTTATATAGCCATATCTTCAAGACCTTTTATTAAATATCATTGTCCCCTAACTGAAAGGTTGAGCGGATTTAGCTATCAGCAAGAAATCTGTTCGTCTGTCTGTCCATCCTTTGAAACATTATTTGTTCATACTTTATTTTTGTCTTTGGGTCAAAGTTTTTGCGTTAAAGTTTATAAGACCTCTTATTTTGGAGACACTTGGATGGATTTCATTCATATTTGGCATGATGGTAGATATAGGTCTAAAGTTTTTATTAGCACCATTCCTACCCCGGGGGTGACCGTGGGGTCAAGGTCACAGACTTAGAATTTTCATAAAAAAGTCAAAGTTTTTTGTGTTTAAGTTTATATAGCTATACCATCAAGACCCTTTGAGGAATTTATTTTATATTTGACATGTTGGTAGATATAGGTCTAAAGTTTTACTCAGCATCATCCCCATCCTGGGGTATGACCTTGAGGTCAAGGTCACAGACTTAGAAATTCCATATAAAGTAAAAAAAATTGCATCTAAGTTTATATAGCTTTACCATCAAGACCTTTTGTTGAATTTCGTTATCCTCCTACCGAGAGGTTTAGGGGATATAGCTATCAGCATGGAATTCATCCATTTGTCCATCCATCCATCTGTCTGTCCATAAATGCATTATTGTGCATCCCATAACTCCTTACTAGCCTTTGAGCTATTTTCAGGAAACTGTCAGGTTGTAGAGGGCATTTGGTAGGGTGTCAGGTACAAGAAAGACAACTCTAACTGACTTGGTCCATGAGTTACCTCCCCTTGTCTCCAGCAAATCATAACTTTAAAACATGTTAAGATATTTTCATGATACTTCACCAGTATGTATAGGGCATTGTGTAGGCATATCACATTCAAGAATGACTTTCTGACTCCATTCTGCAGTTTTCTCCCTTGGTTATTTAAATCTTGTGCCGGCAATAACTCTAAAAATTCTTTAAGATATTTTTGTGATACTTTACCGATATGTAGAGGGCATTGAGTAGGCAGGTGCCCTTGAAATTTTCATTAAAATTTATATAGCTATATTATGAAGACCCTTTCATTGGTTTCATTATATTAAGCATGATGGTATATATATGTCTAAAGTTTTTCTCGGCACCATCCCCAAGCTGGGGCATGGCTTTTAAGTCAAGGTCACAGACTTTTCATACAAATGTCAGTTTTGCTTATATTATAAAGACTGATTGATTTCACTAGTATATGGTGATAGTTATAGGGCTAAAGTTTTATTTAGCTCAATCCCTGCACCTGTGCCTGATCTTTGAGGTCAAGGGCTTCATATTATGTGTGATTGAATTTTTTCAATGTTATAACATATAGCATACAACTGCCATCTCCAGAGTCAAAGATACATATTTTGTGCTCTTTAAAAACTGGCGGTAGCACTGGTCGGGGGTATACATGCCCCACTGGGCACTTTGTCTAGTTATGGAATTCACTGCATGGTTTTTAGATGCTAAACAGGTAATGTAGATTAAAGCTTATAAAACTAGGTTATCACCTCCTGTCCTTTCTTATGTAGGACAGTATAAACTATATCTTGCAATAAAGTTTGCATGTGTTTAAATTAAAACATATGTCTTTTATAGTGATACATGCTTGAGTTTTCTATGAGCATCCTTACTCTCACAAGTGAGGATATCTTATGTTACCACACTGTTTCTTTTTTATGTCCCTGCCATCAGCATATAGATTTTTGGTTTTCTGTTCGTGGGTATTTATGTATGGGTGTACGTATGTACGTCCTTCCATACATATGTGTGTATGTATGTATGTGATCCTGTTAGACTCAGGTTATGGCATTTGTACCATTTCTACCAGGTAGAACTTGAACTTTTATTTAAGGTAGCAACTTGAAACTTTGTAAGAAAACTTATGCCTGTGAGTACAGTAGCAACATACATAAGTCTTTCCAGCATGACCAATATTTCATGGTCCACTGATTTTGTACTTTAGCTTAATTTACAAGGTTAAGAAGGTATTTGTACCAAGAGGAATCTGACATTTTATTGATGATATTGTGTTGAAACTTGTTTATTCCTTGAATGAATTTGAAATAGCTTGGCAGAAATGTTAACCATCATGAGACAATGTGTGGCACATAAGACCCAGGTCTATAGCTCTAAGGTCAAGGTCACACTTAGACGTCAAAGGTCAAAAATAAAATATTTTTCCTGCCCAGTCCATAACGTTGTCATTCCTTGATGGCTTTAGAAATTACTTTGCAGAAATGTTTTCCATTTATGAGTTTTTTTGTACTGCTTGTATGCACCATAACTCCAATATGCTTTGGTATATTTAGACAACATTTGTAGATTTGTGGATCAAGTCCAGGAGGCATGTCCCGTGCATGTATGATGACTAAAAGTACATTGTATATTCATTATTCCTCATGATCATACTGAGTCTGCTATTTTTATGTTCCCTCCTCCCGAAGGGTGGGGGGACATTTTTTTTTTTTTTTTGACAGATCCCGTTGGCATCCGTATCAGTGTCGGTGTAAAACTTCATGTACGCTCTGTAACTTGAATACCCTTTAGAAAATTTTTATGATACTTGGTAGAAATGTAGAACGGGATAAGATGACATGTCACATACAAGAATGACAACTCTGGCTTTCTTACTTGAGTTATTTCCCTTTGTTTATTTGATATAGAATTTGTGTCCACTCTGTAACTCGAATACCTTTCAGAATATTTAGGCCTCAGTGGCTCAGTTGGATGGGCCGTCCGACTGGAGACCAGGAGGTCGCCGGTTCAACCCCCGCCGAGGTCGGCAACATTCTTTCATGGAGATTGATCATGAAATATTTTCTACGGTCATTCTCTCTCTTCCGCTGATTCAAGAAGGGCAGTTTTCAGTTTCTGGCAAAAGAATGTGCACAATACTGGTTAACCGCTTAAAGGACCAAGCCTGCCCAGTAAACATGTGGCTAGGTAAACTGACTGCGCTCGACATGACCCCATTTGATTGGGCCATAAAACCTCAACACAAACAAACGGTAAAATGTAGAACAGGACTAGACAACGTGTGGCATACGAGAATGACAACTCTGCCTCTTTTACTTTTTGCCTTATCTCCCTTTGTTATTTTTGACAGCGATTATGCATTGATTTCGTGTCTGCTCTGTAAGTCAAACACCCTTTGGAATATTTTTATGATACTTGGTAGAAATGCAGAACAGGACAAGACAACGTGTCACGTACAAGATTGAAAATTCCGGCTGTCTTACTTTTGGAGTTATCTGCCTTTGTTTTGTTTCATATAGATTTTGTGTCCGCTCTGTAACACAAATACATTTTGAATATTTTGATGGTACTTGGTAGAAATGTAGAACAGGACTAGTTGAGGTATCGGGTACAAGAATGACAGCTCTGCCTCATACTGTTTGCATTATCATCCTTTGTTATATTTGACAGTGATTATGCATTGATTTCATGTCTGCTCTATAAGTCAGATACTGTTTTGAATATTTTTGTTTGGAATATTTTTATGATACTTAGTGGAAACGTCGCATACAAGAATGATAACTCTGGTTTTTCTTACTTATCTCCCTTCGTTTTGTTTTTGAAATTGTTTACGTGTCAGCTCTGTTACTCAAATACCCTTCAGAATATTTTGATGGTATTTGGTTGAAATGTAGAACAGGAGAAGGCGGTGTGTTGCATACAAGAATGACAATTCTTGCCTTTCTTACTTTTAGCATTATCTCCCTTTGTTATATTTGACAGTGATTATACATTGATTTTGTGTCTGCTCTGTAAGTAACATACCCTTTGGAATATTTTTATGAAACTTGGTAGAAATGTAGAATAGGACTAGATGACTTGTCAATTACAAAAATGACAACTTTAGCTTTCCTACTTTTGGAGTTATCTCCCCTTCTTGTGTTTTACTTTGATTTTTTGTCCACTCTGTAACAAGAATACCCTTTGGAATATTTTGATAATATTTGGTAGAAATGTAGAACAGGACAAAATGACGTGTTGTATATAAGAATGATAACTCTGGCTTTCTTACATTTTAGTTATCTCCCCTTCTTGTGTTTGAATTTGATTTTGTTGATTTCTTGGGGTGGTCAATTGGTGCGAAGGTGTCATGTATCTTACGTCATCAGGGCATCCAACTGATATTGGCTTACAGTTGGGCAAGGCATGCTATCCTTGTAGTAGGTAAAGGTAGAGGGGGAATGTTTTTATTTCTTTCATTCCTGTTCCTCTTCCTTCCCTGTCTCCCTCTTTTATCTCATCTACTATCTCTTCTATCTCTTTTCTCCCTTTTTCTTGGAGATGACTCAAAATGACCCACAAAGATTGACGTGTCGTTAAATCCCAACACAATCAATGATTTTATGTCTGCTCTGTTACGTGAATACACTTTACAATATTTTGATTATACTTAGTAAATAATGTAGAACAGGATGAGATGACATGTCACCAACAAGAATGACAGTTCTCGCGGGGTTCTCGTGGGGACATTTGTTGTTTTTGTTTCTAAAAAAGCCTTTTCTAGTTTATTTTTTGTTTTGCTCTGTATTTCTGAAAGATCCCTCATATTATTTTAATTTTCAGTGCTATCAACCTGAATATCCACTTATGACCTGTGCAGAAGACCAAATGCGGGAGGTAGAAAACCTTTGTGGCGTGCTTTATTCAATGATTTATGGACTTATACCTAGGGTAAGTATATCAGTAAAAATGATCCACTCATTATGTTAACAAGTTTATGTAATGTGTTGTCCCGATGATCAGTTATATTCGATCATCAGTCACTGCTGCCTCTTGTGTCTGATCATAGTTGACTTGTCAGAAAATCTTAATTTTAGGAGCATATCATTTTTTTCACTCACTTTTTAATTTTATAGGCAAGTTGTGAAAAACAAAATACTAAGCTGTCAATTTGGGTTATTTTAGATTTATGGTGATTAAAGGTGAAAAAAAAAATGATAAAAATATCCTGAAATAAGAACAGCATCAGATAAGCCATTTTTTTTGTGTGTTTGTGTCACCTGCATGTCATGGCAGACACATAGGGATCATGTTGTCCATCCGCTTGGTCTGCGTCATCATCGCCGGCGGCATCAATGTCGTCATCACACTTTTCATTTCCATTCAATAACTTTTGAAGGGATGTATAGATTTCATTAAATTTTGCAGAACTTTATATCACTATAAAACACAGGTCAAGTTGATATTGGTAATCATCTGCCAAATTTTGGCTGAGTTATAGCCCTTTTTCAACTTAGTTTTTGTTGTTTGTTTCTGCTCAGTAACTTTTGAAGGGATGCATTGATTTCATTCAAACTTTGCAGAACTTTATATCAATGTAAAATACAGGTCAAGTTTGATATTGGTAATCATCCGCCAAATTTTGGCTGAATTATGGCCTATTTTTGACTTGGTTTTTGTTGGTGTGTTGATGTTGGTTTCCGATCAATAACTTTTGCAGGGATGCATTGATTTCTTTGAAAGTTTGCAGTAGGATATAACAGTGTAAAATACAGGTCAAGTTCAATATTAGTAATTATTTGCAATATTCTGGCTGAGTTATGGCCTTTTTTTTACTTACTTTTTGTTGGTGTGTTGATATTGGTTTCCGCTCAATAACTTTTGCAGGGATGAATTGATTTTATTGAAAGTTTGCAGAAGGATATATCATTGTAAAAGACAGAGAAAGTGCAATATTGGTAATCATCCGCAAAATTTTGGCCAAGTTATGGCCCTTTTTTGACTTAGTTTTTGTTGTTGGGGTAAAATACAAGGTAAAGATATTGTTACCCCTCAATAACTTTTGAAGGGATGCATTGATTTCATTTGAAGTTTGTAGTGAGGGGTTGCCTTTAGGGATAGGAGCAATTATAAGGACCAGTGTTTTTTTTCCTTTTTCAATTCAAATGGTTGGCACTTTAAGCAGGCAACACATCTGATTCTCAGAATTCTAGTTTGTTTGTTTGTTTTGTTTTCAACTGAAAAATGCTGATATTTGTCTTATTACTTCATGAAAACATATGTTGAGGATACTTGTTAGAAGTGCCTTTCTGAGGCACTTCTAATGAGTACCCATATCATATGTTTTCATGAAGAAATATGAAAAATATCATGTGGATACCCCCTCTTCATCTTGAGCTGTGAACAAATACCTGGAAGAGGGCTAAAATAAGAATAAATATGTTTTGTACTGGTTGACTATTAGTCAGTCATCAGTCCGTTTTACAAAACTGATGATTGACTTTGAAATTCTGGGCCCAGTTTGGGGTGGTCGGGTGGTGCGAAGGTGCTGTGTATCTTACATCACCGGGGCGTCCAACTGATATTGGCTTACAATTGGGCAAGGCCTGCTATCCTTGTAGTGGGTAAGGGTAGAGGGGGAATGTTTTTATTTCTTCTGTTTCTTCACTTTCTTTCCTGTTCCTCTTTCTTCCCTGTCCCTCTCTTTCATCTCCTCTACTCTCTCTTCTATCTCTTTTCTCCCTTTCTCTGGGAGACGACACAAAATGACCCTCAAGGGTTGACGTGTCGTTAAACCCCAGCACAATCAAAAAATAATCTGGGCCCAGTTGTTCAAAGCGTCGTTAGCTTAACGAGCTCGTTAAGGGTCATTTCGTTAACTGTTTTAGCAGATTCAATATACAATATTCTGATATTTTTTGCTGAAAAAATGTGAGTAGCTTTTGCACGAAGTGTCGTGTACAAGAATGACAACTCTGCCTTCCTTACTTTTGGTGTTATCTCCCTTTGTTATATTTGACAGTGATAATCCATTGATTTTGTGTCCGCTCTGTAAGTCAAAGACCCTTTGGAATATTTTTATGATACTTGGTAGAAATGTAGAACAGGACCAGATGACATGTCGCATACAAAAATGACAACTCTGCCTTTCTTACTTTTGGTGTTATCTTTGTTATGTCTCACAGTGATTATCCATTGATTTCGTGTCCGCTCTGTAAGTCAAAGACTCTTTTGAATATTTTTATGATACTTGGTAGAAATGTAGAACAGGACCAGACAGCATGTCATATACAAGAATGACAACTCTGCCTTTCTTACTTTTGGCGTTATCTCCCTTTATTTTACTTGACAGTGATAATCCATTGATTTTGTGTCCGCTCTGTAAGTCAAAGACCCTATGGAATATTTTTATGATACTTGGTAGAAATGTAGAACAGAACCAGACGATGTGTTGCGTACAAGAATGACAACTCTGGCTTTCTTACTTTTGGAGTTGTCTCCCTTTGTTGTCCCCACCTTTTCAAAGAAAAGCGAAGGGACACTGTTTTCGGCTTTCCGTGGTGCGTGTTCCGAATTTTTAGTAGGTACCTTGTCCCCTTAACTCCTCCCACAGTTTTTGTCCGATCCTTTTGAAACTTAACAGGGGCTTTTAAAATGGTCTGAAAATATGCATGTGGTTTTTTTCAGAATCCTGAAATTATTTTTTATCACTTTTTACACATTTTGAACTTTGAAATTTTTGAGTTCTAATATTACAGAAGTCTATAGGGAGTAGGTACCTTGTCCCCTTAACTCCTACCACAGTTTTTGGCCGATCCTTTTGAAACTTTACAAGGGCTTTTAAGATGGCCTGAAGATATGCATGTGGATTTTTCAGAATCCTGGAGTGATGTTTTATTACTTTTTCCGCATTTTTAACTTAGACATTTTTTGAGTTTTAATATTACAAAAGTGTATAGGGAGTAGGTACCTTGTCCCCTTAACTCCTCCCACAGTTTTTGGCCAATCCTTTTGAAATTTTACATGGGCTTTTAGGATGGCCTGAAGATATGCATGTGTTTTTTTCAGAATCCTGAAATAATTTTTTACTGCATCTTTAACTTAGAGACATAATATTAAATAATTAGTTTCTTTTTATCTGCTAGAGATAATACCCCTCAAAATAAAATTCCAAGGCGGGGGACGAAAATTCACTGAATTTGCTTGTTTTGTTTGAAATAGAGTTCTCATGTGCTCTGTAACTGGAATACCCTTCAGAATATTTTGATGGTACCTTGTAAAACTGTAGAATAGACGTGCTCCTTACAAGAATGACAACTCTGCCTTCCTTACTTTTGCTGTTATCTCCCTTTGTTATATTTGACATTGATTATGCATTGATTTAGTGTCTGCTATGTAAGTCGAACACTCTTTTGAATATTTTGATGATACTTGGTAGTAATGAAGAACAGGACCAGACATGTCACATACAAGAATGACAACATTGTTCTTTTTACTTTTGGAGTTATCTCCTCTTCTTATGTTTGAATTTAATTCCTTGTCTCTGCTCTGTAACACGAATACCCTACGAAATATTTTGATGATGCTTGGTACAAATGTAGAACAGGACAAGATGACATGTTGCGTTCAAGAATGACAACTGTGGCGGGATCAGGGTGGGGAGGGGGGAGGGTGGGGACATTTGTTTTTTTTTTTTCTAAAAAACTTTTTCTAGTTCAGTTTTTTAATTAATTCCTTTGCCTAAAATGCATGTAGTGTTATGCTGAAAATTTGTGTCTGGCTTATAACTCCTAAAATGTGTGGAATTATATCAAGTTGAAGTGTCAGGAACAAGGACGACAACTTGGCTAATTTGGTATTTGAATTAATTCCCCTTGTATAAAACTCTTTACCCCAGCTGAAAATTCATACTGGCTCATAACTCCTAAACTGTGTGGAATATAATTATGAAACATCATAGATGGCTTTATCGTATCGAGAAGATAATTATGCCTCTGCCATTCGAAGAATAGTGGAAGGGTGTTAAGTTTTACCCCTGTCCGTCCATGCATTTGTGTCCGGCTCATAACTCCTAAACCATGTCGAATACATTCAGGAAACTTCACGAATGGCTTAATCATATGGATACAATGTGTCATGAACAAGGAAGACAACTCTGGCTAATTCAGTTCCGGGCCATAACTCTTTACCCCTGTCCATCTGTGCGTGCATGCATATGGTGATATTTTTCTTATTTTTCCTAGAAAATAGGATATGACACTACAAGCCATCTACTTCATGCAAATGGGAGACCATTTGTACGAAATGTCAAATCCTATTTTTAGGAAGAATAAGAAAAAATATTTGAAAATGTGGTCTGCTGAGATTCAGGGGTATGTGCGGTAATTAGATAGAATACAGTAATCACAAAAATATGATGAAATAAAGCAGAGGACTCAATGTGGATCTGAAGCGAGAGAACAAAAAATAATCTTTTGGGCCAGATCAAGTGGATGATCCAACATTCTTTAACCCTTGTCATGCTGAATAAAGAAGCCAGGCCTACTTCTAATTTCCAGCCAATCAGATTACTTGATCCAGTTTTTTGATAGAAATTCACATAATTAATGACAAACAGTACAGATCCAGATCAGATGGCTTCTTCAGAAGCCAAATTATTTAGATCTGCACTGTTTGCTAAGACAAGGCATGTCGTATTCAGCAAGAGAAGGGTTAATAGATGTGCTAATATCCTGGGTAAATACGGTATCCAAAGTTTATCATCCAAAACTTCCCATGAAAACGAAATTTTAGTCAGAATGGTTTAACTGAAACCCACCAACTCCTTCTGGGTCCACTCCTGCAGATCACAGACATAGTCTGAAACAGATTGAGGAAGTAGCAATCTTCAGTCTGAGGTTTTACTCACTCCTCAGGAGACAATTTGCATTAAATGTCAAATCCTATATTCTGGGATAGATAAGAAACAATATCATCACTGAGTTTGTTATCTGCTGAATCTGCCTAGAGAGTGGTAAAGTTTAAGGCAAGGCTTGAATTTTGATCAGGTTGGGTAATAAACCCACAGATTTGGAGGTAGCATCTTGACATGACCAAAATTTTGTTGACTGGAATTTTGAACCTCAGCTGAAAAAAAAAATAACTAACAATATAAATAAATAAATGAAGAAATCTATCTCAAAATTGGATCACAGGTATTAACCTTTATTACTCTCTCTTTGCTCATTTTATTACCATTTAACCCATTGTGTACTGAATAGACTCTCCCACTGTATATTGGAAGAGTCCAATTTCAATTTTAGGTACATTGTATGTCCGGCTATAAGATTTACATATTCCTGGAGAAAAATGGCTAAACTATTTGCAAACAGTGAAGACCCTGATCTGACACCACATTCTGCGGTATCTGATCTTGGTCTGCAATGTTTGCCAATTACCCCTTTACGGGTCTCCTGACTACAATGGGTTATTAGCAAAAGACAAATTGATGATAGCTTTCTTATTTTCCACAGAAAACAGGCCTTGGCATTTCATGCAAATTGTTTCCAAAATGTCAAAGCCTTTTTTCAGGGAAAAAAATAAGAAAAGTATTTCAAAATGTCATCTAGTATTTTTAAGCATTGAAATTAGACATATATTCATGTGCATAACGTATTTATTGTCACAGAAACTTGGTTCATATTTTTTTATTATTAAATAGCTATAAATACCGAGTGATTTAATATGTGTGATAAAGTCCACGAAGCAATCTTACAGATATCACTCGATATCGGTACTGTACATAGGCCTAGATAAGAGTGGGTATCAGGTTAATAATTTTCTTATTTCTGCATGAAAACATATGTTGTGGGTACTCATTAGAAGCACCTTGGTTAGGCGCTTCTAAACGAGTACCCACAACATATATTTTCATGCAGAAATAAGAAAAATATCAATACTTTTGGATTGAAAAAAGCGCCTTACCTAGAGCTATGGGTACACTTACTTGATATTGCATGCCACTTAGAGGCCTTTGGATGCTACTGTTACATAATGTTGCATTTGATGACATCTTAGGGCAATAACGTCCTGCCAAAATTTGTCACACATTTGTGAAGGCTCTGAATTTTAGGTGATAGAAGTGCCTAAATTGAGGTTAGAAACAACTGAAAATGATGCAAAATATTTAAAGCAATAGAAGGGTTATTGCACTGATAATGGTGAATATTCCCCCATGTTGGGATACCAAAGGACGGGAGCAAGCTAGCATCCTTTGACATTTCAACTCAGAACAGTATTCACCAATGTAAGTGCTTTAACCCTGTATTTTGCAGTAAAATTCTGCTATTAAGACCACCTTTGGGATTGAATATGAAATAATAAGAAAGAAACCATGTTAGACTGATAGAAGCTGCTCTTAATGGCAGAATGGACTTAATTTCAAGTGATCTTAACTCATTGTAGTCTGGATACCCCTAAAAGGGTAATTGGCAAACAATGCAGACCCAAATCATATGCCACAAAACGTGGCGTCTGATCAGGTTCTCCATTGTTTGAAAAAAGTTTACCCATTTTTTTCTAGAAATATCTAAATCTCATTGCTGGATGTACCTAAAATTGAAATTGGACTCTTCCAATATATACTGTGGGAGAATCTATTCAGTCCACAATGGGTTAATAGGGAAATTTTTACTGTATATGCCAGCCGGATGCATGCTGTTAACCCTGGTCCTGCTGAACCCGGATATACCCTGCCTTTGCAAACAGTGTAGATTCAGATCACTAGATTCAGATCAGCTGATGCCTATGCAAACAGTGTAGATCCAGATCAGTTGATGCATTTGCAAACAGTGTAGATTCAGATCAGTTGATGCCTATGCAAACTGTAGATTCAGATCAGTTGATGCCTTTGCAAACAGTGTTGATACAGATCAGAAGCCAACTGATCTAAATCTGCACTGTTTGTCATTAAGTATGCAAATTTGTATCAGCAATCTTGATCAAGTGATCTGATGGGCTGAAAAGTAGAAGTGGGTGTGGCATAATAATTTATTCAGCATGGCAAGGGTTAATAATAGAATTTTATTGTACATGCTTGCTGGATGTATGCTGTTACTGAAATTTTCATTCTCTTTCAAGATGTCTCTTCAGAAATTGTATGATGTTTGTGCAAATTTAGTCTGTGAAGGGCACTCTGAGGAAGAAAAAGAGTTTGCAAGATGCTCAACAGCAGAAATGTATGCTCGTGAACTGACCGGAATTGGGTACCCACCTGGACCATGGAGGACTGCCTCAATTTGCCGTATGTGTGCTTTTGTAGAATGATTATTTAGACTGAATATGGTAACCAAAGATTTTTGGTTTCTCAAAAGCTATAGAAATAGCCTTTGAGAAACCAAGAAGTCTTCCAAGTTATCATATTTAGTCTAAATAGTTTCTGTAGCTTTTGAGAAACCAAAATTTCTTGAAGTTATCAAATAATCTAAATAATTTCTGTAGCTTTTAAGAAACCAAAACTCTTGAAGTCACCATGTTCAGTCTAAATAATTTCCATAGCTTTTGAGAAACAAAAAAGTTCTTATGTTACCATATTTAGTCTAAATAATTTCCGTAGCTTTTAAGAAACCAAAACTCTTGAAGTCACCATATTCAGTCTAAATAATTTCCATAGCTTTTGAGAAATAAATAATTCTTGGTTATCATATTTAGTCTAAATAATTTCCCCAGCTAGCATTCTACATAAATCTACAGTGGGCCGTTATCGGCCCGCTACAGATTTATGTAGAATGCTTACTGGGTTCATAGCTTTTTAGAAACCAAAAATTCTTGCTGTTACATATTCCAAAGTTTTTCCTTACTTGTCATAAATCTTGAACTAGTCCATTTTACTATTTGTTGTTTTGTCTAAAAATTGCTTGATTAGTGGCAGTGTGGATCCAGATCAGATGCCTGATCTGAGTCTACACTATTTACTCAGGCTGCTGTCTGAATACTTAAATAAGGTACACAGTGCTATCAGTGTTTTATCCTCCAGATGGGATGAGCTGGGCAAATTGTTGGAATATACTGAAAAATTACCCATCACATCCAGAAATAAAACTGGTGAAGAGAATAAGTTATTTACGACTTATATATGAACCCATTTTAGTGAGGAAACCCCCAAAAGGGTAATTGGCAAACAGTGCAAGACCCAGCTCAGAGGCCACAAAATGCGGTTTACACTGTTTGCATTAATTGCAGGAATTTCTATAAAACTTAGTAATAATAATAATAATATTGGAAATAGACTGGTCCAAAGAGTTAAAGACCAATAGAAGAGTCCACTTGACGTAAATTGGTTAACCATTATTCTGCAGTGGAAGTCAGCACTACCAGATGCAACTGGTGCTGATTTATTTTCCCCAATATTTTTAGCTCACCTGAGCAGGAAGTGCTCAAGGTGAATTATTATGGTCAGTCAATGTCTGTCCTCCCTCGTTCGTCGTCCATCATGCTAAAATTGTTCCGATTTGAAATCCAAAATGGCCACCATGGCCGCCATCTTGAAAATCTATTTTTCGCTTTTTTCTCCTGAACCCAAAGGCCACCTGACTTGAAACTTGGTAGGAAGCATTGGGGTGACTAATAGATCAAAAATAGCTAAAATTGTTCCAATCTGAAATCCAAAATGGCCACCATCTTGAAAATCTAATTTTCGCTTCTCCTGAACTGAGAGGCCAGTTGACTTGAAACTTGATAGTATTTGCTCCCAAATGAAGCAGATTCTTTCTTTTTACAGTAGACCCCTTTCAGAAAGAGATTCATATACAAGATAGCAAACAAAAAGTCACAGAAGTTGTCTCCCTTGTAAAACATGGTGGAAGAACTATTAGGATGAAGTGAAGAGCAATTGCAGTGAAACTTCATTATAACATAATTTATCATATTAACCCTTGTCCTGCTGAATAAATTAAGATGTCACGCCCATTTCTAATTTCAGCCAATCAGATTTCTTGATTCAGATTGTTGATACAAATTCACATACTTGATGACAAACAGTGCAGATCCAGATCAGTTGGCTTCTTCAGAAGCCAGCTGATCTGGATCTACACTGTTTGCAAAAAACAGGACATATCTGGGTTCAGCAGGACAAGGGTTAACCCATTTATACAGAGTGGACTATTCTATCTTAGCAGTTTAAGAAGGGGTGTGTGGTTAGTTTTTTTCTTGTGTGTGTCATCTACATAGCATAGCAGACACATAGGAATCATGTTGTCCATCCGCATCATCGTCAGTATCAGTGGTGTCCGTGTCCTCGTAACACTTTTCGTTTCTGCTCAGTAACTTTTGAAGTGACGTATTGATTTCATTCAAACTTTGCAGAAAGTTATATATCTGTAAAATACAGGTAAAGTCTGATATTGGTAATCATCTGCTAAATTTTTGCTGAGTTATGGCCCTTTTTCGACATTTTTAGCTCGCCAAAGCATGAAGTGCTTAATGTTAGCTATTGTGATTAGTCAATGTTGGTCGTCCTGCGTCTGCCGTGCGTCGTGCAATGTCATCAATTTGCTTTAAAAGCCTACTCCTCCTATACCCCTAAACCAATTGACTTGAAACTTGGTAGGAAGCATCTGGGTGACTGATAGATCAAAAATTACTAAAAGCATTCTGATCAGAAATCCAAAATGGCCCTAATGGCAGCCATCTTGAAAATCTATTTTTAGCTTCTCTTGAACCAAAATGCCCATTGTCTTGAAACTTGGTAGGAAGCATCAAGATGACTTGTAGATCAAACAGCTAAAATCATTTCAATTGGAAATCAAAGATGGCAGCCTTGTAGATCAAAATTAGCTAAAATCATTCTGATCGGAAATCCAAAATGGCCACCGTGGCTGCCATCTTGAAAATCTATTTTTCTTTTCTCCTGAACCACAGGCCAATTGTCTTGAATCTTGGTAGGATACATCAGGGTGACTTGTAGATCAAAAATAGCTAAAATTATTCTGATTGGAATTCCGAGATGGCTGCCATGGCGGCCATCTCGAAAATCTATTTTTTACTTCTTTTCCTGAACCAAAAGGCCAATTGACTTGAAACTTTGTAGGAAGCATCGCGGTTACTTGTAGATCAAAAATAGCTAAAATCACTCCGATTGGAAATCCAAGATGGCCACCATGGGGGCCATCTTGAAAATCTGTTTTTCGTTTCTTGTGAACCAAAAGGCCATTTGATTTGAAACTTGGTAGGAAGCATCGCGGTTACTTGTAGATCAAAAATAGCTAAAATCATTCCGATCGGAAATCCAAGATGGCCACCATGGGGGCCATCTTGAAAATCTATTTTTCGTTTCTTGTGAACCAAAATGCCATTTGATTTGAAACTTGGTAGGAAGCATTGGGGTGATTTGTAGATCAAAAAGAGCTAAAATCATTCAGATCAAAAATCCAAGATGGCCTCCATGTTGGCCGTCTTGAAAATCATTTTTCGCTTCTTGTCCTGAACCAAGAAGCCAGTTGACTTGAAACTTCCTAGGAAGCATCAGGGTGACTTGTAGATCAAAAATAGCGAAAATCATTCAGATCAGAAATCCAAAATGGCGGACATCTTGAAAATCTATTTTTGACTTCTTCTCCTGAGCCGAAAGACGAAACCTGGAGCTTGGTAGGAAGCATCGGGGTGACTTGTAGAGCAAAAATAGCTAAAATAATTATTGTTCTGATTGGAAATCCAAGATGGCCGCCATGCCCACCATCTTGATAATCTATTTTTCTCTTCTTCTCCTGAACCAAAAGACCGATTGTCTTGAAACTTGGTGGGTAGCATTAGGGTGACTTGTAGATCAAAAATAGCTAAAATGGTTCTGATCAGAAATCCTAAATGGCCACTATGGCTGCTATCTTTAAAATCTTTCTATAAAATCTATTTTAGCTTCTTCTCCTGAACTGAAAGGCTAATTGACTTGAAACTTGGTTGGAAGCATCAGGGTGACTTGTAGATTAAGAATAGCCAATTGACAAGACTTGGTAGGAAGCATCAGGCTGACTTGTAGATCAATAATAGCTAAAATTGTTCCGATGGGAAATCTAAGATGGCCATCATGGCCGCCATCTTAAAAAATCTTCTTCTCCTAAAGCAAAAGGCCAACTGGCTTGGACCTTATTAGGAAGCATCAGAATGACTTGTAGATAAAAAATAGCTTCAATTGTTCCAATAAGAAATCCTAGATTGCCGCCCTGGCCGCCATCTTAAAAACATTTTTCACAAAAGGCAAATTGTCTTGAAACTTGATAGGAAGCATCGGGATGACTAGTAAATCAAAAAAAGCTAAAATCATTCTGATGGGAAATCCAAGATGGCCACCATGGCTGCCACCTTGAAAATCTATTTTTCGATTCTTCTTCTGAAACGAAAGGCCAGTTGACTCCAAACTTGGTAGGAAGCATCAGAGTGACTTGTAGATAAAAATGAGCTAAAATTGTTCCATCAGAAATCCAAGATGGCCACCGTAAGGCAGTCTTGAAAACCCATTTTTCACTTCTTTTCCAGAACTGAAAGGCCACTTGACTGGAACCTCGGTAGGAAGCTTTGGAGTAACTTGTAGATAAATTAAAGCTAAAATCTTTTGGATCGGAAATCCAAGATGGCCACCATGAAAATCTATTTTTTGCTTCTTCTCCTGAATAGATAGGCCAATTGACTAGAAACTTGTTAGAAAGCACAGGGGTGACTGGTAGATCAAAAATAACTAAAATCATTCCAATTGGAAAGCCAAGATCCAAGATGGCCACTATGGCAGCCATCTTGAAAATCTTTTTTCACTTCTTCTCCTGAACCAAAAGGCCAGTTGACTTGAAACTTGATAAGGGTCATCAAGTACATCAAAAATAGCTAAAATTGTTTTGATTGGAGCCACAGTTGCCATCTTGAAAATCTGTTTTAAACTTCTTCTCCTGAATAGAAAGGCCCATAGACTGGAAATTTGATAGGAAGTATTGGGGTGACTTGTAGATCAAAAATAGCTAGAGTCGTTCTCATCGAAAATCTAAGATGGTTGCCCTAGCAGCCATGTTGAAAATCTATTTCTCCTGAACCAAAAGGGCAATTGACTCAAACTTCATTGGAAGTATTGAGGTGACTTGTAGATCAAAAGTAGCTATAATCATTCTGATTGGAAATCCAAGATGGCCACCAGCTTGAAAATCAATATTGAACTTTTTCTCGTGAACCCAAAGGTTGTATTGTTGTGTTGATATTGGTTTCCACTTTATAACTTTTGCAGGGATGCATTGATTACATTGGAAGTTTGCAGAAGAATATATCATTATAAGATGCAGCTCAAGTTTGATATTTGTAATCATCCGCAAAATTTTTGCAGAGTTATGACTCTTTTTTGACTTAGTTTTTGTTCTTGTATTGATATTGGTTTCCGTTCTTTGCAGGAATGCATTGATTTCATTGGAAATTTGCAGAAGGATTCATCATTGTAAAATACAGGTCAAGTTAATTATTGGCAATCATCCACAAAATTTTGGCCAAGTTATGGCCCTTTTTGTTGTTGGGGTTAAATACAAGGTAAACATATTGTTTCCCCTCAATAACTTTTAAAGGGATGTATTGATTTCATTTGAAGTTTCATTATAGCATAGAAGTCAAGATTGATTTTGGTAATCATCCGAAAAAATTCGGTCAAATTATAGACCTTTATTTACTTAATATAAAATTTAGACAAAGTAGTGAGGGGTTCCCTTTAGGGATAGTCACGATCTGTAGGAGAAATACAGTGTTTTTATATGTCACCTACATAGCAGGGCTGACATATAGATACCGAGTTTTGTCCCTTTTTTGACTTAATTTTTGTTGTTGAGTTGGGTTATGTACGTACGCACATCTTTGAGTGCTCCATAACTTTGATACCTTTAGAGGTATTTTGATGATATTTGGTAGGGATAAAGAGAGGGACCAGTATGCAAGAGAGACAACTCTTACTTCCTTTGTTATTTTCTTATCTCCACTGAAGCCAAAATCTTGTACAGGCCATATATCCCATACTGTTTTGAGATAATTTGATATTATTTGGCAGGGACATATACCACGTCAGGTAGGAGTTTTGCATGCAAGATTGACAACTCTTGCTTTGTTCTTTTTCTAGTTATTTCCCCTGAATGAATCCATAGCCAAATTCTTGTTCATAACTTCTTAATGGTTTGAAGTATTTTGATAATATTTGGTAGAAGCAAAGCTAAGGACAGTAGGCATATCACTTGCAAGAGAGACAATTCTCACTGTCTTCATTATGTACTTATGTCTCATGAAGCCAGAATCTTCTGTTTGCCATAACTCCCATACTGTTTGAGATAATTTTATAATAATTGGTAGGAACATATATCAGGTCAAGTAGGAGTATCCCATGCAGGAAGGACAACTCTTGTTTTGGTCTTCTGGTTATCTCCCCTGAACAAATTTCTAAACCAAATTCTTGTGCGCACCATAACTTCTTAATGGGTTGAAACACATAGATAAGTACCTGTAGGTATGTCACATGCAAGAGAGACAACTCTCACTTCCTTCATTATGTTCTAATGTCCCCTGAAGCCG
The DNA here is from genome assembly GCA_964016985.1 of Anodontia alba. Lineage (NCBI taxonomy): Eukaryota > Metazoa > Mollusca > Bivalvia > Lucinida > Lucinidae > Anodontia > Anodontia alba. Next base: position 68,608,669 of record OZ024833.1, on the reverse strand, counting down.
AAATCTTGTGCAGGCCATAACACCCATACTGTTTGAAATAATTTGAAAATGTTGAGTAGGGACACATATCAGGTCATGTAGACGTGTCACTTGCAAAAAGGACAACTCTTGCTTTGTTCCTTTTCTAATGTTGATATTGGTTTATGCTCTATAACTTTTGCAGATGCATTGATTTCATTTGATTCAAATCAAATGATTGGCACAAAGCAGGCAACACAGCCGATTCTTGGAATTCTAGTTTTCTTTTTTCCTATCAAATGGTTAATGCTTTAAGCAGGCGACACATCAAATTCTTGGAATTTTAGTTATGTTACCATATACTATAGAAATTCCTTTATTTTATGCAAACAGTGTAGACCCTGATTAGCAGGGCTCTGGAAATTTTGAAATCTGAATCGGTCCAGCCGATGACGATGACGTCATCATTGAGCCCATTTCCAAAAAAAAAAAAAATATACATATATATATATATATCACCTGTCACGAAAACTAATGACAATTGGCAGTCCTATAACTCCTTTTAAATAATACACCTCAACTCCGTTATATGACGGAAGTCTGGGTATAACGAGCATGATCAAAGCTGGTGTCATCAATAAATACAGTCAGGTATGTAAAAAGAAAGAAAAAAAGAAAAAAAAAGACGGTTTTGTTGTTATTTCCACCTCCGCAGGGTTTTCCTAAACTATTTATAAACAACTGATTCCCGTCTTGTATAAGCGCGAAGACAGCGGGAAACAGGAGAGACGGAACGAAATGACTTTCATGGACCTAATTAGGTCTAATAAAAAAAGGCCTGCGCCACGGGCGGTTTTGCAGTTTTCAATGTTACAAGATTTGGCCAGACTGCTTAAATTTTAAGCACTGACCAATCTTGTCTAGCACAAGTGGTGCTTTACTTATTTTTACCCTGAAATCTACCTTGAATCATACTCGCGTGTTACGGCAATCAACAAAAAAAACAAAGAAGCAATCAATACCCAGATCAGACGCCATTGTATGTGACATCTGATCAGGACGTACACGGTTTGGGAATTAATTATCAAATCTGGGACCGACAATCCGTGTTGATCAAAACAAAAAAATAGAGGAAGAAAACGGTTGCGTTCAAGCAGTGCATTCTTTTATCACTCTCAGTAAAGCGACCTTTGATCTTTTGGACACGCCGACTGCACCTGGATGTTTTGCAGTCTCAGTGTATTCACACGTGTCACACAAACGGATTAATTATCAGACTACCATTACTGATGATTCGTGTTAATCTCTTGTTTACCGCACAAAGGTCAGCGAAGTGTTGATGTTTTGACATTGTTTGATAATGACATAATTAATTTGTGCTGCGGTAGGTTGCCGTTATTCATCTGTCTCTCCAATATACATGTCAAATGACCGTTTAGAGCCTCTTAACTACCATAATATCGCATTTAAAAGGTGCACGGACATTGTCAGTTTGGGAAGACTTGACTATTTGTGATTTTTTAGATATCATTGATTCGTGAAAATTGGTTGGTTGGGGAAAAATGGGATTCAAAGCACAAACCTGTTGGACCGATTTATTAGCGTTTTGGGGTGTTTGAAATTGGTCCAGAATTCTTAATTTCGGTCCAGACCAGCTATTTTTCTGGTTTTCCGGAGCCCTGCTGATTAGATGCCACTTTCTGCTGCATCTGATCTGGGTCTACACTGTTTTTCCAATGTCCCTTTTATAGGACGCTAGGCATATGGGTAAGGTAAACAAATTGTATTTTGGATATAACTCTGTCAAGTCACTTATAAATATGTACATTGGAACCTCTTTATACGACGTTTCATTATAAGACAGTTTTGGACATAAGGCAATTTAAAGGTGGACCCCAAAGTTTTGTATCCAAACAAAAATGATTAGATTACTGATATATAGAAAATGACCATTTATGAATCATTTTGCTATCAACTACCATCAAATCAACAGCTGATAAATATATATTACAGGAGAAGAATCTTATAAGTATTTATATGCTTCCATTCTAATCCTGTTTTTATTTCATGTCTTGTGAATATCTTTGTTGTATTGTAGAATGAAAATAAAATATGTTTAAACTAATCAAAACAAGAATTATAGACTTATATATAACAAACAAACAATGTATAGATTATAGAGAAAAATGACCAGTTATAGTCATTTTTCTTGATAATCTATACATTTTTGTTTGGATAAAACACGGTTGTTAGCTAACATCGTTTTTACTTTCGATGCCAGCAATAGTGTTATAAGGAGTTGTGATATATACTTTCTATGTCTTTCCAATGGCTCTGTAATAAAAATATCCAAATCAAGATTTTTTTTCACAATACAAAAACATGCCTATTTAAATATACTGAAAATTTTACCACCAAAAAATGAAAATTTTCAGATAAAAAATTCTGATATTCTTCAAATTTCTGCTCAAAACATAGATTGTGGGTACTCGTTAGAACTACCTAGGTGAGGTGGTTCCAACATGTACCCACAATCTATGTTTTTGAGCAGAAATAAGAAAATAATGTATACCTCTGTAGACCCCAGTTTTACTATTTAAAGTGGGGTTTAAGGGGGTCAAAATTATATAGGTATGTTTTTGTGATTTTTTTTTTTTTTTTTTTCTTATTTCTCCATGAAAGCATATGATGTGGGTGCTCATTAGAAGCATCTCCATGAGTACCCAGAATAAAGAGACAAAAATATCAGTATTTTTTGTCGCACCCGAGTTAGCATGGGTGACTTAGGTGTGCAAGTTTCCGTCCATCCATTCTTCAGTGAACTTAGTCCACCGTAGCATCCCACCTAAATGAAGTCTACACACTAAACTTTTACATTTAGTTACACTTAACTGCTTGTTTTATTTCACTGTGATAAACAAGAATGAAAACTCTCACTCTTCTGGTGCTTGTTTTCAGACGTGACATAAACTTCATTATTGCATAAAAAGCAGTGCCGCACGTTATTAACAGCCGTGCATTAACCGGCGAAAAGCCGTGTATTAACATGGCAATTCACACGCTGTTAATGTGCAGCTACGCAACTTTCAGTATGCCTGGTCTGGGGCCACATAATTGCTGCCGTCACGAGATGTGTAGTGCCCAGCCCTTGAACGAGAATAGTTCGTGGAAATTGCATTCGTGAGACATCAGTGAAATAGCGAAACAAAATAGTGCAAGAAATAACGCGAAATGTAGCAAATGTTTTTAATTTTTATGCAATAATAGGGATCGAACACGGTTTTTCAATGCATTAACATTCGCCAGGTTCCTTGGGAGGTGTTGAAAACCGCGCCCTTCGGCCGGCCTCTGTGGCTCAGTTGGATGCGCCGTCCGACTGGAGACCAGGAGGTCACGGGTTCAACCCCCGCCGAAGTCGACAACATTCTTTCGTGGAGATTGATCGTGAAATATTTTCTACGTTCATTCTCTCCCTTCCACTGATTCAAGAAGGGCAGTTGTCAGTTTCTGGCGAAAGAATGTGCACAATACTGGTTAACCGCTTAGAGGACTAAGCCTGCCCAGTAAACGTGTGGCTAGGTAAACTGACCGCGCTCGACATGATCCCATTGGGTTGACTGGGCCGTAAAACCTCAACACAAACAAAAAACGTGCCCTTCGGCCTCGGTTTTCAACACCTCCCACGGGACCTGGCGAATGTTAATGCATGAAAAACCATGTTTGATCCCTATAATGAAGTTCTTTATATTTTCATTGAAAAGCTGTGAAATTTTAGTCCAGTATAAAGATATTCATCCCAATAATAGTGTTTCAAGGGGAATGAATACAGTTTCAGGGCAAGCAGCTCTTCTGAATTGTGGTCTCTTTTAAAAAGACAGTGATAATCAACTTCGGAGCAAATTCATTCCATTTAGAGTAGATTTCTTTTCAAAAGGGGCTTGGTGTGCAAGAAGCAAACAGGATGCTATTAAGTTGCCTCCCTTTGTAAAAAAAAAAAAAAAAAAAAACACACAAAAAAAAGATGGAAAATTTATGAAGTGTATCCAGTCAACTTAAAGAGACTGCCCTGTACCTTGTCTACAAAATGCACGGAACTGATCTAATTGCACATATTGTAACATATCCTCTTTTTTTCATTTCAATAGCCAAGGACTGCCCCCCAGATAGAGTCTACAGAGAAGATATGAGCACCTGTCCAAAGACTTGTGACACACTGTATGTTGTTGAGCCGGAAGAGTGCTTCCAAGATCCAGTGCCTGGGTGCGGATGCCGACGTGGTACAGTTTTACATGGAGACAGTTGTATAGTTCCACAGGAATGCCCTTGCCTGTATTTGAAAAAATACTATCAACCTGGAGATACAGTAATGCAAGCATGTAAAGAATGGTAAGTGATAGTATTGTCTTGATGATCGATTATGTGTATAGTTGATCGATCATCTGTCACTTTTTATCCCCCGACTGATAGGTTCGGGGGATATAGTGATCAGCATGGCATCCGTCTGTCCGTAGACGCATCCTTGTGTGCTCCATAACTTGGAAACCCTTAGACATATTTTGTTAATATTTGGTAGGAACATAGAGGAGGACCAGTAGGTGTGTTGTGTGCAAAAGAGACAACTCTCACTGTCTTTGTTATGCAGTTATCTCACCTGAAGCCAAAATCTTGTGCAGACCATAACTCCTATACTGTTTGAGATAATTTGATAATATTTGGTAGGGATGAAAAGGACCAATAGGCGTGTCAAGTGCAAGAGAGACAACTCTCACTTTTTTGTTATGTAGTTACCTCCCCTGAAGCAGAAATTGTAACCTCATTCTTGTGCGCTCCATAACTTTGATACCCTTAGACATACTTTGATAATATCTGGTAGGAATGCAGAGGAGGACCAGTAGGCATGTCACATGCAAGAGAGACAACTCTCACTTTATTCAGTATGTAGTTATCTCCCCTGAAGCAGAATTTGTACTTATCCTTGTGCGCTCCATAACTTTGATACCTTTAGACATATTTTGGTAATATTTGGTAGGAATAAAGAGGAGGACCAGTAGGTATGTCATGTGCAAGATAGACAACTTTCACTGTCGTTATATAGTTCTCCCCTGAAGCCAAAATCCTGTGCAGGCCATAACTCCTATACTGTTTGAGATAATTTGATAATATTTGGTAGGGATGGAGAGGAGGACCAGTAGGTGTGTCGCATGCAAGAGAGACAACTCCTACTTTATTTGTTGTTAGTTATCTCCCCTGAAGCCAAAATCTTGTGCAGGCCATAAATTTGATACCCTTAGACATATTTTGATAATGTTTGGCAGGGATTAAGACGAGGACCAGTAGATGTGTTGGGTTCAAGAGAGACAACTCTCACTGTTTTTGTTATATAGTTATCTCCCCTGAAGCTGAAATCTTGTGCAGGCCATAACTCCAATACTGTTTGAGGTAATCTGATAATATTTGGTAGGGATGAAGAGGAGGACTAATAGGCACAGGGATAAGGACTGACATCTTTTTCTGAGGATCCAGCTGGGCCCCTAATATTTGAATTTTAGGGGCCCAGCCCAAAATGTAGGGGCCCAGGATTTGAAACTGCACACGACAATAACATCTGCAATCAATTTAATTAAAAATTTCATTTGTATTAACCATGTTAACTAAATCTTTTCATTGATTGAAGTACTTAAGTTTTATAGCTCTAGATAAGAGTGGGTATTTTGTATCCAGGGATAATTTTCTTTATTTCTCAGTGAAAACATGTTGTGGGCATAAGGGGTGGCACCTATGGGGTTGTTTTTGCCCAAAATGACCAAAAAGTTGAGATAGGCTTAATATATACTGTATCTATTGACCGTCAATAGATACAGCATATATCTCTTCTTTTTCTCTGCCGGTTTGGTTACCCCAGATATGTAGCGCCACATTTTGCAAATTTGCAGGCACAAAATGATAAATCGTTTCAAAGGAAAAACAAAAGTAGAATACTCACGGTCGACACAATTTTTAGAAGGGAAAAAACTCCTTAGTCATTACTGGTAAAATGCAGAACCACTGAAAGTAAGCTGGACTATACCGAGTAAAAAGCGGCACTCTCCGGTAACGACATAACGAAGTTGTTCCGTTCTTTAATTTTAAAGGTCACGGAGCTTACACAGTTATTTTTTTTTTTTTATGTTTTTATAATATTTATGGGAGATTGGTAAGTCAGAACAGGTTACAGAGTGGATGGTATTGGGTAGCACTGTTTTCTAAAAAGCAAAACTGCCTCGTGAAAAGCATAGAATAGTTAGAATAGAATAATAGTATAAAGTCGGACTTCGAGGTGATGGATTTTAATTTATCAAGATAGATGCTTGATATCCGCTTCAGTGCAATAGCAACAAAATGGCCGACACGTTTATAAACAATCGATCTCAATCAAAATCACAGTTGCCAAGCAATCATGCTCGCCAGCTGGGCAACTGTATGGATAATTTTAGGGGCCCAGCCGAATTTCCACTCTCTTTGGGCAACTGCTAATCCTTATCCCTGAGGCATGTCCTGTGCAAGAGAGACAACTCTCACTTTCTTGTTATGTAGTTGTCTCCCCTGAAGCCAAAATCTTGTGCAGGCCATAACTCCCATACTTTTTGAGATAATATGATATAATTTGGTAGAGATGAAGAGGACCAGTAGACACATCACATGCAAGTGAGACAACTCTCACTTTCTTCTTCATTATGTAGTTATCTCCTCTGAAGCCAAAATCTTGTGCACTCAATAACTTTGATACCCTAAGACATATTTTGATAATGTTTTGTAAAAATGAAGAGGAGGACCAGTAGACATGTCACATGCAAGAGAGACAACTCTCACTATCTTCGTTACGTAGTTATCTCCCCTGAAGCCAAAATCTTGTGCACTCGATAACTTTGATACTCTTAGACATATTTTGATAATGTTTGGTAGAAATGAAGAGGTGGACCAGTAGGCATGTCCCATGCAAGAGAGAAAACTCTCACTTTCTTTATTATGTAGTTACCTCCCCTGAAGCTGAAATCTTGTGCAGGCCATAACTCCCATACTGTTTGAGATAATATGATAATATTTGGTTGAGATGAAGAGAAGGAAAGTAGGTGTGTCACATGCAAAAGAGACAACTCTCACGTTCTTCATTATGTACTTATCTCTCTGAAGCCAAAATCTTGTGTGTTCCATAATTTTGATACCCTTAGACATATTTTGATAATATTTGGTAGAGGCATTGATATCAAACAGTAGGTGTGGCACATGCAAAAGAGACAACCTCTGCTATGGTTGTTTTCTAGTTACCTCTCCTGAATGAATTTCTAAGCTCAATTCTTGAGTATGTGGTTGAAATATTTTGTTAATATTTGGTAGAAGCATAGATAAGGACCAGTAGGCATGTCATATTCAAGAGTACTCTTACTTTCTCCATTATGCACTTATCTCCCCTGATGCCGAAATCTTGTGCAGGCCATAACTATTTGAGATAACTTGATAATTTTTGGTAGGGACACATATCAGGTCAAGAAGGTATGTAGCATGCAAAAAGGACAACTTTTTACTCTGTTGATTTTTTACCCCAATAAACATACAGCAAGTTCCTTTACCTTTACAAGGTATTTATTTTTGCTATTATTTCTGAATATGTACACTCACAAATTCAAAGTATTTGCAAATAGTGTGTATGCTGTACTAATTATCACATCAGAAGTAATTATTAGATGATTTTGACAAAAAAATAAAAATAAATAAAGGAACACGCAAAAATAAAATCATTCACAGTGCACCTATTTTTGTTTTCACTTATTATTTTGGTCACATTTCATACTATCTTTGCATCTTTTCACTTTGCTCTCGTTCAATATAACCATGATATCGATTGAAATACACTAAATTTAAAAGTGGCAGTTTGGTCGGGGGATTTGCAATCTCCTCTGATGGCTATTTTTCCTCTTGAGATCAGAAAGAATTTTTTAGTCAACTAATTGGAAAATTCTATTTTTAGAAACATATTTCATGTATTTTCTCATACTTTTATAGGCAAGTGTAAAAAAGAAATACTCTGTTTTGGTCATTTTAGATGTGTAGTGTATTGAAGTGAAGAAATTTGATAAAAATCACCTGAAATAAGCACAGCTCCAAGTAAGGCATTTTTTCAACTGAAAAATACTGATATTTTTCTTATTTTTTCATGAAAACATACGTTGTGAGTACTTATTAGATGCACCTCATATGTTTTCATGGAGAAATAAGAAAAATATACTGTGGATACCGCCTCCTATCTGGAGAGCTATGAACAAGTATATGGAAGTGGGCTAAAATAAAAACAAATATATTTTCTACTAGTCAACTATTAGTCGATAATTGTCTGTTTTCTAGCTCGCATACATCGTTTTTACAAAATGATGATTAACTATGAATTTCTGGCAGATTTCGCCAGTAAGACCAGTGTTCAAGGAAAGATACCTACAGGATTTCCAGCATTCCTTAACCTTTGACCTGCTGAACCCGGATATACCCTGCCTTTGCAAACAGTGTAGATCCAGATCAGTTGGCTTCTGAAGAAGCCAACTGATCTGGATCTGCACTGTTTGCTATTAAGAATGTGAATTTGTATCAACATCCTGGATCAATTGATCTGATTGGCTGAAAATTAGAAGTGGGCATGGCACCTTAATTTATTCAGCATGACAAGGGTTAAATTCCTAAAAACTTATCAATATTTGAGCCCTCCAGAAACACCCCCTGACTGAACTATTGGCACTTCTGACTTGGATCACAAGGTCCTACTTTTTAATAAAATATCAAATATCTGCAGAGGGTTATAATTCTACTGACAGGGCTATGATCCTTGTAAGCAACTTCCAGGAGGAAAATGCCATAGCATTGGCTAGCTGACTCCAGCAGTGATTGGCATTAATGTGTTTGTATATAACCCTTGCTGCAAATTCAGAGCAGATGAAAACATGGTTTCAAGTTTTATTACCTTTACTGCTTTACTCAATGGGAGACAGTTTGCAAGAAATGTCAAACCCTGTTTTCTGGACAAAATATTTCAAAATGTTGTCTGCTGATTTTGAAAAATGGGATGTATTGTGCTGTAGGGTCTGGCGTCCGTCCATTTGTCTGCATAAACTTTTTCATTTACAGCTAACTCCTCCTACAGTTTACATCCAATCAAGCTGAAACTTGGTTTATTTTAGACCATTATATGTTGAGCAGCACATAGTGTTTCAAGGTTACAGTCCACCAAATATTAGCAGACTTAAGCCCATTTGAAAAATTCAGTAAACTTTTAGTTTCCAGCTTACTCCTCAGTTTATATGCAATCAAGCTGAAACTTGGTTTATAGTTAGACCATGATGTGGAGCAGTGCATTTTATTTCAAGGTTACAGTCCATCAAATATTTGCAAAGTTATGCCCCTTTGAAAATTTCAGTAAACTTTTGGTTTCCACCTAAATTCTCCTACAGTTTACATCTGATCAAGCTGAAACTTGATTTACGCCGGGCTCTATTTAAGGTTGTTTTTGTAAAATGTGTATGCATTTGGAGAACATCGGTTTTCTTCCAGTTTTATGGGGTTCTTAGTGGGGTTATATATAACTATTTCCCCCCTCCCCCCCCCCACTCCCCCCCACTTTTTTTATTATTCAAAGTCACACTTTTGCAGCAGAGAACTGTGCTATTGGTAACATAGTGAAATAAAAAATGGGAAGTACTGTGTAAAGTGAATGTAGCAATGTGGGTTTTGCTCATTTAAAAGAGAAATGAGCAGTTTTCCCATAGGAGCCCATATTTGACCATTCGACCTGAAATGAGCTTGTTGCTGTCAATATTTGTACACGTTTGAATTTTTTCATTTCGTTTTTTTTTTCGTCATACTACGAAGAAGAAACAAAAGATATTTTTCTTTGTTTACGATTGGAAATATGCATTCTCAAATCGAACGGATTATAAGCTGGTTTAATAATACAGTTTAATTTGGTATTAAAGCATGGAAGGATTTGGGTTGAAAGAAAACGTTATGAGTGGAGAAAAGAACAAAACACTGCTACATAGATGATTTCGAATATAGTATGTTCGGCCTAGGCTATGGATGGCGACATGTAATTATGTATGCGGGCTGGAAAATAGATGACCATAGTTGATATTTTTTACATACCTCTGATAACGTCTATAATGTTTTTATCGTTGAGTATTGTGATAATTTATATAATTACAATAATTTATATAATTACAACCTTTCATAAATTATAGCATTTTTTCACTATACGGTAAATGTCCTAAAATTTCGAACAAAATTAAATAATTTCAGTTCTTGCTGTTCGAAATTTTAGAAATTATGATTTGCTTAAAAATTTACTGTTCGAAATTTTAGGACAGATTCACTTAAAGCCAAAATTGACCTGGCTATCGGACGCTTTCGGACTCCGAAACGAAAAAAAAGGACCTACATGACAAAAGGGTTTACATATTTGCTATGTGTGATTGGTAAGCTGAATGTGAAATAGTATGAACTAATAAATAATTACCACACTGATATTTGTTTTTAATTCCATCGGATTTAATTCCATCCGATTAATTCTATGTCGAATAATGTTTCTCATAACAATCATTAATTATCCGGTACACTAATTAATCGCCAGATACGTTTGTTCGGCACTCCGGGACTGTGCCACTTTCTTAAAATAGGCTTGCTTAGTCCACTGTCTTCTTACGTAACAGCCCTCACTGAGATACACAAGCTGACCAAAAAATACTTCAAAAGGTTACCGCACATTTGTTCTAGTTTGAGCCACTACAGGAACACAAAGTCCCTTTCCTCAAAGGTGAAGTGTACAGAGTTTAAATGTGAAAAGCACAGACTGATTAGAATTTCCGTCGTTTTGAAGTGCAGTATTCACACTGCTTGCTGACATAATGCATTCTGTTGGCGATATGCATAGACCCAGGTCAGACCGCCCCGATACGTAGACTGCGCGGATGCGCATGTTGATCTTGTCTATGCTGGTCTCAAATGTCATAAGGTCGTTTCTATTGGAAAGGACTCATCCATAAACGAACAGTGCGGACAACCAGATCTGAATGCAGCCTGATCAAGATCAAAGATTTTAGCTCTACACCATACTGAACAACGTATACAAAACCTGTGAACTGTCATTATCGTTTTTAGCAATATTTCTTCCTTTAAAAAAATGTATTGTTTAAAATTCGGTAACGAAACGTATTGCAAAAATTATCTGTCATCCATAGTTATCCTTTTATTAGATCCCTGTTCAGGCGAAAATGTCCCTTTGCGCATTTGTGTAAGTCAGATCAGAGTGCGAGATGCTGTCTAGTGCAGGACGGTGACCACTCAATTCGCTGATTAGGTCATTGGTATGAATCGCAGTCTCCAGCAAGTGCACAGATTGATCACATTTGTAACAAATGATTAGGTTCATTTTGGCTTGTTGGGACCTACCGTCTCTGTTGGGACCATTACCTGTTCAAATAGGATGCACTGAGCATCAAGACAATCACGCGGTCAGACAGGAAATATTTTGCTGGTGGCGTTAATCCCCACGACAAAAACGTTTTCGGCGTGCTTATTGAAACCTTTGGCACGCTAAACTTAAATATTAGCGGCAGATATTATCGAAGGTCACAGTGTACGGACGAGCAGGAACGACCCAGATCAGAATTTGAGGATGCACATGCTTATTTATTTCGTGTGTAGCGCTTTCTTACTAGCGCATGTGCGACACACTTTGCAGAAATGATCAGATCAACTTTGGAATTCTGTATAGCGGTCACACGACTTACCCAAATACCGGAATACTGCCGAAATACAGGAATACCCGTGAAAAATACAGGAAAACCTTTGACGACACCAATACTGGCTTTAATTAAGAAACGAATATACTCGGAGGACCATCTTGAAAAGCCCAGAGGCCAATTCCCCCAAAGTTTCATTCCCTTGCTCTCTGCAGCGTCTGATCTGGGTCTACGCTGTTTGCACAGGCCTATCTGTTCCAATATTTAGATTCTTTAAATTTTAAATACGTGCCTATTTCGTATGCATTTCTGACGAGAAAAGGCTCCATAAAATATGTTTGTTTTTCTCCCGAAGAGGTTTTTGCCACGATTTCACATGACGTACTGCTACGAGCACGAGATTTCTTAATGCGGGACAAGGGGAATGTTGCTTTGTGACTTCATTTTTTGAGTATTTTAATAATTATAATGTTCTCAATATATACATAATGTAAAAGAACAACAGTATACTTACATTTATTTATACCCTGGTAAATGCGGAGTAAGGTCCTCACTCTTTAGGTTTTACTGTTTAAAGGGAGCTAATTGCATATGCCTTGATGATGCATATGCCTTGATGAATTTTACGAGTCGGACCCAGCATTTTTTTATGAATCAGGGGCGGATCCAGGATGTTTCTGAAGGGATTCGATTTGATCGAATTTCCGTACTTACTCTTCGTATTCGGACAGACAGGCCTGAGCAAACAGTGTACACCCAGATCAGACGTCACAGAACGCATTTAAACCTTCACTGAAACGGTGATGTATTTAACCAAAGATTTGTAATTCCAAGAACTGGAGTTTACATGCCTGTTTGTTACCACAATCTGACTGCCCTTGCATCGGAAGATGATCTGTCTTCACTCAGGCTGGTCGCACGTCTTATTGTCCTAAAAGTGTTTTCCAAATTTCCACGTTCCCTGTTCCCCCTAACTAGTTTCATTCCCTCTTGCTCTGCAGGGTCTGATCTGAGTCTACAGTTTGCATAGGCCTATCTGTCCCAGTACTTAGATTCTATTTTAATACCTGCCAGTTTCATATGCATTTCTGACGAAAAAAATGTTCTATAATTTAACGAACATAAGTGTGTTTTAATTCTAAGGGTTTCCGCAACAATTTCTCGTGATGTTACCGTTCGAGCAAGCGGTTTCTTTATGCGGGGCAAGGGAATGTGACTGTTGCATTTTCTGTATTTTCACATGTCCCAGAACTGCATGGCGTCGTCCGGTGGCGTATCTGAGCAGATCCATGAAAATCTACGTAGGTATAGCAATAAGACATACGAAGGAGTGGTGATATACACGAACAAACTGCAAATAGTCAGATCGTATGGATTTATCCTGGCCTTCGTTTTTCAACCGGAATATTTATCATGTCTGTCACAAGGTAACAACAATTCTAGATCGCCTGCGCATAATCTAACCCTTATCACGCGGACATTCACGTGACTGTCACGTGGAAATGGCTAACATTGTGATGGAAGTCTCTGTCTTTTTTTTTTTTTTTTTTTTTTCTTGTGAGATTTCAGTCAGTATCTTCTGGGCTTGTATAAAATTAAAATACGGTTCCCATGCCATTTATGTACATAAAATTCAATATGACACTGCTGTGTGCATTTACGTTTTGTGGTGGCTTTCAACACTACTACTTTAGTTCCCGGTTCCGTAAAGGAAAAACCGTTACCGAAATTAGATTGTGCCAATAAAAAATTACTTGAAGAAAGCTGTGTTCAAAATTTTAGAAATCCCCTTTTTGCAAAACTGCTACTGTTCGAGATTTTAGGACATTTCCAGAAATTATTTGGGGCAAAAATATTAGGTGTTCGAAATTTTAGGACATTTACCATACTACAATCTATAGGGAGCTAAGTAATGCATGACAGATTAGTTTCCCGACGTATTGATGCTTTACATCAATGTTTTCTTGTTTATATTTAGACCATGATGTGGAGTAGTCTGTATGCTTTCAAGTTTACAGTCCACCAAATATTAGCAGAGTTTTGCTCCTTTAAAAATTTCTGTAAATTTTTCGTTTCTGGCTAACTCCTCCTACAGTTAACATTTGATCAAGCTGAAACTTGATTTATAGTTAGACCCTGATGAGGGGCAGTGCATAATTTTTGAGGTTACAGTCCACCAAATATTAGCAGAGATAGCGTTTTTGAAAATTTCTGGTAACTTTTAGTTTCTGGCTAATTCCTCCTACAGTTTACATCCGATCAAGCTGAAACTTTGTATATAATTAGACCATGATGTGGAGCAGCACGTATTATTTTGAGGTTACAGTCCACTAAATATTAGCAGAGTTATTCATTTTTGAAAATTTCTGTTAACTTTTGGTTTCTGGCTAACTCCTCATATATTTTATATCCTAGCTGAAACTTTGTAACTAGATACAGTGGAACCTCTGTCAAGCAGCCACCAAAGGAATGGCCCATTTTGGCTGCTTAAAGGAGGTGGCTGCTCAACGGAAATGCACACTCATGGGCAATTTTGAGATAGCTGGAGGACTGATATAGCCCAAATGGTGGGACGTTAGTGAAATACACACTATGATTATGATACTCCTTCAGCATAATGGTATTTATCTATATTTATTTATTTATTGCCTGTAACATACCAAAATTGTCCAAAATAACAATTATGTATTATTCTGATCAATTTTTAGGATAAAAGTCACAGTTTGCTCAAGAAGTATTCAGAAGCCTGCTAATTAGTATACCATAATAACACTAAGAATTGGGATAGATAGGCCTGTGCAAACAGTATAGACCCAGGAATAAAAATAGCCTTTAACAGGAGGGACCACTCATCGGAGGTGACTGTTAGTGGAGGTACTTCTATTCACTATGATGTGGAACAGTGCATATTCTTTCCAGGTTACAGTACACTAAACATTAGCAGAGTTATGTCCCTTTGAAAATTTCGTGAACATTTTGTTTCTGGCCACTACTCCAACAGTTTATATCTTATTAAGTTAAAACTAGGTTAATAGTTAGACCATGATGTGGCGGAGCACATGTTTTTTCAAGGTTTAAGTCCATCAAATATTGGCTGATTTATGCCCCCTATGAAAATTAATGTAAACTTTTTGTTTTCCACTAACTCCTCCTTTAGTTTACATTCGATCAGGCTGAAACTTTGTAAATAGTTACAACATGATGTGTGGAACTGGGTGTTTAGTTTTGAGGTTAGAGTCCACCAAATTTTAGCAGAGTTATATGCCCTTTGAAAATTTTTGTAATTTTTTGGTTTCAAACTAACTTCCCTTACAGTTTACATTTGGACTAGCTGAAACTTGGTTAATAGATAGACTATGATGTGGAGCAGGGCATACTGTTTTGAGGTTACAGCCCACCTACATTAGAAGAATTTTGCCCCTTTGAAAATTTTCGTAAACTTTTCTTTCTGGCTTTTGTAAACTTCTCTTTTCTGGCTAACTCCTTAACAGTTAAAGTAATAGCCCATCAGTATGGAGCAGCAAGTATTGTTTTGAGGTTACAGTCCACCAAATATAAGCAGAGCTAAGCCGCTTTGAAAATTTCCGTAGACTTTTTGTTTCTGGCTTTCTCCTGCAGTTTACATCACATCAAACTGAAACAAAGATGAAAGTGTATATTTATACAGTTTATACTGCCATTTTTCATTATAGCACTGAATTGTACAAGAGTCAATATATGTTTTACATCTGATTACTTGCCATAGGTATATGATGCCTCTGCTTGCAGAGCTCTTGTTTTTCTTTGACTGGGCAACTGGCACATGTAACTGTCATTTCTGTAAACTGTCAGTGAAGCACTGCAGAGGTAAAAGCTACTATCACACTACTTTCTCTCAGAGAACTAGATTGTATTCCTGAATAAACTGTCAGTCAGAAGGCAATCAGATGACAGGCAATCCTCACACAGCATGATGTATACCCTTTACTGGGGAGCTGATAGCTCAGTTAGTAGAATTATAAGCCCCTGGTATCTGTTATTTTGATTTGTTGCCATGACAAAAACTTAAAGATTATGGGTATCCACTGGAATCAACTCACAGCAAAATACAGTATTCAACCTAATTACCGCACATACCCCTATAAGTGCACAGTCAAGCAATTTTGTAGGCTTCAGATTGCAGTCTGTGTTATATTATCTACTTTTCTTTATAATAGCATTATGTTGTGGGACTTGTCAAGGCAATTCAGATGAGTACCCACGCTTTTGTAAACTTTTGAGGTAATCCAAATGAATACCCACAATATATAGAGTTTATTTGTTTGTTTTGATCAATTACAGAGAAATAATTCACTAGTGTTCTAAGGCTTGCGCGTAAAAAACGAGTGAGGGAAGTGAACAAATATTTTAAACGAAAGCCTTAGAACACGCGTGAATTATTTTTCCGTAATCGATCAAAACAAACAAATAAACTGTTTATTATATTTTCATTCATGTTTTAGCTTTGAATTTTCACATTCAGCCGTTATGATTTCCTACTGAAATAGTTCCAGTCAGTGCATAAATTTCAGGAGGTGTGGTTTATTTTGAAAATCAGTCGCCACCTTGTTTTCACTTTAATGCAAAAATCATCCTGTGCTAGAAATACAGAGTCAACAATGTCACAAAAGTTGAATTGGATTATCAAGAAAATCATACTTTATATTTGCTTTGCAGGTCTTTCCTCAAAAACATCAACTGGACGTGAAAATTGCCATCTGATCTCCATGATTTTATCAAATTTTCCGCGAAACATCAACTATTGTTAATGTTGTTACCAACAATGTCAGCAATGTCGCCTAGCAATTATGATGTCAAAACTTTCGAAATGAAATAATTCACTCAGTGAATTATCGATTATAATTCACTGAGAAATCTCAGTAAATGACTGCTGAAAATGTAATAAATACTTTTATAAAGTAAATCACAACACAAATCATATAAGCATAATTAAACACACCACTCAGGAAGTCCTCTGCTCATATTCCATGTGTGCCCTTATTAGGAAGATATTTAACTACATTATTTCAAGTAATTTTGAAAAACTTAAGTGCACAGTGTGGTAATTAGGTCGAATACAGTATTTGCCATGACGTATGCCCCATACTGTATTTTCCGTAAGTACTCAGGCAGACGGGCCTGAACAAACAATTTTGACCCAGCTCAGAATTATGCCAGCTCAGAGTGTCATCTGATTAGGGTCTAAGATTAGAAGTGAAGGTGTCCAAGTACTTTGGGTAAATGATAGCCGTAGATAAGGCACGTTTTTTTTTCAAATTAAAAGTACTGTATTGATATTTTTCTTATTTCCTCATGACAACATATATTGTGGTCACAACATATTTTTTTATGGAGAAATAAGAAAAATATTCATCTAATACTCTGTCTTATCTGAAGTTATGACACTATTGTACCTTTTCTTTGCAGTGTATGTCAGGAGGGACGATTTGTGTGTCCTGATAAAAGCTGCTCCAGTACATGCTCTGTTTTGGGCTTTCATGTCGAGAGTTTTGATGGGAAATATATTGATTTTGAAGTTGGAGACGATCCATGTACCTACACATATGTGGTGGTAAAACGGATTTTTTTAGTCATTTTTTTATACCGCCAGCACCATCATTACGAAAACATGCCTATTCAAATATATTGAAACTTTTACCAAAAAATGAAAATTTTCAGATAAAAATTTTTGATATTTTTCCTATTTCTGCTCAAAACATAGATTGTGGGTACTCATTAGAACTGCCTGGCTGAGGCAGTTCTAACGAGTACCCACAATCTATGTTTTGAGCAGAAATAAGAAAAATAATGTATACCCCTGTAAACCCCAGTTTTACTATATAAAAGTGGGGTTTAAGGGGGTCAAAATTATATAGGCATGTTTTCGTGATGTAGTGGCAGGGTATTTTGGTTTCATGAGGTCATCCATGTGTCTGCCGTATGTCCATCTGCCCATATTTTCGTTTTCAGAGATAACTTGAGTAAATATCAATGGGTTTTCACCAGACTTGCTATATGCATTGATACTGTGCAGATCTGGTGGGCAAATTTTGTCAATTTTTGACAGAGTTATCTATTAAACCCATCTTTGAATGATTTTTCGAATGAATTGGGCGATATTTTGTTTTGTGTAGCCCAGTTTAACACAACCTCTTTGTCTGTCAGAGTTATCACTTCAAATACAGGATTTTCCTGTATCAATTCTATTCAATTGCTTGTCATTTTCAGCTTTTGAATGACATTTTGTAAGAAATTCTATTCTCATCAAGTCACTAATATTTCTTTGCAAAATTTGGGAAACACTGGCATGATCTCACCACAGAAAAATCAGCTTTTATAATTTATCAAAGATCAAGGCAGCTGTGACAATAAGTCTTCCTGGCCATCTCCTCATAATCAATACTGGATTAGTAAATTTATTTTTCCATAAGGATTGATCTTGGAAAGACCAAACATACAAAAGAATCAAATTGGAAGTTTAGTTTCATTGAGACTATTCATATGTATTCAGTATTCAGACACCTCAACTCCATACCATACTTTATCTGAAATTTTAAAAAGTACAATTTACTAACTAATGTTGTGTCTAAAAATAGCTGGATGAGAGGCAAACAGTGTAGACCTTGATGAGATGCTGCATTTTGCAGCATCTCATCTAGGTCTACACTGTTTGCTCACACCTGTCTGACCAAATGCATACAGTAAAGTATAACATGTAGTAAGAGTCATATTCATATGGCAGCAATATAGTTTGCCATCTTAACCCTAGTCCTGCTGAACCCGGATATGTCCTGTCTTTTCAAACAGTGTAGATCCAGGCCAACTGATCTGGATCTGCACAGTTGGCTTCTGAAGAAGCCAACTGATTTGGATCTGCACTGTTTGCCATTAAGTATGTGAATTTATATCAACAATCCGGATCAAGTCGTCTGATTGGCTGAAAATTAGAAGTGGGTGTGGCATCTTAATTTATTCAGCAGGACAAGGGTTAATAAAAACTTGATTTTCTAAGATATCAGTATGGGCTTGATCTCAAGGGAAATAAAATAAAAACTACCTTATAATTAAGTACGTTGAAATTCAGTTTGTCAAATCTGAGGCTAGTTGCTAAGACAATCTCCCCACAAAATTTCATGTACCAAATTTAATACCTTCAGGATCACACACCTAACCTAATGGTACTAAATTCAAGATGCCCAGTGGTAAGTGCTGTGTAGCAGCCATAAAATGTCTTCCCATGGGTTTCTTGATGCAGACCTGTCGATATCTCAAAAACTATTTGAGTAAGAGCATTGAAATTTGGTGTGCTTATTGGGGATAATAAGTAGATTATCTGAAGATTATCTGAATAATTTAAAAAAAAAAAATAAAAAAAAAAAAAAATGAAATTTTGTTTCTGGAGTTATGCCCCTATTAATATAATGATAATGAAATCTTGTCAGCCAGATATCGATTTGATTCTTTGTATGTTTGGTGTTTCCAAGATCAGTATTGATTATGATGGGATGAAAACTATTTTAGCCAAGGACTTGAAACTTTGTGTGCTTATTGGGAAACGATGAATCAATTACATGATAAATTTTTGCAAAAAAATCTGATTTTTATGTGCCCACCCTTGAACAATGGTGAAAAGAGCATATAATGTTACCCCTGTTCATTTGTCCGTCCATCCATCTGTCCCCATCCGCATCCGGCATTAGCAATTTATATTTAAATTTTTTAGGCAGGGGCATCCGTGTCCTTTTGACACATTTCTAGTTTTTCTAGAGTCATGACCCTTGTAATATAATGTTAATGAAATCTTGTCAGCAAAATATCTCAAAATCTATTTTAGCCAGGCCTTGAACTTGGTTAACATATTGAGGATGAGGAGTTATCTTTTGAAAAAATCTGATAAATTTTGACAGAGTTATGCCCCTTTCAAACATTGGCATTTTGTATGGGCAAGCATACAGTTTGGGGCATAGTGTTAAGTTTTTTTTGTTTTTATTTTTGGTAAGGGGCATTGTGTTTAGCTGTTTTTTTGTTGTTGTTTTTTTAATTTTTAATAATTTGTTTTAAGTTTTTGATTATAAAAAACATGCCTCATTAAGACAAACACATCAAGACTTGAGTTCCAGTATTTGAAGCTGGTAAATCAGTAGTTCTTCTGATACAGTTATACCTCAACAGCTTGAACATCTTTGGGACCATGGAAATTTATTTGAGTTATGGGTAGTTTGAGCACTGAGGGTTAATCATGGTGCCAGGTTAGGAACCAAATGGTGTTAATTTAGGGATGTCTTTTTGATCCTCTATACCTTACTGGTATGTTGAGTGTACTCATTAGAATTGCCTCAATGAAGCAATTCTAAAGAATATACACAACATACAATTTCATGATAAAATGAGAAAATTTCCCTAGATATTTCCAAATATTTGTTTTCTTGAGCTATCAGAAGAATTTCGTAGGGACTCAAAAGCGAATTCGAATCATCCAAGGTAAACAAGCCATCTGTGTAGGAGTCATCAAGGTCTTACTGTACTTTAGTGTGAATGTCCCACTTTAGGTCTGACATGAAATAGGAGCAGTAAGAGCTTATCATTTGCTGCATAAGGGTTCTGAATGATCAAACTGATCAAGTACTTAGGGCCCAGTTGTTCAAAGAATTGTTAGCTTAATGAGCTTGTTAGTGGTCAAAATGTTAACTGTTCTAGCAAGTACAATATCTACTTCACAGGTATTTTTTGCTGAAAAAATGTGAGTAGCTTTTGCAAATGCAAAAGCTACTCACATTTTTTTTTAACAAACATATTAGTATATATGCCATATTTAATGATCAAAGTTTTAACAATATATTAACTAATGACATTGTTAGTTTTGATCAGTTGCGCCCTGGATGGCATCTTAACCCTTATCATGCTGAATAAATTGTGATGCCATGCCCACTTCAAATTTTCAGCCAGTCAGGTTACTTGATCCACATTGTTCATACAAATTCAAATACTGAATGGCAAACAGTGCAGATTCAGAAGCGAACTGATCTGGATCTGCACTGTTTAAAAAGACAGAGTATATTCAGGTTCAGCAGGACCAGAGTTAATTTATTCAGCATTACAAGGGTTTAGATCAGTTAGATACAGGTCTATAGCTTTGTTCACTACAGCCCTCTCTCCCTCAGTGACCTTGAAGTCAAAGTCGTGGACTTAGAAATTATTCACACTAAGGCTGGCACAATTAATCTGATAATTGATTAATTGATCGATAAATCCACAAAAATGATTATCATTACAGATTTGCTAATAATCGATCATTTGATTTCTGTGTCTGTTACTTTACTGTATTTACCCTTAGTATTCAGACACCTCAACTCCATACCATACTTTATCTGAAATTTTAAAAAGTACAATTTACTAACTAATGTTGTGTCTAAAAATAGCTGGATGAGAGGCAAACAGTGTAGACCTTGATGAGATGCTGCATTTTGCAGCATCTCATCTAGGTCTACACTGTTTGCTCACACCTGTCTGACCAAATGCATACAGTAAAGTATAACATGTAGTAAGAGTCATACTCAGACAGACAGGTAAAATTATGACCAAATCTTCAGCGATTACTAATCGATTATTGATCACAGTGGCAGGACTGATAATCAATTATTTTTTCAGCTCTGATTAGCCAGCCTTAATTCACACACAAAATGTTAATACTGGTTCTGCTGAACCCGGATATAATCCACCTTTGAAAACAGTTCTTCAGAAGCCAGCTGTGATCTGGATATTCACTGTTTTTCATTCAGTAATCTGATTGGCTGAAAATTAAAGTGGGCATGGCAACATAATTATTCAGAATGGCAGGGGTTAAATGTTTGAGTTAAAGTTTTAGGAGATCTATGTCTTCTGAATGCTAGATGGATAAATCCTCCTAACAGTTTTCGTCAGATCAGGTTAAAACTTGGTGGACAGTTAGACTGTGAGGTTTTGAAGGTACATTACACCAAATTTTGATAAAGTTGTTATTCTGTGAAGATTGTTCAGGCAGGACTTTATTTCCAGCTCAATCCTCCTACAGGCTTTTTCTGGTGTTTGTGGCTTCAATTTTTCAATGTGGCTTACAATTCATCACTAAAACATACCTATGTAATTTTGACCCCCTTAAACACCACTTTTATGTAGTAAAACTGGGGTTTACAGGGGTGTACATTATTTTTCTTATTTCTACTCAAAAACATAAATTTTGGTACTCGTTAGAACCACCTTGCCGAGAGGTTCAAACGAGTACCGACAATCTATGTTTTGAGCAGAAATATGAAAAATATCAGAGTTTTTTATCAGAAAAAAATTTCCGTTTTTGGAGATGAAATTTCCTATATATTTGAATAGGCGTGTTCTGGTAATGTTATTATGTATCACATCTTCTCTGCCATGTGCAGGGTATCATGCAGTGTCTGCGATTCTTTGTGGAATCAAATTCTTTCCTATTAGAGTAGATCCTTTCCAGAATGTGCTTGGTACTCAAACAGAAAGGCACAAAGGTTATCTTCCTTGTACAAAATGGTGAAAAAACTACTGTTAACCCTTGTTCGGCTGAATAAATTAAGATACTTGGTCCGGATTGTTGCTACAAATTCACATACTTAATGGCAAACAATGCAGATCCAGATCAGTTGGCTTCTGATGAAGCCAACTGATCTGGATCTACATTGTTTGCAAAGGCCGGGTATATCCGGGTTCAGCAGGACTAGGGTTAAAGTGTTTCCCATTCCCTTAACTCCTCCCTGTACTTGTGCTTACCTTATTTACCCTATGTATTCAGATACCCCAACCCCCTTACCATACTTGTTCTAAAATTTGAACAAGTACAATTTACTACTTGATGTGTCTAAAAATTGCTGGATGAGTGGAACAGTGCAGACTCTGATGAGACACCATCTCATCTTGGTCTACACTGTTTGCTAAGGCTTGTCTACCGAATACATAGTAAGTAAGGTAAATTGACCAAGTTCATTTCACTACGTGTTGATATGTCTAAAAACTGCTGTATGAGTGGCAGACAGTATTGACACTAGACTGGCTCCAGTCTTCAGTGACTACCTATTTTTTCTTATAATCCTGTTTGATAATCCACTAAAATAAAACCAAAATAATATCATGACTATAAAGGCTGGTCACCAGCCTTTACAGTCATGATAATATTTTCGTTTTGGTCACTAGTGACCAGTCTTTATAGTTGTGATGTTATTTTGGTTTTACTTAAATGGATTATCAAACATGATTATGAGAAAAAAAAAATAGTCACTAGAGACTGGAGCCAATCTATCTTGACACTGATCAGATGCTGTATTTTGTTTATTTTACTACCTGTCAGCATGTCTAAATTGTTAGATGAGTAGCAATCAGCTTAGACCCTAATCAAACATTCTGTAGTGTCTGATCTGGGTCTTCACTGTTTATTCTGCCGGACTACTCTGCTGTCTGTATTTTTCAGAAAGTCATTTTTTGCCTGGAGCTTAGCATAGAATGAGAAAATTTGCAGACTTATGTCATAATTTAATGCAAATCTTTTTGTGTAACTACCTATGCACAAAAAGTTTTTGCCGGCCTCGGTGGCTCAGTTGGATGCGCCGTCCGACTGGAGACCAGGAGGTCGCGGGTTCAACCCCCGCCGAGGTCGGCAACATTCTTTCGTGGATATTGATCATGAAATATTTTCTACGGTCATTCTCTCCCTTCCGCTGATTCAAGAAGGGCAGTTGTCAGTTTCTGGCGAAAGAATGTGCACAATACTGGTTAACCGCTTAGAGGACTAAGCCTGCCCAGTAAACGTGTGGTTAGGAAAACTGACCGCGCTCGACATGACCCCATTGGGTTGACTGGGCCATAAAGCCTCAACACAAACAAACAAAAAGTTTTGTTCTATTTGTTTTTAAAAAAAATGAATATTTTCACTTTTTTCTGTAATAAAACAGCTGCAGTTTTTTTGCAGAAATCTGTAGGGTAGGTAACTTTGGAGGCAGGTTTTCAACAAGTACCTTTGTTCAAATTTTCTTAAATTTTCACAATTAAGTTTTGAAGCATAGAATTAGATAAACTTTACAAAAAAATCATTTTACTAGTAGAAATTGTATAGGTCAGACCATTTTTTGGCTGTAAATTCAGCTTTAGGGTAATTATTTGAAACAGAAAAGACAAATGGTTTCTGATAAGATATGGCCAGTCAGGACAAAGTATTATCATTTAAAATAAAATGTCATGAAAAGCTCATCTTTACGAGTGATGTTGAAACACTATTCAGTAGTATTTTTATTCTGTTTTGTAGCAATTTTCTGAAACAGGAGAAGACATCTTTTGGATTAAACTGTTAACCAAGAAATGTATAGATGTATTACATGCCCAGTGTATCACACAACTAAAGGTGAAATATTTCCAAACCACAATCGATGTTAACAGAAGATCTGATCAAGAGGATAAATGGAACGCTCTAATCAATGGTGTGGCTGTAGACCTACCATACAATGATGGATTTGTCGACCTCAAACAGCGCACTTCAGTATTCATGATAGTACAAGGACATCAATTCTCAGTTGCATATAATGGTTACCAAATAGTTTATATTACACTAAATCCAGACTATCAACATCAGGTATATGTACATAATTAACCCATAGTAGACTGAATAGACTCTCCTACACTTTATATTGGAAGTCCAATTTCAATTTAAGGTATGTCTGGCTATGAGATTTACATGTTCCTTGAGAAAAATGGCTAAACTGTTTGCAAACAGTGGATACCCTGATCAGGACCCTGATTCTGCGGCATCTGATCTGGATCTGCACTGTTTGCCAATTACCCTTTTACGAGTCTCCCGACTATAATGGGTTAATACATGGCTATATTCTACCAAATTACCACAAATATCCCTATATGTGCACAGCCTAGCAATTTCTTAATCTTCAGATTACACCCATGTACTTTTATCTACTTCTTTATAAAAGCATACAAGGGATGTCGAAAACTGCAAACACAATGTATACTTGACAATCATGGGATATACAAAATAGATGACTGTAATTAGGGGTTATATAAAAGCCCGCTGTAAGTTGAGATTCAGTGTCAAAAACATACATGATAAGATATGTGTTGTTTATGGGGATAAACAAATGTCATTTTCCACAGTTTATAGGTGGTTTACAAAATTCAGTTCCAGTCAGGAATCAGTCAAGGATGCCCCTTATTTAGGAAGACCCAAGTCTGCAATTACCAAATCTAACATCAATAAGATCAAATCCATTATTAAGAAAGATGCACGTCTCAATGTCAGACAGCTGGCACAAATGACAAACTTCAGTTTAGCATCTGTTCTCTTCATTCTGAAGAAAATTCTAAAGCTCACAAGATAAGTGCTTACTGGATCCCCCATTTGCTTATGGATGAGCAGAAACATACTAGGGTACAAATGGCAAAGCAACTGCTGAATAAGTAGCCAGAATGTCAGAAAAAGGTGTTTGATAGGCTCATAACTGGTGATGAGACATGGGTCTATTTTTATGAGCCCAAGCAGGAAGTTGATAACAGGATATGGGCACTGAAACATGCCAAAAGGCCAAGTATTGAAAAACGAACACTGACAGCAAAGACGGTGTTATACACCATTATTTTTTCAGAAATTCTGGGCCACTCATGCTCTAAAAAATTGCGAACAAAAATGAGAAAAGTACATCCAAAAACGGGTCTCCAGCATGTCCATTTGATACATGACAATGCTCCAGCCCACAAATCCTCAACTGTAGCACATGTTTTGAAGTCTGAAAAGGTTAGTGTATTGTTGCACCCTCCCTGCAGCCCAGTGTGTCAATATTTAGGTAAATTCTGTATGTAAAATTTCAGGTGTGGGGAATCTGTGGCAAGTACAACGAGATCACTGCAGATGATATGACAAAAAGGGACAACTCAACTGATCCAGACCCTCAGGGCTTTACCTACTCATGGGGTGACCCAACCTGTAGGCGAAAGGTGGAATATAGAGATTACTGTACGGATGAAATGGTATGTTTATTGCTTGGCATACTGGGTAAAATTTACAGCAGACAACATTTTGAAATGTTTTTCTTATTTTTCAGGCAAATAATTTTCTTATTTCTGAACAAAAACATATGTTGTGGGTACTCAATTGAAGTGCCTCAGCGAGAAATAAGAAATTTTCATGCAAATTGTCTCCTTAGGAAACACTGTGCATGAAATATCGGAATCCATCATGAGGAATTTCAAACAGGGACTAGGCTTGCCGAGTCCCTGGTTGAAATTTCTACCTCGAAGGTGAGATTTCCCTATCCTGCAAGGACTGGCTCATGATGGATTCTTTTTTTGCCATCTTTAAGTGGATTGTTCCTAGGACAGTGGATTAACTGGTGGACTGCACTGATCATGTGAGATAGAGTTTCTCACATGGGCAAAAAGCCTATCTCATATAGGCAAAAGCGAGAGAATGTTATATCTTATTTTCTGGGAAAAAACGGGAAAATACACCAATTTGTTATCTGCTGAATTTGTCCAGAGAATAATAAAGGTCATACACGACATCATAATCTGAATTATTCATTCACTTATTCAGGGGATCTAATGCATTTGATATATTTCCTGACGTGTTTTACAAGAAAGACAATTGTGATGTTCTGTTTGTTTTCTTGCACAAAAAATCCCTGGGAACAATTCTTTTCTTTTGTGGGTAGACCCCTTTTCAGAAGGATGTTAAAATAATTTGACAGTTGTCGTCTGCTTTGTCATCTGCTTGTGATTTTAAAAGTCATTTTTGCAAACAGTGTGAAACCAGATCAGACTGCTCCTCTAGGAGCAGTCTGATCAGGGTCCACACTGTTCACCTATATGCAAAAAAAGGTTTGAAAAGTTTGCAAGAATATTCAGCAGATGACATAAACAGGCGACATTTTCAGATGCAGGTTTTCTTGGCAGTTTAAGGGTTACGGTAAATGTCCTAAAATTTCAAACAAAATTAATTTCAGTTCTGGCTGTTCGAAATTTTAGGAATTATGATTTGCTAAAATTTTTACTGTTGGAAATTTTAGGGCAGATTCACTTACAGCCAAAATTGACCTGGCTAACGGACGCTTTCTGACACCCGAAACAACACAAAAAGGACCTATACGACAAAAGGGTTGCCTTATTTGCTATGTGTGATTGGTAAACTGAATGTGAAATTGTATGAACTAATAAATAATTAACACACTGATGTTTGTTTTAAATTCCATCCGATTAATTCCATGTCAAATAAATGTTTCTCATAACAAAACAATTAATTATCCGGTGCACTAATTAATTGCCAGATACGTTTGTTTGGCACACTTTCTTAAAATAAGCTGGCTTAGTCCACTGTCTTCTTAAGTAACAACCATCTTCACTTTACCACACGAAGATATACAAACTTCAAAAGGGTATGGCAAGTTTGTTCTTGTTTGAGTCACTACAGAAACACAAAAGTCCCTTTCCTCAAAGGTGAAGAGTACGGAGATTAAATGTGAAAAGCGCAGACTGATTAGAATTTCCGCCATTTTGAAGCACAGTAATCACACTGCTTGCTGACATAATGCATTCTGTTGGCGACATGTGTAGACCCCGATCAGACTGCCCCGATACATAGACTGTGCGGATGTGCATGTTGATCTTGTCTATGCTGGACTCAAATGTCATAAGGTCGTTTCTACTGGAAAGGACTCATACATAAACAAACAGTGTGAACAACCAGATCAGCTTGCACTAAATGCAGCCTGATAAAGATCAAAGATTTTAGCTCTGCACCAAACTGAACTACATATGCCAAACCTGTGATATTATCTTTTTTAGCAAAGTCTTTCTTAAAAAAAAAAAAAAAGTTCTGTCGTTAAGAATTCGGTGGTGGAACAGATTATCTTCTACATGGAAACAAAACTTATTGCAAGAATTATCTGTCATCAATACTAATCCTTTCATTAGATCCCTATTCGGGCGAAAATATCCCTTTGTGCATATGTGTAAGTCAGATCAGAGTGCCCTACACAGTCTAGTGCAGAACAGTGTCCACTCAATTCGCTGATTAGGGCATTGGTATAAAACAATGTAATACATGAAGTGCAGTCTCCAGCTAATGCACAGACTAATCACATTTGTAACAAATGACTAGGTTCATTTTAGCTTGATGGGTCGGGACCATTACCTGTTCAAATAGGATGTGCTGAACATATCATGACAATCACTGGTCAGACAGGAAATATTTTGCTGGAGGTGTTAATCCCCATGACGAAAACGTTTTTGGCGTGATTATTGAAATCTTTGGCACGCTAAACTTAAATATTAGCTGCAGATCTTATTAAAGGAAACAGTGTACGGACGAGCAGGAATGACCCAGATCAGAATGCGCTGATGCACATGCTAATATACAATTTCACGTGTAGCGCTTTCTTATAATCACATGTGCAGCTTGCTTGCAAAAATGATCAGATCAACTTTGGAATTCCGGTATAGCAATAAGACTACGAAGTACTGATATACATGAACAAGCAGCAAATAGTCAGATCCTACAGCGCGGATCCATTGATTTATCCTGGCCTTCATTTTTTCAACCGGAATATTTATCATGTCTGCCACAAGGTAACAACAGTTCTAGATCGCCTGCGCATAATCTAACCCTAATCACGAGGACATCCACATGCCTGCTGTGTTGAAATGACTAACATTGTGATGGAAGTCTCAGTTTTTTTTTTTGTTTTTTTTTTCCTTGTGAACTTTCAGTCAGTATCTCCTGGGTTTGTATAGAATTAAAATACAGTTCCCATGCCATTTATGTACATAAAATTTGTTATGACACGGTTGTGTGCATTTAAGTTTTGTGGTAGCTTTCAAAATGACAACTTTAGTTTCCGGTTCCATAACGGAAAAAAATGTTACCAAAATTAGAATATGCCGATAAAAAATTACTCAAAGAAAGCTACGTTTGAAATTTTAGAAATCCCCTTTTTGCAAAACTGCTACTGTTCGAGATTTTATGATATTTCCAGAAATTATTTTAGGCAAAAATATTAAGTGTTCGAAATTTTAGAGTGTTTGAAATTTTAGGACATTTAACATACATTATATGAGCTGGGCCACAGCATTTTGTACAAGATCACACATGTGCCCAGATCTGCCTGCACATCAGCACAGGCTGATTAGTCTTCGCTGTCTGCCGGAAAATGCTTTGGATTATTGGCTACTCACTGAATGCCCTATGAAGAATATAATCAGACTGTGCATATGCACAGGCTGATCAGAGTCACAGCTGGGCACATATTCAGCGTCGGTCCAGATAAGAGAGGGTATCAGGCAAATAATTTTCTTATTTCTTGACAAAAACATATGTTGTGGGTACTCATTAAAAGCACCTCAGCAAGGTGCTTCTATTGAGTACCCACAACATATATTTTTCTTCAATAAATAAGAAAAATATAGATACTTTTGGGTTAAAAAAAGTGCCTTATCAAGAGCTTTGTTCAGTCTTGTAGGAAATGCTGTGCTCTACCTTATATATGTTTTTTTCTTTAAGATCTTCCCATTTGGTCCCAGTGAAACCTGAACAACTTTCTGTTTATGCATGGCATTAGGTTTTCTGGTTATTGCCCAAGCTCTTCTTTCTACAAAACCAAAAACAGAACTAACGGACTTGAAGCAACTGTAAATTACCCATCTCTTCTGTTATCTAGTCCACTTGTCTGTTAGCTAATAGGACAGTATCTGACCTTTCTTCAAAGTGGTGCTTATGAAATGGATAGTAATAAATGATTCCCTCTGAGTGCCACTACTGTTCTACACTAACTGCATTCAGGTAGCTGAAGACTTTAAAGGCTCCATATTCCTCAAAAATAGACATTTTATTATCCAAGAAAGGCTTAATAAATTGATATATGATATTAATACAAACATAAAATATGGCACCTGACAGCCTGTAAAATTTCACTTAGTCTCTTGTTCTGGAACTGGATCAAAAATGAAATGATTTTTATCATATCTCTGAATTAATGTTGCCAACATTAATTCAGAGATACGATAAAAAATCATTTCATTTTTGATCCACTTCAAAAACGAAAGACTAACTGAAATTTTACATTATATAGGCATGTTTTCCTGATGGGCCGTCGCTTTCCACTCATACATTCTTTTGTAACCAGTAAGTCTGTAAAAGGAGGCACACATACAGAGATCTTATTGTTTGGTCTGAGGTGCAGAGATGCTTCAAATGGATAGCCACAACATAACATCACGAAAACATGCCTATATAATTTTGTCCCCCTTAAACCCCACTTTTATATAGTAAAACTTGGGTTTACAAGGGTGACCATTATTTTCCTAATTTCAGCTCAAAAACATAGATTGTGCCTCGTTGAGGCAGCTCTAACGAGTACCCACAATCTATGTTTTGAGCAGAAATATGAAAAATATCAGATTTTTTTTTATCTGAAAATTTTCATTTTTTGATGTTAAAATTCTCAATATATTTGAATAAGCATATTTTCGTAATGTTTGTGAAAAAATAAGAAAATACCAGTACCTTTTGTTAAAAAAAAAGTACACAAATGCCTACAGCCTTTGCTTTTTGCCCAGATAGCAACAACCATTTTCCAAATGTTCAGTCTCACCTCTTATACTTTCTGACCCCTATAGCTTAAGCCCAGAGCAGGGTCAACTCTGGCACAGAGTGGAAGATTTTGGTCTGGGTAAGTAGCATATCAAGTGTCACCTTTCTAGCATAAAAGGTACCCAAGTTATGACCACCAAAAGAAACATAGATATAAATGTCAATGTAAAATCTCACCAACTTTGGGGCGTACTGACTCAGAATCCATAAGTTTACGCATGAAATGTTCTTCAAGATATAAGCCAAAATTACTGGACTACAAAATGTAGATCACTGTGACCTATATTTATTTTTGAGGTCAAACTTTGGGTCAAACTGACTCATAATCCATAAACATAATCTTTGTATATCAAATGCTCTTCAAGATATAAGGCAAAATTACTGGTCCTTGAAATGCCGGTCACAATGACTTACATACATGTATTAATTTTAGGTCAAACTTTGAGTCATACTGACTCAATATATGTTTGATGTTTATACATCAAATACTCTTCAAAATATAAGGCAAAATAACTGGACTTTGAGATGTAGGTCACTGTCACCTATATTTATTAAAAAGGTCAAACTTGGGTCATAATGACTCATAATCCAAAAGTATGATGTTAATACATCCTTGATAATCACTGGACCATGAAATATAGGTCACTGTGACCTACATTTGTTTTAGGGTCAAACTTCAGGTCAAAATGGCTCATATTCAGAAGGTATGGTGTTTATACATGAAACTGTCTTCAAGATACGAGGCAAAATTACTTGACCATGAAAACTCCTCAGGATATAAGACAAAATTACTGGAGCATGAATTACAGGTTCTGCTGACCTCCCTTCATGACCCACAAGTCAATGTCACAAGGTTGACTGATGTCTGAGTAAGTATCTGTCTAAGTTGTTTTCATTATAGAAAAGTGGAACAAGAGCACTGCACAGCGGGGCAGTATATGCCCGTTTACCATTTTATAAAGGTACTCCTTCTATACAACTGAATAAAGGCATAAAATATGTGGACTTTTACAAATGTACACTTGTTATGCTACCAGTTATGGTGTGAAGACGGATGCTCTGAAAGAAATTAGTCAAAGGAAAGTAACTCAGAAACTGAAAAAAGGGAGAGCAACTTTTTTCAGGGTGATACACTGTCTTAACCTCACACACATTGTTATAAAGTTTCATCAAGGTCAGTCAGAGTTTCATCAAAGGGAAGCAACTCAGAAATTGCAAAAAAAGAGAGTAATCTTTTTTACAACACAACACACCCTCTTAACTTCATACATATTGCTATAAGGTTTCAAGAAAATATTCCATATGGTAACCTACTTATGTGCGCACAAGGTCGTTCAAAAATTTAATCAAATGGAAGTAACTCAGAAAGTAAGAAAGGGAGAGTAGTCATTTTGCATGTGACATGCTGACTTGACTTCATATACATTGCTATGAAGTTTCATCCAGGGCCCAGTTGTTCAAAGCTAACGATGTCGTTAGTTAACGATTCGTTAAAATTAACATCGAGTGATACGCATATATGCTGAAATTTTTTGCTGAAAAAATGTGAGTAGCTTTTGCACTGCAAAAGCTACTCACATTTTTTTCAGCAAAAAATGTCAGAATATTGTATATTGAATCCGCTAAAACAGTTAACGAAATGACCCTTAACGAGTTCATTAAGCTAACGACGCTTTGAACAACTGGGCCCAGATATTCTTTATGGTTACTGTGTTATGGTGCACACAAGAATAGTCTGAAAAAAAAAAAACAACTAATCAAAGGGAAGTAACTCAGAAACTAAGAACGAGATACCATTTTTTTTTTTTTTACCTAACACACAGTAAATTAAAGCAAAAGACCATATTAATTGAACAGCTGTGTTGTGGCCAAACAAACTGTATAGTATAGAAAATTGATCATAAATGGAAGAAAAAAGACCATATAAATTCAGCAGCTGTGTTGTGGCCAAACAAGAATGTATAGATACAGAAAATTGATCAAAGATGGGAGCTAAAGTCTGTATAAGCTAAACAGCTGTGTTATATCAAAACAAAAAAT
Organism: Anodontia alba; assembly: GCA_964016985.1. NCBI lineage: Eukaryota > Metazoa > Mollusca > Bivalvia > Lucinida > Lucinidae > Anodontia > Anodontia alba. The sequence continues at coordinate 68,576,254 of OZ024833.1, read as the reverse complement.
GTATAGAGTATATAGAAAAATGTCTATATAAAATTAAAGTAAAAAGAATCTATCAACTAGCCAGCAGTGTTATGGCAAAAAACAAACAAAAATCACGCACACAAAAAAAACAGTATATATATATATATATATATATATATATATATATATATATATATATATATATATATATATATATATATATATATATATATATATATATATATATATATATATATATATATATACAGAAAGAGAGAGAGAGAGAGGGAGAGAGGCATGGATGGATGGATGGAGGGAGGGAGAGAGAGAGAGAGTCCATAAATGGAAGCAAATGACCATAATAACTAAACAGCTATGTTATGGCCAAACAAAAATGTATATATATATAGAAAATAACCTGTAAATTGAAGCAAAAAGTCATATTAGCTAAACAGCTGTTGTAGCCAAACAAAAATATATAGTTTATATAGAAAAAATGGCCATAAATGGGAGCAAAAGACTGTATTAACTAAACAGCTGTGTTGTAGCCAAACAAAAAATATATAAATTATATAAAAAAAAACTGACCATAAATGGAAGCAAAAACATGTTAACTAAACAGCTGTCTTGTGACCAAAAACAAAAAAGGAAAGATATAAAGAAAATTGATCATAAATGGGAGCAGAAAAAATCAAATTAGCTAAACAGACCATATTAACTAACTAGCTGTGTTGTGTCCAAACAAAGATGTATAGATAAAAAATTGACCATAAATGGAAGCAAAAAAAAAACAACAAAAAAAAAACAAACAAAAACAACATATTAGCTAAACAGCTGTGTTATATAACAAAACAACAAAACAAAACAAGAAAAATGCGCTAACAGCATTATGGAACATTTTTCCCACTGAAGAATAAAGGTAACATATCACTATGAAAAAAAAAAGGTAACCCTCGAATAATGCCCGACCACCGGACATCGCTATTTAAAAGGGCAGAATTTTTCTGTGAAAAACCTGTTCAAAAATACAATTTTTATTAAAAATATACTGATTACTGATATGGTCACTGTTTAGTATATATAGGGGGCTCAGCCACTGAAGCTACAACCTGCGTAAGTGAAAAAAACAACATTTTTTACCCCCAAAAAGCTACAACCTGTATAAGTGAAAAAAAAAAAAATCAATTTTAGCAGCACAAGCTTTCAGCTTCAGGGGAGATAAGTAAGTAACAAAAAAGTCAGAGTTGTCTCTCTTGCATGTGTCATGCCTACTGGTCCTCATCTGTGCCTCTACCAAATCTTATCAAAATATTTCAAACCATTAAGATGTTGTGAAATACACAAGAATTTGGCTTAGAAATTTGTTCAGGGAAGATAATAGAAAAAGAAGAACAAAGCAGTTGTTTTTCTTGCATATGGCACCCTTACTTGACCTGATATATGTTTATACCAAATATTATCAAATTATCTCAAACAGTTTGGGAGTTCTGGCCTGCACAGAATTTTGGTTTCAGGGGAGATAAGTACATAATGAAGAAAATTAGAGTTGTCTCTCTTGCACATGACACCTCTTCTTGTCCTTATCCATATCGCTACCAAAATATATCAAAATATTTCAAACCATTAAGAAGGTATAGATATAGAAAACTGACCATAAATTGAAGCAAAAACCATATTAGCTGAACAACTTCTGTATCCAAACAAAAATATTAAGATATAGAAAATGGACCATAATTGGAAGAAAATAAACCATATTGGCTAAACAGCCTGGTTGTAATAAAACAAATACTGTACTATAGAAAAATGTCAATAAATCTAACCAAAAGGCCATATTAACTAAAAAGCTGTGTTTTGGCCAAACAAAACTGTACAGATATAGAAAATTAACGATAAATTGAAGCAAAAAACCATATTAGCCGAACAGCTGTGATGTAGCAAAACAAAATGTATAGATGATATAGAAAAATGTTGTTTTTTTTTTTTTTTTTCTATTTAATCTATACATTTTGTTTCAATACAATAGTTTGGGGTTCATTCTTTCAACTATGCTATATCCTAAATTATGCTGTAATGAACCCTGCTAGAAAGAGATGCATGTGTATTGGTTTTGACTGGAGACTACATGCATTCATGTAATTTGTTTCAGATGGATGCCGCAAGAGAAGCATGCCGCCACTTGAAGGATGACATTTTCTTAGGAGACTGTAAACAATTCCTGAATGACAAGGATCGTTTCTATGACATTTGTGTAGCAGATATGTGCCGGAATGGTGAAAAAATATCTTACACACCTATGTGCACAATTACTTCAGGTTTAGCCAAGCTCTGTGCCGATAAAAAAAGGTTTGTCAACTGGGATTTTGAGGACAGGAAACTCAAGCGACAGTGCAGTAAGTAGTGTTGGGAATCGGAAAGAATTTTAAGTTGATCATCAGTTTTGTAAAACTTGACTGAATAGACTAATAGTCTGTTTGTAGAAAATATATTGATTTTTACTTTAGCCCTCTTCCAGGTCTTATAAGCTCACCTGAGCACCCAGTGCTCAAGGTTAGCTCTTTTGATAGGCCATTTGTCTGGTGTCTGTCTGTTGTCGTCCATCGTCTGTTAACATTTGATATCTCCTAAGCCGCTGAGCCAATTTTATTCAGATTTCACAGGAATGATCCTTAGGTAACACTGACTGAAATTTTTTCTAAGATTTGCAATCCTTGCAGAATTCAGGTTGCTCAGTTCTGGAACTAAAAGTCTACCAAGTTTTTTCAACTGATTATCGTAGGTTGATCTTTGACCTTTTTATGGCAAGGTCAAATTTGTATTCCTATATGAAGAAAATGTTGAAAAATCATTTTCTCAAAATGTATTAAAGACTAATGGCTGAAAATTACACTGTATGTTTAAGGTAGTAAAACCTTTTAATTACAATCAAATTTTATCCCCTTGGGGTTATCTGCCCTTGCCCCTGGGGTATATAATGTATAAAATCCTGTAATCTTTAAACATCTTCTTCTCTGAAACTGCTTGACTGATTTTTCACCAGATTTTGCATGGGGCCTTCTGTCAAAGGGATATTGACAGTTTGTATAAATGGTTCCCCACCATTCAAAAAGATAGTTGCTATGCCCATATATGGTAAAAACATTCACTAATCTTCTTCCAAGAAAGCTTTGAGGCTAACACTTGGTATAAAGCCTTTGGAGGCTCAAGGTCTACCAAATTTGTTCAAATGATAATCCAAGGATAACTGATTTTTTTTCTGACAAGGTCAAATTTGAACCCCAATTCATTTGTATGGGGAAAATGTTGAAAAAAACATTTTCTCAAAATGTATTTAAGACTAATAGCTGAAACTTACACTGTATGATTAAAGTAGTAAAACTTTTGAGAAATATTAAAATTTTGACCCCCTGGAGCTATCTGCCCTTTGCCCAAGGCCATACACATGTATACAATCTTGTAATCTTAAAATGTCTTCTCTGAAACCCCTTGACCATTTTTAATCAGATTTCACACGGGGCATTCTGTAGAAAGGGGTACTGACTACTGACAATCAGTTAAGTGGTTCTGCACCATTTAACAAGATGGCTAGCCGCTACAATGTCCATATATGGCAAACAAGCACTTAAAAGTTTTCTTCTCCAAAACCAAGAAAGTTTTGAGTCTGAATCTTGGTGTATAGCATCAGGGACTCAAGGTCTACCAAGTTTGTTCAAATATGATCATTGGATGACCTATGGCCTTTTTACAGCAAGGTCCGATTTGTGTCCAAGTTGCTGTTGCAATACTCGAAGAATGTTGCATGTCATCTGTTGATATGAAATGGCTGTTTTACTCAAGTGAGGGAATCATGGCCCATGGGCTTCTTGTTAGATTTCGGGATTGATTATTAGCAACTTTTTCTCACCCCTGGTTTCAGATGCTGTATAAAAATTGATCTGATTGAAAGACATCCATCTTCAATCAAATATAAAAGTTTCATTCAAGTCTGATGCAACAAAGTTTTGCTATTAAATCCGTAAAATGGGTTTAAGTGTTAACTTTTTGATTGCTTTCTGCACACTAGGTTCCTTCCAAAAAGTGATCTGTTCTAAAAGGGAAGAGTTTGCGCCCAAATGAACACATCTTTTTTCTTTTAGAATAGATCACTCTTCAGAAGGGAGCAAACACAAATTTGAAAGAGTTATCTTCCCTGAAAGTGTTCATTCTCCTTTGTGTCCTGATATTTAGAGTAACTACCATATTTACTGTAGTATTTGGACAGACAGGCCTGACCAAACAGTGTAGACCTAGATGGGATGCAGCAGAATGAAGCATCTCATCAGGGCCTGCACTGTTTGCAATTCACATTACGAAAACACGCCTTTTCAAATATATAGAAAATTTAACTTCCAAAAACTGAAAATTTTCATATAAAAAAATCTGATATTTTTCATATTTCTGCTCAAAACATAGATTGTGGGTACTCGTTAGAACCGCCTCGCCGATGCAGTTCTAACGAGTACCCACAATCTATGCTTTTGAGCAGAAATAAAAAAAATTATGTATACCCCTGTAAACCCCAGTTTCACTATATAAAAGTGGGGTTTAAGGGGGTCAAAATTATATAGGCATGTTTTTGTGATGATCCAGCAATTTATAGACACAAAATCAGGTAGTAAATTGTACTTGTTCAAATTTTAGAACAAGTATGGTAAGTAGTTGAGATGTCAGAATACTTAGGATAGATATGATACATAGTTCAGTTTGTTGTTATCCAGAGCCAATAGACTCAGTGCTTTTTCTTTTCTTCAACAGACAACCGCCTTTATACCGACACTCGATACAACAACAAAATTTGTTATAATGTCAATTTGACTGTCATGAAACCTTCTCTTAAGAGGTAAAAATTAATCACAAATTATGCAAGAATATTGTATTTAATACTTTAAAGAAACATATGTTTTGGATATTTGTTAGAATTGCCTCAATGAGGCAATTCTAAGAAATATCCAAAACATATATTCTATAAGGAAATAAGAACAAAACAAAACATTTCTTACATACCAATCTGCTCATTAAGTATACTGTACAACAGCAAATTCATTTTAATGGCAACGTTTTTGGGAACAAATGCTGTCGTTGTAACGAGGGTTCGTTGTAATTACAGAGATTTTTGATTGTGAGGGCAAGAAATTTGCTGACTGTGCCTCAACATGTTTTGGACACTGTCGTGACCTCCAGTTGATGGATACTTCATGTGAAGAGATGTGTCTACAAGGATGTCAGTGTCCACGTAACCACTATCTTGATGATGAGGAACATTGTGTTCCACAGGAGCAGTGCACTTGCTTTGATGACCAAGACCCATTTATAGTCTACCACAGTGGTGATAGCTTAAATACAGAATGTGAGAACTGGTAGGTTGAGTTCTTTTTATGTCCTCCAACTTCGAAGCAGTTGGTTTGCTGATCTGTTTGTTCATTCATCTGTCTTTTCATCACACTTATCTTGTCAGCAAGTCATCCCAAAAAGTGATTGAGCTATTGAGCTAGAGCCTTGAAATTTGCTATGCTCATTGGGGATGATAACTAGACTAATTGATTAACTTTTGAACAAATTCCAAAAACATTTGCAGGAGTTATGGCATTTTGTAGGGACAAACATATAGTTGGAGGAATAGTGTTTTTTACAAACATAGTTCTACTTTCCATCAATAACTATTGATACTTTTATTTGTCGGTGAGCTGTCATGATTATTTTTCTTTTGAGCCGGTGCATGACAAAAACAACAATTTTACTTGTGCTCCCAGCAAAGACTTAGCTCAGCCCCGCATTAAGGCTGACACAATTAATGAGATAATCAATTAGCTGATCGATAAATTCCACAAAAATGATTCTTGTTACAGATGTGCTAATAATCGATCATTTGATTTCTGTGTCTGTTACTTTACCGTATTTACCAGGCTGATCAGAGTCTTTATTGGGTGCTCATGTCAAATGTTTGGTTTTGTTATGCACTGGTTCATTTGTCATGCATCCATTAATACTTTTCATATCACAGCTTCTAAACCTCTGGGCAGAATTTGATGGAATTTGGTATGGGGGCTTTGGAAGAGATTTTATGTTGCTTATGGCAACTGAAGCAACTGTTTAGTTGCCATGACAACTTGTTGGTGTGAAGATGTTCAAATCACATCACCTCCTAAATTGCTATCCTCAATTCAGGATTGACAATAATATTAAGGTAACATACATTATATTGTATCATATGACTTGCCCTATTTAATTTAAATATTTGGACAGATCTGATCAAATAGTGTAGACTCAGAGCAGATGCTGCAGATCATGGCATCTGATCAGTGTCTATACAGTTTGCCACTCATCAAGCAATAATTTGCTACAAGAACATGTAGTAACAGCTTCAGAATGTCTGGCAGCATTCTTTCATGGAGATTGATCATGAACTATTTTCTGCAGTCATTCTCTATCTTCTGCTGACTGAAGAACTGCAGTTGTTAGTTTCTGGTGGAAGAATGTGCCCATGTACTGAGCCTGCCCAGTAAAAGTGTAGTTAGGTAAAATTGACTGGCTCATTTTTGAACTGGATCAAAATGAAATGATTTTTTTATTGTATTTCTGAGTTAATGTTGGCAACATTAATACAGAGATAAGATAAAAAATCATTTCATTTTTGATACAGTTCAAGAACAAGAGAGTAGGCTGTCCGGTGCCACATTTAATGATCGTATTAATACCATATATCAATTTATTAAACTTTCTTCGATAATAAAATGTCTATTTTTGAGGAATATGGAGCCTTTGGAATATGGAGCCTTTAATAGTGTTGCCTGGGCTGTCAAACTCCAATTAAAAATAAAAAAAAATAAATAAATAAAAAAAAATTTAACTAGAGGATAAAGTATGGTTATGAGTTAAACCTTGTCCTGCTGAACCCAGATATACCCTGTTTTGCAAACAGTGTAGATCCAGATCAGTTGGCTTCTGATCTGGATCTGCACTGTTTGCTATCAAGAATGTGAATTTATAGAAACAATCTGGATCAAGTAATCTGAATGGCTGAAAATTAAAAGTGGGTGTGGCATCTTAATTTATTCAGCAGGACAAGGGTTAATTAAACTGTCTGAACACTTAGGGTAAATATTTGAAAAAAAGTATATTTTGCTGCCTGCTTCATTCCATCTGTAAAACACCAAGACTAGACTGCTTGTCAAATTTAAGGAGAATTAATTCACTTTCACAAGCGGTAACTTTGTCAAAAATGATTCTGCACCAATTCACTCCTTTTAAAGTAGACCCTGTTTCAGAAGGGACCATATGTACAAGAAAGCAAACAGGAAGTCACACAAGTTGCCAGGCCATTCTTGTAAAAAAAGCTGGAAAAGCTACCTGGCCCTGAGGTTATAAAACTTTTTTTTTTTATGCTCAACTCAGCTGAGCATGAAATTTTCTCTGCTAATAAATATGAAAATGCCAACAAAACATGTAATGGAGACATTTACATGTTCAGCTATGTTAAGCAAGAATGAATTTGCAATTGTTAATAAGTTGAGATTTATTAGCTGGACAAATTTCATGCACAGCTGAGTTGAGCATGACAAAAGTTTTATAACCTTGGGGCCAGGTGTATATCCAGTTCAAGATATGAGCCACAATGTAAGAAATGTACTGTATTTACCCTAAGTATTGGAACACCTTTCCCCAAAGTTATAAAACTTTTTTTCATGCTCAACTCGGCTGAGCATGAAATTTGTCCAGCTAATAAATCTCAAATTATTAATAATTGCTAATTCTTTCTTGCTAAACATAGCTGATCATGAAAATTTCTCTGCTAATAAATATGAAAATGCCAACAATAGTTGGCAATAGTCCTCTTAACCAGATTTTAGAGGTACTGTTTGTGCACAACATAAATCATACACATATCGAATTATTTGGATAATATTTGATAGGAATGTTGATCAAGTCCAGGAGGTGTGTCACCTGCAAGAATAACAACTCTCATTGCTTTTCTTATGGAGTTATCTATCCTCCAAACTGTCCCTTATATAGGTTGAAAAAGAAAAACACTTGTGTGGTCATTATCTTTGGAACTCACAGGGATATTTTACTTCCAATTTTATTTTACCCTAATAAACATACAGTATACAAGGCATTAATTTTCACTATTTATTGTGAATATGTAGAAACTCAGATTCAAAGTACAACACAACTTCTTTATAACACTATTGTTTGGGTCCAAAGCATAAACCGTGTTAGTTATACAACCGTGTTATATCCAAAACAAAAATGTATAGATTATATAGAAAAAGTGACTATTTATGGTCATTTTTTCTATATAAACTATACATTTTTGGATCCATCTTTGAACCATGTTGTATACAAAACCGTGTTATAACGAACCATGTTGTAAAGAGGTTAAAGTATATTTGCAAACATTTTGTATCCTGTACAAATAATATAAACCCAGTCAGCGTTCTACGTAAATCTATATCGGGCCGTCATCGGCCCGTCAGGGTAGCTGACGGGCCGTAGATTTACGTAGAATGCTAGCTGGGTTCAAGCAGTCACATCAAAAATCAAAAAATATTTAAAAAAAAAAAAAAAAAAAAAAAACTACAAAGAAAACAGCAATCAACTTTTCTTTTGAAAATACCAATATTTTTATTATTTTTAGCATTCTCATGTGATAAAAGTTATTATAAGAGCAAAAATATTAGTCATCAAAAGAGATGGCAAATCCCCTGACCAAACTGCCACTTCTAAATTTGGTGTTTCAATAAGATATCAAGGAAATATTGAAAAAGTGCAAAGTAAAAAAGCTGTAAAGATAGTATAACAAGAGCTCCGCAATCGGAGGCATTATACGCCTGTGGCAGATGATAAGATGTAGTACATATACTGACTCCTATACAACTCAGTGCTCCGGATGTAAACTGTAAGTCGAATTAATTTGAAACAAAAAAAAATTACCAAAATTTTTCAAAGGGACATAACTCTGCTGATATTTGGTGACTTGTAACCTCGAAACAATATGCGCTGCTCCATGACATGGTGTAACTATTTACAAAGTTTCAGCTTGATTGAATGTAATCTAAAGGAGGAGTAAGCTGGAAATGAAAAGTTTACAGAAATTTTCAAAGGGACATAACTGTGCTAATATTTGGTGGACTGTACCCTTGAAACAAAATATGCTGCTCCACATCATGGTCTAACTATAAACCAAGTTTCAGTTTGATAAGATGTAAACTATAGGAGGAGTTAACCGGAAATGAAAAGTTTACAAGCTTTTCCAAAGGGGCATAACTCTGCAAATATATGGTGGACTGTAACCCTGAAACAATATGTGCTGCTCCATATCATGGTCTTACTATAAATCAAGTTTCAGCTTTATCGGATGTACACTGTAGGAGGAGTTAGCCGGAAACAAAAAAGTTTATTGACGGACAGACAAATGCCAGACCCCGTAACATATTAATAAGCGAGCACCTGTATTAAAAAACCACTTTTTGCCTTCCCTTTTGTGCTTGCTTAACACAGGGTTGACTGTATATAATATCTATACACCCACACAAACACTACATCACATAATAAAATCATTAGGAACCTCTCGGTCTTTAATGGAGAGAAGATTTTAGCCTTGTTATGGTAGGGCTGGCAGATTGTTGTTGTTTACATTTATCAGACAGTGAAATGGCCAATGCTTTTTTCATTTTTTTTTTTTTTTCAGAAAAATAAAGCAACTTTCTTTTATCAGAAGTTTATTTTCTAAAGAGAGTCTAATCAACTAATCAATTAAATTCATTTAAATGTCATAACCACAAATGTTAACACATAATTTAACTATTTTATCTCAACTAGCTAAACTAGGCATTAAAATGGTCACTATAAAGCCAATATTATGGTTGTGTGCTTGCCAGCTGATATTGGAATATAATATTGAAACAGATGTATGAATTAGCCTACCTGGAATGGGGCTGCAGGTTAGCTTATGCCATGGCCTGTTGACCATCTTCCATCATCTGTCCATCTGGGGTTAACTTTTCACATTTTTGACATCTCCTCCTGAACGATAACTAGGATTGAGATGAATGTTGGTGGTAGGTATTGAGGCAACATGGTAATTTAGAATTGCTAAAATCATTCTGTTCAGATATCTAAGATGTCCACCATGGCGGCCATCTTGCAATTCTTCAAACGACATCTCCTCCCAAACCTTAAGTTGGATTGAGCAGACACTTGATGGGGGGCATCCGAGTGACATAGAAATTCAGAATTGCTTAAGTTGTTCCACTCCAATATCCAAGATGGCCGCCATGGCAACTATCTTGAAATTCTTTAAACAAAATCTCATCCCAAACTGATAGTCAAATTGAGCTGAAACTTGATAGGAGGCATCGAAGTGACATAGAGATTTAGAATTGCTAAAATTGCTTTATTCTAGTATCAAAGATGGCTGCCATGCTGATCGTCTTGAAAATCTTCATGCCACATCTGCTCCCAAACCCTAATTCAGATTGAGCCCAAACTTGGTGGGAGGCATTGGGAGCACAATATGGCCACCATGGCAGCCATCTCAAAAATCTTTAAACAACATCTCTTTAACTGTAAGTGGGATTGAGCCGAAACTTGATAGGAGTCATCAGAGCAACATAGCAATTCAGAATTGCTAAAAATAGTTCCATTCTGATATCCATAATGGCTGCCGTGGTGGCCATCTTGAAAATGTTCAGATGGCATCTGCTCATAAATCCTAAGTCGGATTAAACCCAAACTTGGTGGGAGGCATTTGGGCAACATTTGAATTTGTTACAATGGTGTTTCCAATATCCAAAATGGCTGCTATGGTGGCCATCTTGGAAATGTTGAAACAACATCTGCTCTTGAATGGAAAGTCTGATTAAACTGAAACCTGTTGGGAGGCATTGGGGAGACATGGAGATTTGGAACTGCTAAAATCATAACTTTCCAATATCCAAGATGGCCCCACAGCAGCCATCTTGAAATTCTAAAATGACATCTTCTAAACCGTAAGCTGGATTGAGCCGAAAATTGATTGGAGGTATAGACATAGAGATTCAGAATTGCTGAAATCATTCTGTTCTAATATCCAAGATGGCTGCCAAGGAGGCCATCTTGAAAATCTTCAAACCTCATCTGCTCCCCAGTGGTAAGTTGTGTTGAGCCGAAACATTAGGGCGAAATGGAGATTTAAGCTAAAAGCATTTAATCATGTAATGGGATACAATATCCAAGATTTTCAATTATCAGCTCACCTAGAGCTTTGCTACAGGTCAGCTTATGCTGTGGCCTGTTGTCCTTCATCCGTCTGTCTGCCTGTCTGTTCTCATTCACATTTTCGACATCTCCAGAATTGCAAGTTGGAATGAGCTAAAACTTGGTTGGAGGCATCTGAGCAACACGCAGATTCAGAATTGCTAAAATCATTGTGTTCTGATATCCAAGATGGCTGTCACGGCAGTCATCATGAAAATCTTCAAACCACATCTGCTCCCAAATGCAGTCCAGTTTGGCCCAAACTCCCTGGTAGGCATTTGGGTGACATGGAGACTCAGAATTGCTAAGATGGTGGCCATCTTGAAATTGTTCAAATAACAGCTCCTCGCAAACCTTAAGTTGGATTGAGCTTAAACCTGATGGAAGGCATCGAAAGGATATTGACATTCAGAATTGCAAAAGTTGTTTTGGTCCAATGGATGGCCATATTAAAAATCTTCAAACCACATCTGCTATCGAACACTAATTTGGATTGAACCCAGATATTGCGGCTACGTGGAGATTCACAGTTGCTAAAATCATTCCATTCCAATATCCAAGATAGCTGCCATAGGACCATCATGAAATTCTTCAAACCACATCTCCTGCCAAACCATAAGTCAGTTTGAGCTGAACCCTGGTGGGAGGCATTGGAGCAACATGGAGATTCAGAATTGCTAAAATCATTCCATTTCAATATCCAGAATGGCTGCCAAAGTGGCCATCTTGAAATTCTTCAAACGCATCTCCTGCCAAACGTTAGTCAGTTTAAACTGAACCCTGTTGGCAGGCATCAAAGGAACATGGTGATTCAGAAGTGCTAAAATTGTTCTGATATCCAAGATGGCTGCCATGGCAGCCATCTTGAAAATCTTAAAATGACAGCTGTTTCCAAAGGGTAAGTTGGATTTAGCCGACACTTGGTGGGAGGCACTGGGGAGACATGGAGACTCAGAATTGCAAAAATCATTTCGTTCTGCTATCCAAGATGGCCGTCACACTGGCCATCTTGAAATTCTTCAAACGACATATTCTTCTAAATGGTAAGTTGGATGGAGCTGGAATTTGATGGGAGTCATTGGAGCAACAATAAAGGTTCAGAATTGATAAAATCCTTCTGTTCTGACATCAAAGATTGCCACCATGGCAGCCATCTTCAAAATCTTCAAACCACATCTGCTCCTAAATGGTAAGTTGGAATGAGCCAAAGCTTGGTGGGAGGCATTAGGGCCATATGGCGATTCAGAATTGCTAAAATCATTTGTTACAATGTCCAAGATGACCACCATTGTTGCCATCTTGAAAATCTTCATTGTTATCTGCTCCAAAACAGTAAGTCAGATTGAGCCAAACATTGATGGAAGGCATTGATGCAACATGGAGATTAAGAATTGCTAAAATGGTTCTATCTTGATATCCAAGATGCCCACCATGGCAGCCTTCTTGAAAATCTTCAAATCACATCTGCTTCCTAACATTGTTGGATTGAGCTTAAACTTGAGGGGAGGCATTTGGGTGTTATGGAAATGAGAATTGCTTATATCATTCCATTCTGATATTCAAAATGGGCACCATGGCAGCCATCTTGAAATTTTTCAAACCACATCCTCTCTCAAACAGTAAGTTAGATTGAGCCGAAACTTGATGGGAGATAAGGAGATTCAGAATTGCTAAAATAAAAAATCCCAAGGTCCCAATATCCAAGATGGCGGCCATGGCAGTAATCTTGAAACTTTTCAAACAACATCTGATTCTGAATTTCTAAAGACAATCTGATATGATTGCCAAGATGGCCATCATGGCACAATGTGACATGTTCTGATCAGCCTAATCCAGGTGAGTGATTTCTGGTCCACTTAGGCCTCTAGTCTTAGGAAAAGCAGTCAAGTTGCTTCTTAAAGCTGTATTTTTAAACACAAGCTAAACTTTAAGCCTGAATATTAACCATAAGGAATTATTTTTTCAAATAAAGTTTGGCTTGAATCAGTTGGTATTGATGGGACCCTAAATTAATGGTTTGTTCCAACCTAAATTATTGGTCACATTGCATAACATTGTAATCATATGGTCAGAAGCCCAGATAAAAACAATAGCTGTGATGGTTTGTAAGCATTGTTTTGAAGATATAAAACTATTTAAAGATGGTTCCCACAAAAAGTTGTACTCAAACAAAAATGTATACCATATTCGACCTAATTACCGCACTGTGCGCTTAGGTTTTTCAAAATTACAGGGAACACTCGGCTGTGGTAAAATACATATCTACCTGCTAAGGATACGCTATTAAAAAAAAGTCAGAAAAGGCCTTGTTTGATGATAATTATGCGGTTTTTTTTCTAATTTTATTTATAAAGGCATATGTTGTGGGTACTCATTTGAATTGCATCGACAAGTCATATGAGTACCCACAACATATGCCTTTAAAAAGAAGTAAAGAAAAAGTACACTGGCTGTAATCTGAAGACTACGGAATTTCTCGACTGCGCGCTTATAGGGGTATGTGCGGTAATTAGATTGAATACAGTAAGTCATACAACGAAATGACCATTTATGTTCACTCCTCTATATGACCCACACAACTCCATTTGATACAACTCTACTGTTTTAATTTCACTTGTTTGTCTTTAGAATCCATCAATAGTAGTACACACATTATGAAAACACTCCTATTCAAATATATAGAAAATTTCACCTCCAAAAACTGAAAATTTGCAGATAAAAAACTCTGATATTTTTCATATTTCTGCTCAAGGCGGTTTGGCGAGGCGGTTCTAACGAGTACCCACAATCTATTTTTTGAGCAGAAATAAGAAAAATAATGTATACCCCTGTAAACCCCAGTTTTACTATATAAAAGTGGGGTTTAAGGGGGTCAAAATTATATATGTATGTTTTCGTAATGTAGATATACCAAATATTAGTCTCTGCATTTATTTTTTAACAATAACTATCTGTTTACAAATCCTATTTTTCATTTTTTATGCCTGGTCGCCTGATTTGGGGGAGGGGAGAGGGAATAATAAAAACTAACCAGACATCTTGTTATTGGAAATAAATCAGTCCAAAGAGTCATTGTAGAAGAGTCCACTGGAGGTAAATAGTTTAACATTTAACTCCATGACATATATTCAACCATACTGAGCTGTACAGTTGTCATATGTTGACACCTTAGTGGTCAGGGCCCAGTTGTTCAAAATTAATGATGTCATTAGTAAATGGTATCGTTAAAACTTTGATCATTAAATATGGCATATATGCTAATATTTTTGCTGAAATAAATGTGGGTAGCTTTTGCATGCACATTTTTTCAGCAAAAATACCTGTTAATTAGATATTGTATCTACTAGAACAGTTAACATTTTGACCACTAACGAGCTCTTTAAGCTAACGATGCTTTGAACAACTGTGCCCAGGCAAATGACTCTTGGCCATCTTGCTGTAATTTCTTTCTTTTTATTCCAAAGGATACATTTTCTGTCAAAACCATTTTTGCCTTCCTTCTGAAAAGATACCCTATTTCAGAAGGGGTTTAGTGTGCATGAAAGCATAAAGAAAATCACAAAACTTGTCTCCCTTGTAAAAACTGTGTAAAATCTGCAAGTGTATGCTGTGCCCTTATCCCTTAAAGTGCTAATCAAAACTGCAGCAGATGACATTTTTTTTTTTTGAGAAAATAAGGCTTGTCATTTCATGCAAATCATCTGCCCAGCAGATGATTTGCATGCAATGCCAAGTCATATTTTCCCTGAAACATAATAATAATAATAAAAAGAATGTTACCTGCTAGAATTTTGCTTAGCGCTTTAATCTTTACATGGTCTGGCAAATTCAGACGAGAAATTTATATTTTTCTTATTTTTTCCACAAATCAGGATTTGACTTTTCATGCAAATTGTCTCCACTGGAGACAATTTTCATGAAAGGTCAAATCCTGTTTTCTGGGATAAATAAAAAAAAAAAATATTTTGATATGTCATATGCTGAAAATTTACCCAGAGTGTTAAGCATTAAGGATTAAAACATTTTTTTGGTTTCTCATGCAACTAATCTCCCTAAAGCAGCTCAATGAAAATTCTTTTATTTTTCAGTACTTGCACAAATGCTTCATTTGTCTGTGTAGAGAAACAAACATGCACAAACTTGGATATGGATTGTCCTGGTAACTTGGTCTACTTTTCGGAGCCATTCTGTCGCTACACGTGTGACTTTTATGATGAAAACAAAGAAATCTGCAACGAAAGGAAGCTTAAAAGAGGATGTGGTTGCACTGATGGTGTTATCTATGAAGGTGTAAGTAAAGTTTTACATAGACAAAGAGGTTAGGCAAAATCTATGTAACGCTTATTTTAGCCATGCTATTCTTGTCACTGTTGTGTCAGAGTGCTGTTGATAAAAGGTTATCTGTAAAACCTGAACAGGGACATTTGGGAAATTGGCAAAGTGCAGACCTAGATCAGATGCCACAGAATGCAGAATCTGATCAGGGTCTGCACTGTTTTCTTGAATTACAGGAAGTTAAGGGTTAAGTGAAACAATTGTAAGTCCCCGTTCAGGACTATTTTCTCAGCCTACACTCGTAGACAATGGATCCACTAGACTAGTGCTGTCAGTGCTTTGATTCACAGGGGAGACAACTGTTGTGACCTTGTTTGCCTTCCTGCACATCAGTCCCCTTCTGAAAAGTGGCCTGTTGACAGTTATTGGGCAATTGTTTTATACAGTACCACTCTTACACTTGCCTGTGATCTGCAGGTCAAGGCCATGGACTTTGAACCTTCACAGATGACCATTAGGTAAAGGTCAAATACCTCAAATCTTTATGCTAAAATTTCTAAAGATCTGTATCTCCTGAGTGCCTTAATGGATATTGTTGATATTTGGGTTGACATTAGATACTGGTCCAGAGGCCCACCTTGATTGAAATTAAGTTCAAGGTCATAGACTTAGAAATTTCATGTTTAACCCTAGTCCTGCTGAACCCGGATATACCCTGCTTTTGTAAACAGTGCAGATCGAGTTGGCCTCTGAATGATCTGGATCTGCACTGTTTGCCATTAAGTATGTGAAATTGTATCAACATCCTAAATCAAGTAATCCAATTAGCTGAAAATCCGAAGTGGACGTGGCATCCTAATTTATTCAGCATGACAAGGGTTAAACAGTTCTATGTTAAAATTTTTCTAAAGCTGTACACGTGTATATACATTGAGTGGCTATATGGATGTACTTGAGATTTTGACTGATGTGAGATACCACACACGCAAGACCCCCTCCAAATAGGCAGTGACCATGAGGTAAAGTCAATGGCTTGAAATAATGTCCCTCCACCTAGGGGGAGTGGGACATATTGATTTTGATGTGGATCCCATTAGCATGGTATTGGCCTGACACTTTCTTTGTCATTGATGTCAGCATGACACTTTCATGTCTGCATAATATCTTGTGAACCAGTGGTCGGAATCTTACCAAATTTTCATGGATATATAATGGCGACATAACAAAGAGCTGATTAGATTTGGTGACTTTGATCTAATTTTCAAGGTCACAGCAGTAGAAAAACATAAAATTCATGGTGGGGGAGGGAGGGGGGACATCTCAATAAGATGTTTTTTCTAAAAACACTGTTCTAGTTTTTCATATGATGGACAAGTGTGATTTCAGCCTGAGCTGTCCTGTCTTGCAACAGGTCTGGTTAAAAATGTTATGTGAAGCAGAGGCTTTGTTAACCCTTAAAGCGCCAAGAAAAACTGCATCTGAAAATGTCGTCCGTTCATGTCGTCTGCTGAATATTCTTGCAAACCTCTCAAAGCTATTTTTTGCATACCAGCAAACAGTGCGGACCCAGATCGGACTGCTCCTAAAGGAGCAGTCTGATCAGGGTCCACACTGTTTGCAGAAATGACTTTTAAAATCACAAGCAGAAGACAAAGCAGACGACAGTTGTTGTGATTGGCGCTTTAAGGGTTAAGTAGAAGTATCTGGTGATAATTCTAAGATAATTTTTTCTTAGTTCTCCGTAAAACTATATGTTGAGGATATTCATTAGAAGCACCTTGCCGAGTACCCTCAACATACACTTTTATGAAAACCTGGAGGAAATTATATCGACTTATATCGACTTATCACGAAATATTCCTCCTTAACTACTCCTCTGTGTGAAGTCACAAACTGACCTTGATCTGTCTGTACATCTGCAGTCTGTATCAGGTTTTCCATGTTTGTTAATATGTTTTTTAGAATCTCGACAATTCTGCAAGCTATCAGTAATGCCCAAGGCCCAGTTGTTCAAAGCATTGTTATCTTTACGAGCTTGTTAATGTCAAACTTGTGAACTGTTGTTGCTAGGGTATTTTCCAATGCATTGATATTTTTGCAAAAGCTACTCACATTTGTTCAGCAAAAAATATCAATGTATTTGCCATATTTCAAGATAGGAATTTGAACGACACGTTAGCTAATAACTTCGTTAAGTTTTGAACAACTGGGTCCTGATCATACTCCATTGCTACAGATAAGAGGGGCTATCCACATAATATTTTTAGCTCAACTGAGCAAGGCTCAGGATAAGCTATTGTGATCACTTGACATCCGCCATCGTCCATCCGTCGTCTGTCTGTCGTCCGTCTGTCATCTGTTCGTCGTCTGTCCATCCACACATTTTAACGACCTCCTCTGTAACCCCAGGGCCAATTTTCTTCAAACATCATGTTAAAGGGGGAATGAAAATTTGTACAAATGGTCATGGTGCATTAATCAAGATGGCCGCCATGCCCATATATGGTAAAACATTGAAAAATCTTCCTCTCCAAACCCAAGAAAGCTTCAAGGCTGAATCTTGGTATATAACATCATGGACTCAAGGTCTACCAAGTTTGTTCAAATGATGACCCTAGGTTGACCTTTGACCTTTTTACAGCAAGGTCAAATTTGCATCCCCATGCATTTATATGTGGAAAATGTTGAAAAGTCATTTTCTCTAAATGTATTAAAGACTAATGGCTGAAACTTACAATGAGTGATTAAAGTAGTAAAACATTTTAGTTATAATCAAAATTTTATCCCATGGGGGTTATCTGCCCTTGTCCCATGGGCAGTATACACCTATAAAATTGTGTAGTTTTTAAAAGTCTTCCTCTCTTAAACGGCTTGAGCAATTTTCACCAGATTTCACATGGGGCCTTCTGTCAAAAGGGTATTGCCAATTTGTTCAGATTGTTCCGCACCATTAAACAAGATTGCCGCCATGCCCATATATGGTAAAAACACTTAAAAAAATCTTCTTCTCCAGAACCAAGAAATCTTTGGGGCTGAATATTGGTATTAAGCATTGAGGACTCAAGGTCTACCAAGTTTGTTCAAATGATGACTGTAAGTGGACCTTTGACGTTTTTATGGCATGGTCAAATTTGCGTCTCCATGCATTTGTATGGAAAATTTTGAAAAGTCATTTTCACAGAATGTATGAAAGACTAATGGCTGAAATTTACGATGTTTGATTAAAGTAGTAAAACATTTTTAGTTATAATCAAAATTTTGTCCGTTGCCACTGGGCTATATACATGTATAAAATTGTGTAATTTTTAAATGTCTTTTTCTCTGAAACTGCTTGAGCATTTTTCACCAGTTTTCACACAGGCCTTCTGTCAAAATGGGAATTGTCAGTTTGTTCAAATGGTTTCGCGCAATAGAACAAGATACCGCCATGTCTATATATGGTAAAAACTCTTCAAAATCTTCTTCTCCAGAACCAAGAAAGCTTTGGGGCTGAATCTTGGTATATAGCATCAAGGACTCAAGCTCTACCAAGTTTGTTCAAATGATGATCATAGGTTGACATTTGACTTTTTATGGCAAGGTCAAATTTGCATCATTTTAGATTTATATGGGTTATCTGTCCTTGCCCCTGTGCTATTTATAGATATAAAACTTTGAAATCATTAAACATCTTCTTCTCTAAACCCACATGATCAATTTTCACCAGATTTCACATGGGGCTTTCTGTCAAAGGGATGTTGACACTTTGTTCAAATGGTTCTGCATCATTAAACAAGATGACTGCCAAGCCCCATATATGGTAAAACACTTAAAAAATCTTCTTCTCCAGTACTAAGAAAGCTTTGGGGCTGAATCTTGGAATACAGGATTGGGGACTCAAGGTCTACCAAATTTGTTAAAATGATGAGACTAGGATGACCTTTGACTATTTTATGGTATGGTCAGATTTGTGTCACACTTGCTGTGGCAATACTGGAAGACTGTTGCATGGCATTTGCAATATGCAGGTGAGCAAATTGTGTCCCATGATCCTCTCATTCTTTTTTCTCCCGAAAGCATATGATGTGGGTACTCATTAGAAGTGCCTTGATGAGGCCCTTCTAATGAGTACCCACAACATATGCCTTTGTGGAGAAATAAGAAAAATATCAGTACTTTTCAGTTGAAAAACTGTGCCTTGTCTGGATCTATGCACTTGATTTGCACATTGGTCTGGGCCTTCATTGTCTGTATATGAAATAAAAGCAGAAGCATATGTTATCTGATTATGAAATACTGTATTCGACCTTATTACCGCACATGCCTCTTTAAGCACACAGTAAAGCAGTTAAGTAGCCTTTAGATTACAGTCAGTGAACTTTTATCTATGAGGGCAAGTCAATAAAAAACCAGCCTAACTTATTTCTGAGTGAGGTCGATCTCTTCTTTTTTGATGTAATTGCCCTCTAGAATGATGCACTTAGACCAACGGTGTTCCAGTGCCATCAGCCCAGAACTGAAGAAGCCAGGGTCCTTGTCTCTGACCCACTTCTCAACTGCCGCCATGACTTCTTTGTTGGACTGGAAATGACGTCCACGGATATCCTTTTTCAAGTTTGGGAATAGGAAATAGTCACTAGGAGCTAAGTCCGGAGAATAGGCGGGGTGCAGTATTAGCTCGTACCCATTCCGCTCAACAACATCCATTGCAATTTTGCAAGTGTGGACACTCGCATTGTCCTGTTGGAGCAGAATCCCTTTGGAGAGTTTACCTCGGCGTTTTTCAGAGATCACAATTCTCAGGCGAGCAAGTTTGCATAATACGCACCTATTAGTGTACTTTTCTTTGCAAGAAAATCCAACATAACGCCTTGTGCATCCCAAAATACAGTGCCATCACCTTGCCAGCAGAGGGTTGCTTTTTGAACTTCTTTGGCCTCGGAGACCCCAGCCCTACACTCTGGTGACTTTGAACTTTATTCTCTGGCTCATAATAATGGACCCAGGTCTCATCTACAGTCACCAGATGTGAAAGGAAATCATCTTCCTTTGATCTAAACCGCTTCAACAATGCACTGTATACTGATGCTCTGGTTGCCATTTACTCATCGCTATGGGATTTTGGGACCCAACAGGCTGTTAGCTTGTGCATACCTAAGCGATCATGTAAAGTTGTTGAAACGATACCATGTGAAATGTGTAATGCATTCGCTATTTCTTCTACCTTAATTCGCCTATCAGAGTACACCAGATCCCGTACTTTGTTACACATTTCTTCATTGGTGGCATCTGATGGGAGTCCAGACCTGGTTTCGTCTTCTAAAGACATTCTACTGCGTTTGAATTCCCCAACCCTGAATTTAACTTGTGCATATGTTGGTGCAGAAGACACATAAACATTGGTCAACTCACATTGTATTTCATGACCTATTTTCCCTTTCAAATACAAGTACCAAATTACAGCACGGTACTCAACTTTTGAGGAAAAGCTTACATTTGCATCGCTAGCCATGTTTGACATTCAATATCTTATGAGTGAATGACACGATAAGGGTGCAATTTTGCCCTCAGGCCTAAAACATGTATAGAAACAAGGCATGAAAATCTTGGGTGTCTCGGTCAATTGGAAATGGGATAGGCTGGTTACTTATTGACTTGCCCTCGTACTTCTTTATAAAAACATAGCAATTTAGTAGCCTTTAGATTACAGTCAGTGAACTTTTATCTATTTCTTTATAAAAACATGTTGTGGGAACTCATTTGAATTGCCTCAACAAGTTCAGGTAATTCAAATGAGTACCTGCAACATATGTTTTTATAAAGGAAATCAAAAAGTAATATTGCAAAAGCATCATTTAATATGCTCCTCATTACCGTAAGTCCTCTGCTGATCTTTCTTTAAAGAGTGCCCTTATTAGGTTGATATTTTACTACATGTTTGTTCAGTAATTTTGAAAAATCTAAGTGCACAGTGTAGTAATTAGATTGAATATGGTAAGATGTACTAGTTTACAGTATTCAATCGAATTATCACTTTATGTGCTAATGTTTTCAAAATTACAAGAAAAACATATGGTAAAATATCCACCTTATAAGACCAAGCTTAACACAAAGAATTAAGATCAGCAGAGGACTTCACAAAAGTCTTATTTACAATATTTTTTTTTTCTGATTTTCATCATAAAACATTTTGTGGGTGCTCATTTGAATTGCATTGCTAAGTCAAAGCAATTCAGATGAGTACCCACAACATTTGCTTTTATACCATTACTGTATAAATTTAGGAATGATAATCAGAAATAGCTTGAAAATGTGCTTATTGGGCTATATGTGGTAATTATAACAATAATGGTAAATGATTTTGTTTTTTTCTTATGGTACAGTGTAAATTTAATTTAAAAAATTAGCAAGTTAGTTTGTACAAAAGTTAGGAAAAAAAGTAATTCTGATAGAAGTCTACACAGTCTGCAGGACTGCCAGGCATGTCAGACAAATTGGTTCAGTTAAAATACTAAGAAATTTAAGTATTCTTTAAATCATTTGTCTGACTGGCATCAGTTACACTATGAAAAGGTTTTGGTCATAGCTTCAGAGAAGATACTTTTTTAAAT
Source organism: Anodontia alba (assembly GCA_964016985.1). NCBI lineage: Eukaryota > Metazoa > Mollusca > Bivalvia > Lucinida > Lucinidae > Anodontia > Anodontia alba. The sequence goes on along the minus strand of OZ024833.1, from coordinate 68,554,157 downwards.
GGAAAAGTGTTAGTATTTTTCTTATTTCTCCACAAAAACATATGTTGTGGTACTCATTAGAAGCACCTCAGCAAGGTGTTTCTAATGAGTACCACAACATATGTTTTTGTGGATCTACAGTTGTACTTGTTTTTTTTTTGTTTTTTTTTTGTTGTTGTTGTTTTTTTTTTTTTTGCTTTTTCAGGTATGTATCCCATATGTTGATTGCCCATGTGTTTATGCCGGCACAACCTATTGGCCTGGTGAAAAAAGACATTTGGGCTGTACAACAACGTAAGTACACATAAACCTCTTTATAAGACAGTTCATCATAAGACGGTTTCTGATATAAGAAGGTTTAACCTATTGTAGACTGAATAGACTCTCCCACACTATATATTGGGAGAGTCCAATTTCAGTTTTAGGTACATCCGGCTATGAGATTTACAGATTCTTAGAGAAAAATGGCTAAACTATTTGTAAACAGTGGAGACCCTGATCAGACGCCATATTCTGCGGCATCTGGGTCTGCACTGTTTGCCAATTACCCTTTCACGGGTCTCCCGACTACAGTGGGTTAATAGTGGACCCCAAAAGTGTTATAGCCAAACAAAAATGTTTAGATTATATTGAAAAATGATGATTGATGGTCATTGTTCTATATAATCTATACTTTTGTTCTCATTTTTCTATATAATTTATACATTTTTGTTTGGATACAGAACAATTTGTTAACTAACACGGTTTTTGAACCATTTATAGTCATTATATCCCCCCACCAACAGAGAAGGGGACATATTGATTTTGGTGCAGATCCCATTGGCCTCAGGGTTGATAAAATTTGCTTCGGCATTAGCATCAGTGTAGGTCTGACACTTTCTTGTCTGCACAATATCTTGTGAATCAGTGGTTGGATTCTTACCAAATTTTCTTGGATAGATATTATGTATTATGTACTATGATTAAATTTTGGCGACCATTACCTAATTTTCAAAGTCACAGCAGTAGAAAAACTGAAAATTCACAATGAATGGACATCTGTTTCATCATGAAAACATACCTATATAATTTTGACCCCCTTAAACCCCACTTTTATATAGTAAAACTGGGGTTTACAGGGGTATACATTATTTTTTATGCCCCTGCCATTTTCAATGGGGGTGCATATAGTATCACCGCTGTCTGTACATCCGTCCCGTCTGTCCCGTACATAACACTTTTGGTTTCCGTGCGATATCTTTTGAAAGGATTGGTGTATTGGATTGAAATTTTATACACAGGTATATAATCATAAAATGTAGGCCAGTTCGATTTAGGGTAAAATCCACAAATTATTTTGGGAGTTATGGCCCTTTTCAACTTTGAAAAATTTTCAACTTTGAAAAATGGTTTCCGTGCGATATCTTTTGAAAGGATTGGTGTATTGGATTGAAATTTTGTACACAGGTATATAATCATAAAATGTAGGTCAAGTTCGATTTAGAGTAAAATCTGTCTATTATTTTGGGAGTTATGGTCCTTTTTCAACTTTGAAAATTAGTGTATTGGATTCATATTTTATACACAAGCATATAATTATAAAATATACGTCAAGTTCGATTTAGGGTAAAATCCACCAATTGTTTTTGGAGTTAAGGCCCTTTATCAATGTTGAAAAATAGTTGAAAATGGTTTCCGTTCAATATCTTTTGAAAAGATTAGTGTATTGGATTCAAATTTTATACACAGGTATATAATCATAAAATGTATGTCAAGATGGATTTAGGGTAAAATCCACCAATTGTTTTTGGAGTTATGGACTTTTTCACCTTTAAAAAATGGTTTCCGTTCCATAACGTTTGAAAAGATTATGGAATTGGATTCATATTTTATACACAAGCATATAATGATAAAATATAGGTCAAGTTTGATTTAGGGTACCTGGTAACATCCACCAATTATTTTTGGAGTTATGTTCCTTTATCAATGTTGTAAAATAGTTAAAAAATGGTTTCAGTTTGATATCATTTGAAAAGATTAGTGTATTGGATTCAAATTTTATACACAGGTGTATAATCATAAAATGTATGTCAAGTTAGATTTAGGGTAAAATTCAACAATTAATTTTGGAGTTATGGCCATTTTTTCAACTTTCAAAAATGGTTTTCGTTCCATAACATTTGAAAAGATTAGTGAATTGGATTCATATTTTATACACAAGCATATAATTATAAAATATACGTCAAGTTCGATTTAGGGTAAAATCCACCAAATATTTTGGAGTTACGGCCCTTTATCAATATTGAAAAATAGTTGAAAAATGGTTTCAGTTAAATATCTTTTGAAAAGATTAGTGTATTGGATTCAAATTTTATGCACGGGTATATATCATAAAATGTATGTCAAGTTGGATTTAGGGTATAATCCACCAATTATTTTTGGAGTTATGGCCCTTTTTCAGCTTTGAAAAATGGTTTCCGTTCCGTAACTTTTGAAAAGATTAGTGAATTGGATTCATATTTTATACAAAAGCATGTAATTATAAAATATAGGTCAAGTTTGATTTAGGGAAAAGTCCACCAATTATATTTGGAGTTACAGCCCTTTTTCAACGTTGAAAAATAGTTTCAGTTTGATATCTTTTGAAAACATTAGTGTATTGAATTCAAAGGGGCTCTTACATGGTAAAGGAAATTTAACACACATGTATATAATAAAATAGAGATCAAGTTCCAAGTAGAGTAAAATGAATCCATAATTATGGGAGTTATGGCCCTTTTTCACCTTCAAAAGATGTTTTCCTTCCGATATTTTTTTTAAAAATATTGATTTGTCCCTTTTTTCAACTCCATTTTTTACAAAATACCTGCGTGTGGTTGAGGATGGCCCTGGGCGGGGGCATCTGTGTCATACTGACATATTTCTAGTCTTATTTCTATTAAAAAACATAGATTGTGGGTACTCGTTAGAACTGCCTCATCGAGGCAGTTCTAACGAGTACCCACAATCTATGTTTTGAGCAGAAATATGAAAAGTATCAGAATTTTTTATCTGAAAATGTTCATTTTTTTGGTGCTGAAATTTTCAATGCATTTGAATAGGCGTGTTTTCGTAATGTTCTCTGAAAACACTGTTACTAGTTTTTTCTATATAATCTATACATTTGTGGTCATTTTTCTATACAATCTATACAGTATTGTTTGGATACAACATGATTGTTTATCTAACATGGTTTTAGCTTTTGCTCCCAGCAGTAGTGTTTAAGATTGTTCAAGCTGTCATGATTCGTAAAAAAAACATGGCCACCAGGGGGTGAGGCTTATTTTCCCCATATAACTATATAGAAAACTTTAAAAATATTCTTGTCAGAAACCACTGGACTGCTTTCAATATAATACAGCAGAAATGTTCCTATGGTGATCTACCAAGATTGTTCAAGCTGTCATGATTCGTCAAAAAACATGGCCGCCAGCGGTTGGGGCTTATTTTCCTTTTATATATAGAGAGAGAGAGAGAAAACTTTAAAAAATATTCTTGTCAGAAACACTAGACCGATTTCAGTATCACATGGCAGCAATGTTCCTTTGGTGACCCTCTACCATGATTGTTCAAGCTGTCATGATTTGTCAAAAAACAAGGCAGCTAAGGGCCGCGGCTTATTTACCTATATATCTATATAGAAAACTTTAAAAATCTTCTTGTCGGAAACCACTTGAGCTATTTCAATATAACTTGGCTAGAAGGTTTCCTATGTGACCCTCTACCAAGATTATTCAAGCCGTCATGATTCATCGAAAAAATGGCTGCTAGGGGGTGGGGCTTATTTTCCCTATATATCTATATAGAAAAATTTTAAAATCTTGTCAGAAACCACTGGACTGATTTAAATGTAATACGGTAGGAATGTTCCTATGGTTACAATCTACCAAGATTTGTCAAGGGGGGTTAGGGAGGGGGCAGGGGGGGGGGCATGGCTTATTTTCCCAATATATTTATATAGAATTTAAAAACCTTCTTGTCAGAAACTACCGGATCGATTTTAATATTACTTGGCAGAAACGTTCCTTTGGGGACCCTCTACCAAGATAGTTCAAGCTATTATGATTTGTTGAAAGACATGGCCGCTAGGGAGTGGGGCTTATTTTCCCTATATATATCTATATAGAAAACTTTAAAAATCTTCTTGTCAGAAACCACTGTACTGATTTCAGTATAATACAGCAGAAATGTTCCTTTGGTGATCCTCTACCAAGATTGTTCAAGCCATCACGATTTGTCAAAAAACATGGGCGCCAAAGGGCAGGGCTTATTTTGAAAAATCTTCTTGTTGGAAACCGTTAGGCCTAGGGCTTCCAAATTTGGTATGTAGCTTTATCTGGTAGCCTTATACCAAGATTGTTCAAATTTTAGCTCTGGGGTCAGAAGTGGCCCCTACCCGGGTGTCACCAGTTTTACATGGATTTAATATATAGTGAAAATCTTGAAAAATCTTCTTGTCAGAAACCATTAGGCCTAAGGCTACAGAATTTGGTTTGTAGCTTCTATCTAGTATACCTCTACTAAGATTGTTCAAATTAGATCCCTGGGGTCAAAAATGGCCCTACCCTGGGGGTCAGTAGTTAAACATTGACAAATAAGTGGCAAATAAGATTTTCTTCTAAAACTACAGCCAGATTTTAAAATAAGTGGGCAGAAATTTTCTTGGATGACAGTCTGTTAAAGCATAGATTGTCCTATGATAGTCTTTTAAAATATTCTGTTGCATTAAATTGTTGAAGTAACTGATGATGGTTGAAGACAATGACACTGAGGTAAGCAAATTAGGCCGTCTGGGCCTTCTTGTTCTCATTATCTTGTCACTCAGTCTATTAGAGGATTTTCATTCTAAATTGTGCCTTGTTTGGTATCAAATCATAGCTCTGTATTAGAATCTTAACCTTTACAATCTGGGCAAAATCAGCAGACAACAAATTGATTTTTGTCGCACCTGCTTTAGCATGGGCAACTTAGCAGTGCTTGCACTAACTGTCAAAATCAGGAAGTCCCAGGACTTCCTAGCTCCAATATCTGGAAGTCCTGGTGATCAATTCTTTTCACTCACTTTCAGAAATTCAACCTCAATATTCTTAAAACTCTCATTTATGGAGTAAAATTGCCATTGTTAAGCTAAATAACACATAAATTCGTTCTAAATTTTTGTTATAAATGACTAAGTATCTTTAAAAGTTGGGAGTCTCGGACTTCCTGGCATTGATTTTAGGAAGTCCCAGGGCAATTTCTGGGAGTCTCTGACTCCCAGACTTCCCATAATGCAAGCACTGCTTAGGCGTGCAAGTTTCAGTCCGTCGGTCCGTCTGTTCATCTTTCCGTCAACATTTACCCTGGGTGTCTTGTGAGTGCAACTCCTCCTACAGTTTTGTACCGATCATTTTGAAACTTTGCATATGTTTTCTACATGGTATGAAGATGTGCATATGGTTTGGATATAATTGTTAGATTATTTTTTGTCACTTTTTCTACATTGTGAACTTAGTCATTTTTTCACCTCAGTATATAGACAGTGGGTACCTCTTGTGAGCGCAACTCCTCTTACAGTTTTGTACTGATCATTTTGAAACTTTGCATATGGGTATGAGGATGTGCATGTGGTTTGGATATAATTGTTAAGTTATTTTTTGTCACATACTTTTTACACATTGTGAACTTAGTCATTTTTCACCCCTTTATATATATACAGTTAGTACCTCTTGTGAGCACAACTCCTCTTACAGTTTTGTACCAATTATTATGAAACTTTGCATGCCTTTTCTTCATGGTATGAGGATGTGCATGTGGTTTGGATGTAATTGTTAAATTATTTTTTTTATTTACTTTTTTCCACATCGTGAACTTAGTCATTTTTCACCCTCAATATGTAGACAGTGGCTACCTCGTAAGCACAACTCCTCATACAATTTTATACTAATCTTTTTGCAACTTTGCACATGTTTTCTCACTAGTCTGAAGATGTGCATGTGCTTTTTATATAATCCTTGCCTTATTTTTTGTTACTTTTTTGTACTTTTTGAACTTTGTCATTTTCTGACCTCAGATGTATAGACACTGGGTACCTTGTGATTGCAACTTTTCATACAATTTTAAACCAGTCTTTTTGAAATTTTGCACATGTTTTCTCCCATGTCTGCAGAAGTGCATGAGCTTTAACTTCTAAGCACCAAGAAAAACTGCATCTGAAAATGTTGTCTGTTTATGTCGTCTGCTGAATATTCTTGCAGACTTTTCAAACCTAGTTTTGCAGACAGGCAAACAGTGTGGACCCAGATCAGACTGCTCCTAAAGGAGCAGTCTGATCTGGGTCCACACTGTTTGCAAAAATGACTTTTAAAATCACAAGCAGATGACAAAGCAGAAGACAATAGTTGTGACTGGCGTTTTAAGGGTTAACTTGGTGTGGCAACCATAAAAAGTCTCCCCATACTTCATCTTACTGCAAATTTTACTTTTATTTTCCTTTGCATCACTGAGCTTATGATAGTATCTTGGAAAAGCGAGTTCCCCTTAAGCCGGTGCTAGGGGTGGGGGGGGGGGGGGGTGCATATGCAGCCCAGCAAACTACATTACAGTCATATGAAGATACACATCTAAAAGTTTGCTTTGGAAACAACATACAAAAGAAGGAAAATTGGAGACTAAGTTTTATTAACCCTTGTCCTGCTGAACCCGGATATACACTGCCTTTGCAAACAGTGTAGATCCAGATCAGTTGGCTTCTGAAGAAGCCAACTGATCTGGATCTGCACTGTTTGCCATTAAGTATGTGAATTTATATTAACAATCTGGATCAAGCAATCTGATTGGCTGAAAATTAGAAATGGACATAGCTTCTTAATTTATTCAGCAGGACAAGGGTTAACCTTTGTCTTGCTGAACCCAATATATATATCTTGCCTTTGCAAACAGTATAGGTCCAGATCAGTTCGCCTCTGAAGAAGCCAACTGATCTCGATCTGCACAGTTTGTTATTAAGTATGTGTATTTGTTTCAGCAACCTAGATCAAGTAATCTGATGAGCTGAAAATTAGAAGTGGGCGTGGTATTTTAATTTATTCAGCATGACAAGTGTTAAGAGTCTTCATATGCAACAATGTAGTTTGCAAGGCTGCATACAACCCCTAAAACCAGTATAAGCAGTTTTTGATTTTCAAAGTAACTAGGATAGATCCCATGATCCCAAAGGCAATAAAATTATAATCTGCACTTGATGAACCATAATGAGCTGTTTTACAGCTATCACACAGCACTTGACATCAGCTGAAGTGAAGTAAGATAAAAATAATAAAAATTGAGCCAGCGCATGACAAAACCTGAAAATGGCATGTGCCCCCAGCAAAGACTCAGATCAGCCTGGGCATCTGCCCAGTCTGATCAGTCTTTGCTCTCTGCATGACAAACGTTGGGGCCTCAGCTACTCATTGAGTGCACAACAAAGACTCTGATCAGATTGGTTTTGTCATGCGCTGGCTCAATTCTAAAAAGTTACATTTGGAAACAAAGAACTTTGACCCGTGGGCCTTGGGTCAATTAAAGTTTAATTACTTTAATGGGGAATTAACTACTAAGTCACCATTTTCCATTTTACTGTTTATTTAATTATTTTTTTTTTTTTAGTTTCTTCTTATTAATCATAACTCATAACTTCTTCCCACCTGGCAGTCCCTACTGATGTAATAACTTTATTGAAACTGAAACTACACTTGTTCATTTATTCTGTTTTACTTCAATTTAAATTCAAAATATATCTATCTGCTCCTTCTCGCCCTATAGCTAATACAAGACTCCACAACACAACTCCCACCATCCCAGACACAGCCTCATTCTCAAACCAGACAAGCTTTTCTTATCTCTCTTTTCATTGGATATATAGATAGATGTAACTGATATGCCTTACCTGACTGCCTAATATGGACAGACCTTAGTTAATGATAAGACCAGACTGAGGCTATCACTCCTTGACCACATGTTAGACTCTTCTACACAGAGAAAGACACAAGTGCTGAGTCTCTAATTAATATTGACCACCTTATCAGAATACTTGATTCAAAATATCATTTTGAATATAAACTTATAATTCTGAAAATGGTTTTAAAGAACATGAGGTATTTTCATGTATACTGAAAATGAATTTTATTATTTTAAAATTTTTAAAATATAATGATGTTAATTAAATTTTTAAGGAGAGTAATTAAAGTTATTATTACTTTTAATTACCCCAATGATATAACACACAAAAGAAAACAAATTGGAGATTTAGACTCTGATTTTAATTCTTTTATGTGTTCTTGTTTTCAAGGACAATCTTTTTAGATTTTATCTGAATGGGTCTCACCCACATCCAGCCCAGACACCACTTCACTCATAACAAATTCAAGGTCTTGATGTGAGCTTTAACTATAGCCAGCTTAATGACACTTGCTTACACTAAGTTTCTCATCAAGCTCGAAGATGACCATAGATCTACCAGGGTTTTCCCTGACTCACATTTTGGCAGTTTTTACCCCCAAAATTATGCTCTCATCACGAAAACATACCTATATAATTTTTACCCCCTTAAACCCCATTTTAATATAGTAAAACTGGGGTTTACAGGGGTATACATTATTTTTCTTATTTCTGCTCAAAAACATAGATTGTGGGTACTCATTAGAACTGCCTCGCCGAGGCGGTTCTAACGAGTACCCACAATCTATGTTTTGAGCAGAAATATGAAAAACATCAGAATTTTTTTATCTGAAAATTTTTATTTTTTTGGTGGTGAATTTTTTCAATATATTTGAATAGGCGTGGGACTCTCAAAAGTTACGGGCAAGGATCCTAGGTGATTCATGTATGACCAGTTTATAATTAGTTTTATGTATTCATAGCTTCAAACAAAATGATTTTTCCTACCAAATTGCTTATATTTTTCTTATTTCTCCATGAAAACATATGTTGTGGATTCTCATTAGAAGCGCCTCAGTGAGGCGCTTCTGATGAGCACCCACAACATATGTTTTCGTGGAGAAATAAGAAAAATATTTTCCTGATACCTTCTCTCATCTGGTGCTAATATGGTATTTCTGGCATTGCACTTTGATCTATTTGTCACCTAAAGGTCAAGAATTATCAGTAATTGGGCAGTAAAAAATCTCTCCTGCAATGAACCTCCTAATCTTTTTAAAGGACTCCTTCACTTCACATCAAGGAGTTCCTGGGACTCTCATTTTCAAATCTTAAGGGAAAACCCTGGATCTACAAGTCAAAGTACTTTTATTCTCTCAAAGTCAAGTTTAACATGACATCAGAGGAAATGGAAATACAAAGTTGCAGTTAGGACAGTTACCGTAATTTCATATATATAATAACTGTGGGGTAAGAACTAGGACACATTCTAAAAATAATTGCAATTCATTGCAGTGATCCAAATTACAGGTGGATGTAACTCGGGGGAGCAGAATTGCTGGTGTATAGATAGATAGATAGATAGATAGATAGATAGATAGATAGATAACATTTATTAAACTGGTAACTATTCAGACAGACAGACAGACAGACATAGATAGATAGATAGATAGTATTTATTAAACTGGTAACAATTCAGATAGATAGATAGATAGATAGATAGATAGATAGATAGATAGATAGATAGATAGATAGATAGATAGATAGATAGATAGATAGATAGATAGATAGTGAGCACTTAAACCTTGAAACTGATGACTAACAACAAGAATGTAGAACACAATAAATATCAGTCTGTGTCGCCTGTGTTCAATGACCCAGTGACAACAAATTAATGAGGCCTGCTTCGCCATGACGAAACCAGGCCACACCTTAAGAAACCTGTCAACGCAATATTAAGCACGCGCAACACATAGAAAATTATGAATGAAAAGCTATCCAAGCTGTTGTTATGATTTAATGCCCATCTGCTGTTTTGATTGTTTGCTGTGTATAAATATGGTAATTGTTAACCTTTGCCACTCCCTTGGCTAATTCAGCAGACGACAAGTTGGTGATATTTTTTTCTTATTTTTCCCAGAAAACAGGACTTGACATTTCATACAAATTGTCTCTATTGTAGACAATTTGCATGAAGTGTAAAATCCTGATTTTTAAGAAAAATAAGAAAAACCATTTCAATATGTTATCTGAAAATTAAACCAAGAGTACTAAGCATTAAATTGAATTCTTTGTAGGGAATGCCAACAGCAGCAGTGGATAACAGTTTCAGTAGACAGCGAATGCTGGAGTAAGTATATACAGTTGACTCCCTTTATCTCAAACTCAAAGGGACCAGGGCCCAGTTGTTCAAAATTTACAATGTGGTTAGTTAACGTATCATTAAAATTTTGGTCATCAAATATGGCATATATGCTAATATTTTTGCTGGAAAATGTCATTTGCAAAAGCTACTCACTTTTTTTCAGCGAAAATACCTGTGAATTAGATATTGTACTTACTAGAACAGTTAACATTTTGACCACTAACGAGCTCGTTAAGCTAATTTTGTTTTGAACAACTGGGCCTAGAAGTTTTAGTTTGATGGAAAGTAGTTTGAGATAAAGTGAGTTGAAATATACAGCATACTAAACCAGTATTGCTCCTTACAGGCGAAACTCAATAGCTTGAATGCCGATGGCTCACTTACCATGGCTAATTCAAACTCCTTTTTGAGTCCCTACAAAATTCTTTCAATAGCTCAAGAAAACAAATATTTAATGAATGTTCTTATTTTATCATGAAATTGTATGTTGTGTGTACTCATTTGAGAATTGCCTTGAACTAACCAAAATGACTCCAGTTGCTTTGGGAGTTTTAGTTCACTCCCAACTGTAAAATTTACCTCTGACCTGTACACAAATAATAGGTGCCAAGGACTTTGTTGACAGTTACTATTATCCTGTGTTGTTGTTTTTTTTCAACATTTTGACTATAGCATATCACTAGATACTGTTACAAATTTGGCTGCACACTTTCCAGTTCTTTCTGACTACACCTTAGGGTCCCAAACCTAGCTGCCTTACTCCAGGACTGGACACCCCAATCCTTTATCAGCTGCTCCTTTAATGTCTTGATGAATTCTTGTGCTTACTGAAGCATAATTTCATTTGAGGGTGGTTGGTATGAAAGCGAACAATCCCACAATCCCGTTCAGTGTATACCAAAAAGAGGCCCTAATTGGATAATAAAACATTTTATTCTATTCTTTATCAGATGTATGACTACTATGTCAACAGTCTCTGTAGTTACTTCTACTTAAGCTTGATTTGGTATAATTCCCATATTTGATGTGTGATGAATACAACTCCTATATATGCGGCTCGTCAGGGCGACCTGCAGTGAGAGATGAATTCGTAGAAGCTTTCAAAGTCTGTTGCATTACACACATTTTGTGCTAATCTCTTGATGTTCTTTTTTGTTTTCTTTTTTTTTTGTAGCTCACCTGAGCCAAATGCAATCCATATCGACCTTTGAATGATTTCTCTGAAACCTGTGTGCCAATTTTCCTAAACCTTCATGTGGAGCAGGGAGATAGTATATTTGTACAAATTGTCCATTAATGAAGATGGGCGCTATGCCCATATAATGGTAACAACACATAAAAATATTCTCCAGAACCAAGAAAGCTTTAAGGCTGAATGTTGGTATATAGCATCTGGGGGGACTCAAGGTCTATCAAATTTATTCAAATGATGGTTCTAGGATGACCTTCGATCTTTTTACAGCAAGGTCAAATTTGAATTTCAATCCAATGCATTTGTATGGAGAAAATGTTGAAAAATTGCTTTCCCAAAATGTATTAAAGACCAATGGCTGAAACTTACATTATATGATTAAAGGAGTAAAAGCTTTTAGTTATCATAATCAAAATTTTATCCCCTTGCCCCCAGGCTATATACATGTATAAAATTGTGTAATCTTTAAATATCTTCTTCTGTGAAACCGCTTGACCAGTTTTCACTAGATTTCATATGGGGCCTTCAATGAAAGGGGTATTGACAATCTTTTCAAATGGTTCTGCACCATTGAACATGATGGCCTCCATGCCCATATATGGTTAAAAAAACATAAATTCTTCTTCTCCAGACCCAAGAAAGCTTTGAGGTTAAATCTTGGTATATAGCATCCAGGACTCAAGGTCTAACAAGTTTGTTCAAATGATGATCCTAGGATGACTGTTGACCTATTTAAGTAGGGTCAAATTTGCATGTAGGGGGAAGATGTTGAAAGGTCAGAATGTATTAAAGACTACTGGCATTGGGGACTAAAGGTCTACCTAGTTTGCTCAAATGATGGTCTTAGGATGACCATTGACCTTTTTACGGCAAGGTCAAATCTGTGTCCTGGTTGCTTTGGCAGTACTGAAAAAATGTTGCATGGCATCTGCATCTATGCAGTGGCTATTTTACACAGATGAGCAAATCTAATATGGTACCCTGAAAACAGGTGTATGAAGCATCTCCATTATTGGACAGGGCCCAGTTGTTCAAAACTAACGATGTTGTCAGTTAATGTATCGTTAAAACTTTGATCATTAAATATGGCATATACGCTAATATTTTTGCTGAAAAAATGTGAGTAGCTTTTGCACTTGCAAAAGCTACTCACATTTTTTCAGCAAAAAAACCTGTGAATTAGATATTGTACTTACTAGATCAGTCAACATTTTGACCACTAACAAGCTCGTTAAGCCAACAATGCTTTGAACAACTGGGCCCAGATTTTCATAATTTTGTAGGTTTTAAACTAACTTTTCAGTTCATTAATTGGTTATTGCAAACATTTTTGTATTGCATAAGTCAGTCTAAGCCCATTTTAGTCTGTAGAATTGGCAAACAGTGTAAACCCATATCAGATGCCACAGAATTTGACTTGTGATTTGCGTCTTCACTGTTTGCATTGTTATTTGAACACAGGGATTTCTTTTAAACAAAATAATAATAAAAACTAACCAGACACCCTGCTATTGGAAATAGACCAGTCCAAAGATTCATAGTAGAAGAATCCACTCAACGTAAATAGATTCATGTTCTTTACAAACATAATCATCCTCATTTGCCATATTTTATGGAAAAATGCCATTCCTACATAGCTCTAGATAAAAGAGTAGCAGGACACATATTTTCCTTATTTCTTCACAAAATTTTATGTTGTAGGTACTTTCCTTATTTCTCCACAAAGCTTATGTTGTGGGTACTTTCCTTATTTTTCCACAAAAACATATGTTGTGGGTACTTTCCTTATTTTTCCACAAAACTTATGCTGTGGGTACTTTCCTTATTTCTCCACAAAAACATATGTTGTGGGTACTTTCTTTATTTCTCCACAAAACTTATGTTGTGAGTACTTTCCTTATTTTACCACAAAAACATGTTGTGGGTACTTTCCTTATTTTTTCCACAAAACTTATACTGTGGGTACTTTCCTTATTTCTCTACAAAAACATATGTTGTGGGTACTTTCCTTATTTTTCCACAAAACTTATGTTGTGGGTACTTTCCTTATTTCTCCACAAAAACATATTTTGTGGGTACTTTCCTGATTTTTCCACAAACTTATGCTGTGGGTACTTTCCTTATTTCTCCACAAAAACATGTTGTGGGTACTTTCCTTATTTCTCCACAAAACTTATGTTGTGAGTACTTTCCTTATTTTTCCACAAAAACATATGTTGTGGGTACTTTCCTTATTTTTTCCACAAAACTTATACTGTGGGTACTTTCCTTATTTCTCCACAAAAACATGTGTTTAGATACTGTACAAAAACCACGAAGGTTTTTTGGGCATGTTTTTATCTCTGTAACAGAAACATTTGAAACAATTAAAATATATAAGGAATACTCTAAAATGGACTGAAAAAGAATGAAACAAATGAAACAGACCAATAGCAGTTCTCACTGATGGTCAGTTTCATTCGTTTCATTTGTTACGAAACAGAATGAAACAGTTCAAACACCTTAGTCAGTGCTTGTTACGAAACAGGGTGAAACGAAATGTAACAATGAAACAGATACTTTTCTTAGCCAAGAATTTTCGTTTTTTTTTTTGTTTTTTTTTTTAAGCCCATTTCTGTTTCGTAACAAATTAAACAATTAAGATATATAGAGAAAACTCTGAAACAGGATGAAACATACCAAAAACCATGGTCGGTGCTTGTTGCGAAACATGGCGAAATGCAATGAAATGATGAAACAGATATATTTTTTTAATAAACCCATTTCTGTTTCGTAACAAATGAAACAAATAAGATATATAGGAAAAACTCTGAAAAAGGATGAAACAGACTAAAAAATTTGAAATATGCTCATTATGAAACAGGGTGAAACGATGAAACATACATCTTTTTTTTTTTATAAACCTATTTCTGTTTCGTAACAAATGAAACAAATGAGATAAAGAGGAAAAACTCTGAAACAGGATGAAACAGTTCAAACACCTAGGTCAGTGCTTGTTACAAAACAGGGTGAAATGAAATGTAACAATGAAACAGATACTTTTCTTAGCCAAGAATTTTTTTTTTTTATAAGCCCATTTCTGTTTCGTAACAAATGAAACGATTAAGATATATAGAGAAAACTCTGAAACAGGATGAAACAGACCAAAAACCATGGTCAGTGCTTGTTACGAAACAAGGCGAAATGCAATGAAACGATGAAACAGATATATTTTTTTAATAAACCCATTTCTGTTAAGTAACAAATGAAACGAATAAGATATATAGGAAAAACTCTGAAACAGGATGAAATAGACTAAAAAATTTGAAATATGCTCGTTAGGAAACAGGGTTTATATAAAAAAGAAAAGATGTATGTTTCATCATTTCACTCTGTTTCATAACAAGCATATTTCAAATTTTTTGGTCTGTTTCATCCTGTTTCAGAGTTTTTCCTATATATCTTATTCGTTTCATTTGTTACGAAACTGAAATGGGTTTATAAAAAAAAGAGATATATGTTTCATCGTTTCATTTCGTTTCACCCTATTTCGTAACAAGCATTGAACAAGTCTTTTGGTCTGTTTCATCCTGTTTCAGAGTTTTTCCTCGATATCTTATTCATTTCATTTGTTACAACACAGAAATGGGTTTATAAAAAAAAAAGATTTATGTTTCATTGTTTCATTTCGTTTCACTCTGTTTCGTAACAGGCGTATTATGTTGTGGGTACTTTCCTTATTTTTCCACAAAACTTATGCTATGGGTACTTTCCTTATTTCTCCACAAAAACATATGTTGTGGGGTACTTTCCTTATTTCCCCACAAAAACATATGTTGTGGGTACTTTCCTTATTTCTCCACAAGAACATATGTTGTGGGTACTTTCTTTATTTTTTCACAAAACTTATGCTGTGGGTACTTTCCTTATTTCTCCACAAAAGCATAATTTGTGGGTGTTTTCCTTATTTCTCTACAAAAATGTATGTAGTGGGTACTTTCAGTATTTATTCACCAAAACATATGTTGCAAATACTTTCCTTATTTCTCCACAAAAATGTATGTAGTGGGTACTTTCCATATTTATTCACAAAAACATATGTTGTGAATACTTTCCTTATTTCTCCACAAAAAAAACATATATTAGAAGCACCTCTGCAAGGCATTTCTAATGAGCATAGACTACAATTATTAACCCTAGTCCTGCTGAACCTGGATATACCCTGCTTTTGCAAACAGTGTAGAGCCAGATCAGTTGGCTTCTGAAGAAGCCAAATGATCCGGATCTGCAATGTTTACCATTAATTATGTGAATTTATATCAACAATCTGGATCAAGTCATCTGATTGGCTGAAAATTAGAAGTGGGTGTGGCATCTTAATTTATTCAGCTTGACAAGGGTTAAGAAGGAGTATCCAGATATATTTTTCTTATATCTCCATAAAAACATGTAGCATGGGTACTTATTAGAAGCACCTTGGTGAAACACTTCTATTTAGCACCACAATGTTTGTTTTTATGGAGAAATAAGAAAAATATCAATACTTTTCAGTTAAACAAAGTGCCTTATCTGGTGCTATGAAGGAATACCCACAACATATGTTTTTTGTGGAGAAAAAGCAAATATGAGCCAGTGCATGACAAACCTATGATAAGACTTGTGAGACAAGTGAAGACTCTGATTAGCCTGCCCATCCATGCAGTCTGATCAGAGTTTTGCTGATCTCTTGTTCCTTCTACATACAGTCGAATCTCGTTATCTCGAATTCCAAGGGACTCTCTGAGACACTTGGAGATATCCGTACCTCGAAATATCAGAGTTGTAGAAGTGAGGAAAACAATAAATCGAACAACCACATTTAACAAATGAATATGTAATTTGACTCCTGAAGATAGAGATATACTGAAAATATTGTGGAAAAGAGGAGAAACTGCTCCATAGGAGCAATATCTCCTCTTTTCCACAATATTTTGTTACCTGTTGTTAGATTTCAATGTTAAAACAGGGACCAGACTTTCACTTTGAGATAAGCGGTTATTCGAGATAAGCGAGTTCGAGATAACGAGAGTCAACTGTATATATCCAAGTTATCCATACTGAATGGATGTACAGATTGATCTGAGTCTTTGCTGGTCACACAAGTTTTATTTTAGGTTTTGTTGTGTGCTGGCTCATATATTAATTTCTTTTTTGTTTAAAAAATTGGCTTATCTGGAGCTATGGCTAAGAAATATATCGATTGGATAGGTGTACTGATCAGACAACATGGATACAACCTTCACTAACTTCATGTGCACAAAAGACACATTTTTGTACAGCTCAGAAATGAATTTCATGTTTGTGGATTCTATTGTGTGTGAGTACTGGGGAGTCAATAACAAAACTGAATAGAACCCAAAGGGCTTGTTGCTAGTTTTGTGAATGATGTGCATGCATTTACACATAGAAAAAATCCATAAAATATTAAATTTTTTTATAATTCCAGCTCAGCCCAGTTTATGTTGATTGCAAGTTAAATAGTTTTAGAAATCAACCCAAAGAAAATACACATGTAGTTGTAGGATTCCTGCCGAGTGGAATTATCAAAGTACAGAAACACAGTTCTAAATTTACACTGAACCTATCAAATTGCACAAAATTATTGTAAACCTGATGAGTTTAAATTATTTTGTGTTATTGTATTTTTCAGCTGTTTGCTGGGTATCTGGACAATCTCACCTCTATACATTTGACACTCAGTCATATACTGTGAATACAAATTGTGAGTATACTCTCGCAAAGGATATGGTGAGTGACGTTTTTGATATCAGCATTAAAAATGTTCCTTGTGGATCTACTGGCACCACTTGTGCAAACGCTTTTACAATAAGGATTGGAAATGTCACTCTACATCTGGTTCGAGGAAGACATGCCAAGATTGGTAATACGTTGATTTCAGCCAATGTTTACGAGACAAGTGGCGTGATGATTCGTAACTCTGGTAGCACATTTGTTCAGATATATGCTGCTGACTATGGTATTTCCCTTATGTATGACCAAGGTGAGTGAAGAGATTTCTATATTTTACTTTGATGCTTAGTAATCTAAGTAAAAGTTTCTGCAGACAACACATATTGGTGATATTTTTCTTATTTTTCCCAGAAAACAGAATTTGACATTTCATGCAAATTGTCTTGTCAAATCTGTTTTCTGCGAAAAACAAGAAAATATTGGCTTGTGATATGCTGAATTAGCCAAGAGAGTGGTAGAGGTTAAGGCATGTGGATGTACCTCCAAGGAAAATAACTAACATTTTCATCACTTCCCATTTCAGACTGAACAAACTATCCCACACTATATATTGGGAGAGTCCAATTTTGATTTTAGGTATGTCAGGTTATGTGATTTAGATATTCCTACAGAAAAATGACTAAACTACAGTGTAGCGCCAATATATCGCGGTCCTCGGGGTCCAGAGTCCGCTGTCGCGATATAAACGGAGCGCGATATAAGTCCCGACATGTACCATGCATGTATAACGGTGTGCATAACACTCGCTCGGTTTGTCGCTGTGGTAGTTTGCTGAGACATCACGGATAAATGGCATTCAGTTATGTTGTCACCATATTTCCTAATTAAAATTGGATTAGAATTGCTCAATGGAATAATTTACAATGGTGCGCTATGTCTAACAAGTAATTCCAATCGAAACCAGCTGATAAACTACGTTTGAAAACAAGAAATCATCGGATATACAATTTAGGACGCCATTTTGGATACTCTGGCGAAGGGAAGTTACTCCATTGTGCTAAGATAACTTGAGTTGCTTCCCTTCGCTTATATTGCGGGCGCAAAAAAAAACAAAGTTAATTTCTTTTTATTTATTTTTTTTTATTGTTTGTTTTTGTTTTTTTGACGCAGTTGTTTTCTTCTGAAATATTTATATCTACAGAAGTGTAAAATAAGTGGACTACGATCTGTGTATGTTGGACAGAAACATCGTAGGACTACTGTCTTGTAAAATTTGCCGGTGTTGAAAAGGAGGTGGACCGTTTTCCCCTGCTGAGCAAAATTAGTTTGTGGGCATCATTGACTCATTGAGCATTGAGTAGTACTAAATGATGATAATGATTACGACAATTACGGCGATATAATTTATTGTTTGCCAATTATAATCAACGTGTGCGCTGATTGACACTAAGTTGATTGTTTGTCATATAATACCTGACGCGACTTAGCATCGGGATAGTCGCGAAAAATCAATTACCGGAGGCGGAACGCGTTTTTTTTTGTTTTTTTCTAAAGATAATTAAAACAACAAACATTTTATGTTTTTAAAATTTTTTTTTTTTTTTTTTTTTTTTGCTTATGGAAAATTTGGGAGCCATGGCCTATTCGCGATATACTGGATTTCGCGAAATAACGGACCGCGATGTATTGGAGCTACACTGTATTTGCAAACACGAAAGACTCTGATCAGATGCTGCATTTTTTAGTATTTGATTTTGGTCTCCACTGTTTGTCAATTACCCTTTTTGGCGTCTCAACTAAAATGGGTTAAAGGAAAGTGTTTGCTTCTTCTTGAACAAGTTCTTTCCTCTAAGAGCAGCCTCTTTTTAAAAAGTTTTAAAACTTACTAGGAAGACAATTACATGGCAGCAAATTTAGAGTTATTTCCCTTTGCCAAATGGCAGCCCTATCTTTCAGGTGTACCTATTTGCCTTTAGCATAGCTACAGAAAAGGTTATAATTGAGGGGATACTTTAGGATATTATTCTTATGCCCCCAACTTTGAAGAGGAGGGGCATATTGCTTTTGAGTCGTCCCTCTGTGCATCCAATCATTCATTCATCTGTTTGTCACACTTTGCATATGGTCAAGAATGGTCAGAGTTAGGTCTTGATATTATTTTTTTATGTGTAATAAGTTTTTAAAACAAGTGGACCTGTAATTGTTCTTTTTTTCTTCCGACTTGTTATTATAAAGTTATGCCCCTTTTTCAACTTCTGCATTGTCTTGGTCATAACAGAATTTGTTTGAGAGATACCTGGAAAAGTGTTTGAGCTATAGCCTTGTAATTTTATATATGATGTGTAAATTACCTGATTAGCTATTAACAAATTCCAGAAAAATTGACAGAGTTATGCGCCTTGATTAGCTTTTAACAAATTCCAGAAAAAATGTCAGAGTTTTGCCCCATGTTTGATAAATAATTAAATATTTTCAGCAAGATTACATAAAAAATAATAGAGCTAGGGCCTTGAAAGAAGTTGAGCTCATTGGGATGAAGAGTGAATTACTTAATAAATCTTTTAAACAAATTCCAACTTTTTTTTCTGTTATGGGCCTTGTAAAAATGATAATGGCATCTTGTCAGCAAGATACCTTGATAACTATTTGAGCTAGGGTAATGAAACTTTATGAGCTTATAGGCAATAATGATTAGATCACCTTATTCACTTGTTTAAAATTCTGAAAGAAACTTCCTCAGTTATGCTTGTGAAATACCGTATTCGATCTAATTACCGCACATACCCCTATAAGCGCACAGTCAAGCAATTCCGTAGTCTTCAGATTACAGCCAGTCTAATTTTTGTCTACTTCTTTATAAAGGCATATGTTGTGGGTACTCATTTGAATTGCATCGACTTGTCATGCAATTCAAATGAGTACCCACAACATATGCCTTTATAAAGAAAATCAGAAAAAATCGCATAATCATCATCAAATAAGTCTTTTTCTGATCTTTTTTTATAGTGTATCCTCAGTAGGTAGACCACATATTTTACCACAAATGAGTGTTCCCAGTAATTTGAAAAACCTAAGCACACAGTGCGGTAATTAGGTCGAATACTGTATTTTAAAATGAAATCTTTATAGCAAGGTATCTCAAAATCTGTTTCAGTCAAGGACCTTGAAACTTGCTGTGCTTTTGAAGGACAACAAGTAGTTTACCTGATTAACTACTTAAAAAAAAAGAAAATCAAAAAAAGTTTTGGAAGTTATGCCCCTTGTAAAGAGAATTCATGACTGCATGCTTGTTTTACGGCTCTTTAACCTTTGGGTGGGTGTTTGCAAGGTTGTGTCCGACCTGTGATAATGTCACAAAATGGGCCATTTTCACTTTCTGTAGTGTGGAGACCTTCTAGCTTTGACAAAAATGAATCTGTCCATTGTTTAGTGTTGGTAATTTGTGACATTTACAGCCAGTGTTTCAAATGAGTATGCTTTAATATTTTCAATAAAAGCATGTGAAAAGGAAATTGAGGTAGTGAGGTCTTTTGCCTCATGTTCAACCCCTTGTCTATATTTAGTAACCTAAACTATTTTTTAAATTTACATTTATGGCCCTTCCAAATCACCAAGAAAAAAAACCCATAAAAAAATAGGTCTGGATAAAAGTGGGTATCAGGTAAATATATATTTTTTTATTTCTCCATGAAAACATTGTTGTATGTACTCATTAGAAGAGTCTTGGCAAGGTGCTTCTAATGAGTACCCACAACATATGTTTTCATGGAGAACTAAGAAAAATATCTGGATTAATTTTGTGAGGGTTATGCCCTTATTCAGCTTTGGTATTTAGTAGGGACAAGCCTGTAGTTGGGTCATATTGTTTTGCACATTTCTAGATTATTATTATTTCTGCTCTTAAAAAAGTACTGATGTATCTTCTGGGTTTTAATTGACATTGCCTTGATGGTAAAAAAAATTCAGCAAAAGACAAATTGACAAAAATGTTCTTATTTCTTTTTGCAGAAAACAGACTTTGACATTTCTTGCAAACTGTCTCCTGAGAAAAATAAGAAAAAATGTTTTAAAGAAATTCCTGTATTTAATGCAAACACTGTAATGCAAACACTGCAGATCCATATCAGGCACTGTGTTATGCATTGTCTGATGTGGTTCCACATAAGGCTAGCACAATTAATCGGAGAATCGATTAATTGATCAATAAATTTCACAAAAATGATTATCGTTACAGATTTGCTAATAATCAATCATTTGATTTTTGTATCTGTTACTTTACCATATTTACCCTTAGTATTCAGGCAGCTCAACTTCTTACCTTACTTTATCTAAAATTTGAACAAGTAGAATTAACTGCCCAATGTTGTGTCTAAACAGCTGAATGAGTGGCAAACAGTGTAGACCCTGATGAGATGCCATGTTTTGCAGTGTCTCATCTGGGTCTACACTGTTTGCTCAAGCCTGTCTAGGCAAATACATACAGTAAAGTATAACATATGGTAAGAGTCATGCTCAGACAGACAGGTAAAATTATGACCAAATCTTCAATGATTACGAATTGATTATCGATCACAATGGCGTGACTGATAATCAATTATCTTTTCAGCTCTGATTAGCCAACCCTAGTTCTACACTGTTTGACAATGTCACTGAATGGCATGCTAGGCATGAATTGGTTAAAAGGCTAATTACAACTACAGAAGACTACCCTTTAAAATGTTTTCTTTTATTTTTCAGAGAAAATAAGGTATGACATTTCATGGAATG